>RCIC01000011.1:6757500-7100770 GCA_018883505.1 Ceratosolen fusciceps
TCAAAATGGCTCGAACTGCTTCCGCTCGGCATAACGCTCGAGTACTCGAGGGATTAAGAAGTAATTATCACATCATTGGGAATTTAAATTTATTGGTTTTAACGACGTCACCCCAATCACAGGACCGCGGCCGGCGTTGTTTCTTTTTCTTTTTTCTTTTTTCTTTTCTCTTTTTTTATGTTACAATAAATTATTTGAAAAATCACTCGAGCCGATAGTTCAAGGACAGGTATTTACGACGGTCCCGCGCGTTATTCATTCCAGTATTTTACAAAAGTAATTTTACAAACCTATGGTTTATAAATCTATATACTTTATCGTAATCGATATTTCATATGGAAATGGCTTCCGCCTAGAAAGATCTTCTTCTGCCTTTTCACGTGAACTATGCGCTACTGCTACGTCGGTACTGATACGCGGTCGGCACTTCGCTTCGATCCGTAATATGTTGAGAATAATTTCCCTCTCCCCTTTCTTATTTTATTCTTCGTCACTTTATTATTATCTGGATGTATTGTCGCTAAAGGCCGTGTAGTAATACGTCTAATACTGCCTGGTATCGAGTCGTTCCCGGATCGAGTCCCCGTTTGCTGAAAAATATCATTGCCTGCAAATTTAATGACGATAACAATAACAATAATAACAATAACAATAAATAACAAAATACGCTTACTTTAAATACGCGAATGCGTTTGGCTTTCTCTGGATACAGATATTGTTCTAATGCTTGGTTTTAAAAGCAAATATCCGATATAAATAGAGTTTTTCGTCGTTTTTGAAAAAATATCTCTTGCGGATATTTTTCTTCGCCGCGAACGACCTTTGCGAATTTCAGATAGGATAGGCGAATGAAAGAAGGCTCAACGAAGCGATCAATATTATATCGTTAGCTGTGCTTATATTTTCAGCGGACATTTATAAAATATTTAATCCAGATATTATTGAGCAGCTCCTCTTTTCTATTGATGCTTTACTACTCCTCCTCCTCCTCCTCTAGTTTTATTAAGGAAGATAAGACGTTCTTCGCTTACACCTACATATGGATAAAAAAAAAAAAAATAAAAAATAAAAAAAATATAAAAATGATCAAACTCCAACGGAATCGACGTCGTACTTTTATTGTGCGCCGAAGGACTTGTTCTCTCTCTCTCTCTCTCTCTAAAATATAGCTTTCTCTTACGATTCCCTCGGCTGACTATGATTCGCCATTGTCACGAGGGTCTGCAACGATCATACGTCCTCGTCCTCCACCTCCTCCACGTCCACGTCGTCGTCATCGTCGTCGTCGTTGTTGTTGTTGTTGTTGTTGTTGCTTAGCCAGGCGCTGGGATAGAGTGAGCGCGAGCTAGATAGATAAATAGAGACGGATGGATGGATGAAGCGTGAGAGTGAGAGAGAGAGTAAGAGAGGGCCATTGTCCCTCAAGATTCTCTTCTCTTGCAATCCACGTATCCTCATTTTCGGAGGTTTCTATTCGCCCTCGACCATCTTTCTCGTTTGTTCGTATTATACGGGCCACGTACACGTATAAGGGTAGCGCACGTACACATTCGGTCCCCTACTCCGATCCTGCTCGCCCACCTACTCGTATGCACACACGTATTCGTTAGGTGAATAGGGTCGGGTGCGCGTGCGTGTAAGCCTGGCAATGCGCGTGCTCCTGCCACATCGCTCCTATGCGCATTTATTCCGTACTTTCGTTTTCCCAGCAAAACTTTTTACGCTCACTCGAGGGAACTCGTGCCAGACCTTGTTATTTTCGACCTTCCATACGTCTATTCGGCGGCGTATTATAAGAACAACGAGCCCTACGTTATTTAAATATTTCACGGAAGTTGTCAACGAAATTTACACGGTGCTTGAGGGGTCGGGGGAGGGGAGGGGACGACGACGACGACGACGACGACGACGACGACGACGACGACGACAAATGTCGATTAGGGTCGATTTCCATGGAAGGCATGCGGATAATGAGGGACGATAGAGACAATAGAAGCTTAAATAAATGTCCTTGTATACACGTATACGTAGGCGAGCACGTGAAAGGTGCATTTCTCTTCAATTGCCGAGCAGAGAATTAGAAAATATTATTATATTATAAGAAGCGGGAGCTTCGGCGATGAAGGAATTTGATTTCGCTTCGGAGCTTGCGGGAACACGAGACGAGAGATTCACGTTCTTTCGTTTTATCGTGGAAAAGTAGAAAAAAACGTGGGAATTAAGATGGGAGAGCTGGTCCAGGGTGGCTTTGACGAGCTCCGAGCTCCGGGAGCGGCCAATATTTTTATAGAATTCTACTTGGGCGTTGAAAATCGGATTAACGGACCAATAGAACATTCTGAGATAATATGAAAAATAAAATGAATTCCCGATAAATTTTTAGCGAGACATCAAGTAACTACGTTACATTAAGTAACGCACCCACCCACCCACTTACGTACGTAGGTTTACGTACTATTCGTTTATTCTAAAACAATTTTTTATACAAACGCGTACGTAGAGAGAGAGAGAGAGAGAGAGAGATTCGAATTGAGAAACGAATGGATAATGCGTAAGATCCGAGCTTCATATCTATCCTCGAACCATCAATTTATTTGTATCAGCCGTCGTATGGGATCGATTGTTAAAAATGTATTGAATAGTCGTGGTCGGGGCCGATTGATCGATATTAAGAACGACAGGGCCGCTAGATCTCTCTCTCTCTCTTCAAAATCCAACGACAGTTATTCTAATGTTTTTTTTTATCGCTCGAATCACTTGAAAGGAGCGAACTGTCCGTATCATGATCCATGATGATCCACAGCGGTCGATGATAATGAAAAGAAAAAAAAAAAAAAAAAAATAAAAAAAAATGAAAATAAAAGTATCCCCTTTAATATATAGACGACGGAGTCGGAGGTTATGAAAATGCACTTTAATTAGCCGTCCCGTTAAACGCATACCGATAACAAAGAATTGGCTTCTTAGAATAAAGAGGAGAGGCTAACGATCTCGTCTTGCTGCTACTACTACAAGCAGTGGTAGCAGCAGAAGGTAGCAGTAGCAGTAGCAGTAATTAAATCTTATTAAATTATAAGCTTGACATTTTCGTGGGCGTAATTATTTTGTTGTTGACAAAGACAGTCTCTTGAAATGATGAATCGACGACGGGTTCTGCGCTCCTTTCACGCTAAAAAGATCTTCATTCATAATAAATGCTGGATTCAGTTAATGCCGGCTCCCCTGGATTTTAGCATTCCCTCGGAATTCCGGGGGTTATTGGGGTTATTGGGGTTATTGGGGTTATCTTTTAGAATGAAGATCGGGAAAGATGCCGGCTCGGGGACTTTATTCGGAGGAAAACCTACGCTTTCCCTCCCTCCCCCTCCGCCCGCGCTAAAGATGCGCAAGCTCCGGCGTTATGTCTACACGCTTCATCATTCTCAGTCCGAGTCCAATCATAATTGTAGATGATAAAACTTAAAACCGATGCTTCGGTCACATACGCGAGAGGATACTTTATCCCATTACGAAGGCCAAATTACTATACTTTCAAGGCAAACTTTCCTCTTCCTTCTTCCTCTTCCTCTTCCTCTTCTCTTCTTCATCTTCTAATGCACGTAAATTTTTGTTTTACGTTACGATCGGCTTGCGTCGGTCTTAGACAAAATCTTTACCGCTCAAGTGGTAAATAATAAATATCGTCGTGCCGAGAACGGAGTCGTGCTCACGGCGCTTACAATGATGACCCGATGAATTGACGTCATGAAATTTCTCTAAGATCTTATTTGAGGGAAAAAAAACCTTTCCATTTAATATTGATCGTAAAAGTAAAGCAACATATCCTTTGTTTAAACTATTTAACCCCCCCCCCTTTTCTTCTTCTTCTTCTTCTTCTTCTTCTTCACTACTCTTATTTAAGACAAATAATTAACTCTATACCATTTTCTTTCCTCTTCTCTTCTCTTCTCTTCTCTTCTCTTCTCTTATAGTCTTTCACGTCGTTAAATTTCTCTTTCATCGACTTCTTTTTCCCTTGACGAACAAACAAACAAAAGAAAAGAACCCCTTAGGGTCAAATCAATTTCGGAACTTTCATTGGCCAGTGATTTTAACTTATCTTACGTGCTTTTTTCTTTTTTTATAATCGATAAAGTAAAGCTCTTAATTGGCCTTAACGGCTTTAATCGTCAAGGATAATAAAGCTGATCTTACTCACTAATTTCTTTCTTGTCGAGGAACGTCTTCCCCTTACTCTTAACGGGGAGTCCCGTTAAAAGTGCACACAATTATCCGACTATCGAAAGATAATCGAACATAATCGAAGATAATAATCGAGAGATGTAATTGTTTTTGTTAAAATTATATTTAATTTATCCTTTATTTGTCGTAAATTATAGAAAGCATTGAAAACTGAAAACTTCACCAAGGGTGACAAATAAGTTATTTATTTACTTGACGTAAATGCATAATGCTTCATCAAGATCTGACTTTTACCTGAGGTATACGATGTTATTGTGATTATTTAACCCCCCGATTTAACCCCCATTCAACGAATCCTTTCGATCTAACTCTTTTGGACAGTAGTTGTATCTTATTTAAAAGGTGGGGGCGCGGGGTGGAATCAGGCTTCACGGGTATATTAGGAGTGAGAAGGACAATGTCAACACAAGGAGATGGAAGGGCGTTAATTGTAATCGCAATTACGGGTCTTGCGGATTAAAATACAAATACATTGAGCTTTCGTTGATCGTAATTACTTGTAATAAGCTACGGTATTCCGTTAGGTATATGCACGTATATGCACTTGGAGCGTCGATGGTACGTATTTTATAAATTTCATATTATATTCGTCGAATAACATTTGGCATTTATCACTTTGTCACTCTGCCGGTATTGGCGTACGCGCCCCCCCCCCCCGAATACAATAATGAATTACGATAACGAAGAATCCGTTACGTACGAATCGCTAAGCTTTTAACCGCTTTAACAGAATCAATATTTTCTTATTCGGAATTATTATTACACGTGCACGCGCCTATACACGTGCACGTATTGACGTTCCAATGCCTCGATTTAGGGAGATTCGATTTTGCGTGCGCGCGCGAGCGCGTTACCGAATAAAATGTAAAATATGTGCCGATACAATTGTATAAAGAAAGACAAAGAAAGAAAGAAACAAACAAGTGTTTTAACTGATTGGGAATGACGAGCTTATCGTGACAATAGGCAGCCTTGTACTTTATACGATTATGTATCATTCCTTCGCCATACATTGTCCGTCGGTACATTGTATTTGTTGTATGGGGGTAAGCGGAATGCGGATCTCGTACGAGGAATAATCATATCGAAAGACTGCCGAGCCTCGTCAAAGTGTACAATTAATATCTCACGTTTCGGCGGACCGTAATTTTTACGCGCTAATTAAATACATTTGGAGAGAATTTCGTAATAATGATATTAACGATGCGGTGCGTGCGCGTGTCGGCAAGGAATACATACAGGGTTATTGGGGTACGGGGTACGGGCTACGGTATTAAAGTATTTTCAGTAATGTTTCAGGAATCGAGGTTTTCTAAAGTACACGGTGAAATGTTATAAATTTTTGTAATAAACAGAAGCCGGTGAGGAATTTGAGCGAGGTATTTTTTTTTTTTTTTTTAAAAAAATTTGAGCCGGAAGCGAGATTTTTTTTTTTTTGTCCCTTAAACCGCGGAACGCTAAGTCGTAATTATTAAATGAAATTTTTAATCACATGTAAATGCATTACTAGTAGTGGGGGCGGAGGGCTGGGCGAGGCGAGGCGAGGCGAGCCAAGGCAAGGCAAAGCGGATAAGTCCGGAGCTCGTGCTCTCTCTCTCTCTCTCTCTCTCTCTCGTTCCTTCTACGCTCGCTGTTTTCCTCGCTCTTTAAATGAAAACGTTATAACCCGAATAAAGCTCCGGCGAAATAAGGAAATCGAAGAGCATTGACAAACAACAGTAAAACCGAATTAAATATAAATTAATCCGAATTAACCTCGATAAGCTTTCGAATTCCGGCCGATCTTCTTCTACAATATATACACATCTATATACAGCTATATAAGAATTCCCTTTAATATTCTCCATGCGTATTCGGTTGCGAAATAATAATAAAAAAAGAAGCAAAAGAAAATAGGAAGCTGAGAAAAAAAGGAACAAAGAAGAGGAGGAGGAGCTTTGTGAACACGTCTACGTTTTGTGCGCTAAGGGTAGTCGCGCACCTGACTTAGGTTCATTGTATCCGTCCTTATTGTATCCTCCTACCCACCCACCCCTCCTCCCATTTATAATAATGATGACCCGGGGGTGGCGACCGAATACGGCCTCCCCCCGCATGTGAATTTTAATTAATAAGGCTCTCGAATACTTTCGAACCGCCTCTGTATTTGCAAAACATTCCTAAAACAAATAGCTTTCACGAAGGCCTACTAGCCTACCCCCCCCCCTCCCACCCTCCAGGTCCACCGTCACCCCCGCCAGGTCCACCGCCACGTTGAAAGCGTCGGCCATCCGTCCCTCCCCCGCCAGGGATCTAAACAAATTCTTCGTTATTTTCCTTTTTCTTCTTTTTAATCGGCATTATCGGTTCCCAACAAGACGCTCTAAGTGCACTAAAAGTCTTAGCGGGACGTATCAATCCGAGGAGGAAGAGTAAAATCGTGTTCTCGAGCATGCAGCACTGAGCGCTCGGTCTCGTGTGCGAGCCGTGTGGGTGCACGGGCCGACTGCCGTGAGCGCTGATAAAAGGTCCGTTAGCGGGAAAGTATCGCAATGACGTAATTACTCGCCGCGGTGTCCCTGCAGTGCACCCGCTCCTCCCCCCACCCCCACCTTCCGCACCTTCCGCACCGCCGCGTAATTCTCTTTCAAGGAGAGATTTCCATTTTTCGCCTCGAGTGGAACTGGGGTTGTTGGGGGTTGTTGGGGGTTGTTGGTGGAGGGTGGGGAGAGGTGAAGGGAGAGAAAGGGAGGTTTTACTGGGGCCGACGGAAGAGTTGGAAACTTTAGTTGGCAATTCAATAAAAACTGTAGTCGGCGTATGATTTTATTGAATGATGGCGCGGGGCTATTTGATAAAAGTTCAGCCGCTTCATTGAGTCGGTAATGATACACGTTGTAAGGACACCTGATCGTTCGAAATCGTTTTCACGTACGTTGTGCGCGCGCGCGAATACACGTAGCCGGAGCCGGAGTCGGAGCCGCGCACCGCGCACCGCCTAAACGAACGAATACCTCGATCATGTATTTCCTCTTCTTTCCCCGACTTTAACGTTAATTAAATAAAAAGGACTCGATTGAAATAAAATCATTCCGACGATTTAAATACCTTGCCGAATAATATCACTCGGAATGGTAACAATAATATACGCGTGTCTTTCTTCTGCCCTCTTGTTCTGTTACAACTGTCATACAATACAACTAATGCGCGGCAACGTGTTTTTTAATTTCTCCTTCCATTCGAGTGGACTTTGCGAAAAATGAAATATCCCTCGCTTTTATAGATTGTTTTTTTTTTCTTTCTTCCCCCTTCTTTCTTTCATTTATTTCTATTCGTTTTAAAATACAACAGAACAATAGAATAGAACGATAGAATGACAATGTGTGTATAACGGAATACTCTTGATTCGATTCGTGTCCGTGTGTATGCATTAGCCTGGTAATAATAATAATAATAATAATAAGGTCCCTTGCGCGTATACGCATTATTAAAAGCAAGTGAATATTTTAGAATATTTTCCAACGAGTTTCAACAAAAGCTCTTACAACAATATGGACGACGATTATGAAATTATTCCTGATTTACGGTACATTGGCTCGCTAACGTTCAGCTTTACCGAACTTTCGACAACTAGTAGCGATAGCAACAAAGTCCAGATATTGCAGGCGATTTATCGATCCGAATACATCGAATCATTAATCATTAATCATTATTATATTTAAATGATTGTTAATTATGTTATTAATTGTTACGTAAGGAGCGGTTGTTCGAGGCTTACGTTCGGAGTTTTCTCGGTCAGACGTCCTTTCGTCCAAAATCAATCATTTGTACGTAATATTTATAAGGGAATTTATTTATAAGGTTATTTATAAGGGTTCCGATGACGATCGTTCTTCCCATTCACCGGGACGTTATCACGATATTATTATTAGCATCATCGCAGCCGAAGGTCTCTGGTATTCATTCGCATCGATTTTCGGTAGGAAAAGATAAAAAAGGGGGGAGGGGGGGGGGGGGAAACAAAAAATAAAAATAATAAAGAGTAACGTAAATTTAAGTCCCCAAGCGAAATCAGTCGCGCGCTCGCGATAATTCATAATGAAATAATGTAAATCCTTGGTAAGGACAGGGAGGGGGGGGAGGCGCGACCGACGCGGCTTTTACATTATTTAATTAAAGTTAAACAACAAACACCGTCTAACGGTCACGGTCTTACGGCTTTCAAATATTTAACGTCGCGAATTACGCGCCAATAACCTTCGAGAAAGTGCCCGGCCAATACAACAACAATAATAATAATATCCTCCGATGCTCATCATACTTTTCTCCCCTCAAAGCTCCACTTACATTATGCAGCCTCTATGCATACGTATATGTGCATGTACATTCATAAGGAATATAGAATTTCAGGGCATGGATAAGCGAAGGGAAGGGGGAGGGGAAGGAGGCGCGCCGGAGAAGGTACTTCCAAACTTTCTTTCGTATGCGTCATCGCTACGTGTTTCGCATTGGCAAACCGAGGCCATACGTAAATTACAACCCGACTCTTTTGCCTAATATGCTCCTGGAAATTCCTAGTAAATGCTTCGATTAACCATCGATTAACAATCACTTATCGACAGAACGAATTTTACCATTAAAAACCCATCCATCCGCTCCTTTTTTATATTAAATCGTACACCGAATACGTTTTGTTTTTCTTTTTTCTTTTTTCTTTTTTGTTTAATTGTCATTGTAATTTTAATATTAATTATCAATCGCCATCAGATGATATTTACAATAAATCCGAATGTAAAAGAGCCCAATAACCCCCCCCCCGATCTCGTATCTCCATTCGTTTAACCGAGAATGTTGTAATAAATACCCATAATAATGAAATAATACGCCTAACTTTTTTATTCTTTTTTCTTTTTTTTATATATATATATATATATATACTTTGCATCGCTTTCAATTAGAGTTTTGTGACGACAGAGTATAGAAAACAAAAAAAAACAAAAACAAAACAAAAACAAAATGAAAATCTATATACAAAGTTCTCTCAAGTCTTGGTCGCATAATTCACATTAAGCGGACATTAAGCGTTTGTTATTAACCAATTCACAATAGAAATCGCTTGGTTTTTAAAAATCCTCACATCGACTCCAATCTACTAAGCGCACGCGTTTTTTTGTTTTTTTGCCTTTTGTTTTACAAAGACGCTACAAAGTTTGAAGACGTGACGGCGAAATAATGTCGAAAGCCTCGGATGCCTGTCCTCATCAAAATTCTAATTATTTCTATTAAACATTCTAGCAAATAGGTTATTGGGACATTCGAACTCGGGGAGGTCGCGTAGGTTTTCCGAAAGTGCTAAATTTAGAAATATACATATACTATATGCTTGCTCGTGCGTCTGTGAGCTGCTGGAATACAAGTTTGACCCGCTGCTCGCGTCCGTATTATTATTTTATTTCAAAGTTTGCGCCACCCACACGCACCCGCTACCCGAACGGAGAAAATACTTCGTGCTCGAAGAAGCTTCTTTGATTGTTTTTAATTAATTCAACTAGACGGCAATTGTACGAGGGAGGGAGGGAGGAAGCGACTTTTTAAACGAAACAAGTAAGGCTTTCTCGCCTGGTAATGAGAAACCGAGGCATTGAATTACGCAGGCCATTGTACTTGATGCTTCGACTGTAAGGGCTAAATCTACTTATTTAGCATTTGCCATTGGACACGGAGCGGAGGGCAATCATTGCACTTAAAAGCCCCTTCGCGTAAAGATTTCGCCATTGAATACTCATTTAATGTCACGGTAATTAATGTCCTTTAGCGGCATCGCTTCGCGACCCACTGACCGTTCAAACATTTTCATTCCAAAATCTCTATCATCATCATTATCATTATTATTATTATAACGTATCAAAGAAGTAGTAATAGCTATTGGAGGGGATGGAATTGTATTTATTAAGTATATAAATGCAATTTGTAATATTAAATATTGAGCATCTTGGGGCTAAGAACTTGGGGCCGTACGCCACTTAATTTTAACGATATCGAGCCTCTAGTCAATGATATAATAACATTACACAAGGACGCGAAATAGATATACGTAAGATCGTGAAACGAGGTCTCGTAAATTCAGCCCCGAGCTGAAAAGGAAAAAAGGGGATGTTTTTTTTTTTTTTTTTTATATTATATACATAAAGAATTATAATGAATACCAACCAATTTACTTGGTGGAGTCGTGCTTCTTCAACGTATAACGGCATCAATTTGTCAAAAAATTCCTTTCAACGACTAGTGATACTGTCTACGCGCGCGTGTCTGTGCAGCTGCTACTGTAAATGGAATTTATGACTTATTTCTGCAGTAGATTCGACGCTCAAATCGATCAAATAGCGTTTCTAAAATACGCCATGCACTCATAAATACTTCATTATAAAACTAACTCGTGCGTGAGCTTACAACACACAACAACAACAACAACGTATAGAGGAGACGATAGAGGAGACTAATTTGGGGGGTGGGGGGAAAGTTATAACGCCAGAACTCGTGTCGATACGAAGCTTCCTCACAGCTCAGATCGTAATACTCAAAGTCGTTGAAGATGTTGCCGTTCAAAAAAGACGCATAAGCCGTTGCTCGTAATCGTCTCCGAGGATCATTCATACGTATAAAGGATCTTTTGCATATTTGCCCCTACTCTACGATAACAATCCAAGCGACTCTGGCATGATCTGGCACGGCAGTAGAGTTCCCTTCGGTCTTTCTTACCGCTCGCTAACGCCATTTTTCCCCAAAGAGCGAATTCAATAACCGTTGACTTATGCCCGATACTATACTACTGTCGCGACAGACTCTTCTTCCCAACTTTGGAATTATATAATCGATAGGTGAGATGCTAAGACTCTCGCCAAGAAGATGAAGAAGAAGAAGAAGAAGAAGAAGAAGAAGAAGAAGACTCCTCCTCTTATCTTTATCGCTAAAGTTAAACTAAATATCAATTCGGACTTTATCTCGCTCGCTCCGATTTCGGTATCAGCCCATCCCCGCCCCCGCCCCTCTACCAAAACCCCAAAAACCCCCAAAACCCCCTCTACCAAGGATAATGAATGGATGCCGTTAACGATTGGCAAAGATAAGCATTACTTGCGTATTTTAGATAATGAAGACAGGTGCTCGTCCCCTGCCCCTCCCCCCCCACCCACCTACGCGTCCCATGCAAGTATTTCGTTCGAATGTCAAATGCACGCACCGCTCTCTCCTCTTTATACGCCTTTAAAATCTCAAATTACTACCTCGATATTTCACTACATTGTACACCCGGAATCCCTAGATTCCCATGCAATATTGTTATTATACGTACACACGCACACACGTATACATATACATATACATACGATAGATTATGCATTTTATGTGACAGATTTTCAACGATTTAATAATCTTGGATCCATCAATTTCCAATATTTTCCCATTAATTTTTCACAAATATCTTCATTAATAATCCGTATAAAGTTGTCTCAACACCGTACGTTTAAAAATAAATAAAAAAGAAAGAAAACGAAAAAAAAAGAAAAGACTACGACGTCAGTTTATTAAATTTATTGAAAGGTAGAATAAGTATAAAAATAAATAAGGGAAAAGGAAAATCTAGCCTTGATAACTTAAATTACGGACATTCCTTATTATTCGTGTAAATACGAAAAGTAATGAAAGTTTAACGAACGATTACGTCCGACAAACAAACATTAAGGGAAAACTTTTTTATTATTAATTTTTCTCGCATCTAAAATTCTATGTAAATGATTTATAGCAGCCGAATGAGAGATTCGGTCTGCATATTAATCTTGGATCAGTTTTACCTTAGACTCGTTTTATTTACTGTCGCGCAGCTAACAAGAATGCCAAAGGAAATTTGTCGTAAAAAGCAAATAAAGATAATAATAAATAAAAAAAATAAAAAAATGAATATCACGTTTCGCTTAAAGTTAAAGTGACAATTATTTGCAAAAACGAACACAGTCGGTCGGTTGTTGTTGTTAGTCTTCTTCTTTTTTTTTCTCTCTCTACGTACGTTTATTTATTTACTTGGCGTACTTCGTTGTCGCGTCGGGGAACTTTAAGAAATTCTTAGTTTTAAATAAAAAACAAAAGAAGTCCATGAGATGATTCACGAGTACAAATCACGATATTTCTTTTGTTAATTTCCCCATTCGAGATTTATGGCTAATAATATTAATGTCGAGCTTAAGGAAGAAACGAGTTTACGTGTACAATTAAGCAATGAGATTTATTCTCAAGGCATCATTTCGATTGCCATTCGATTTACTTGTTCCTACGTATTAAAAGTACACCAAGTACAATGTACTTAGTAGGCTTTGGGGTTATTAAAAGCGAATGAAAGAATGTGGAGAAAAAAAAAAAAAATAAATAAAATACGAATCGGTCGTTCGGGCCTCTTTCGTGCATCCTAACCTAGAAATCGAGAAGTTTTTTTAAAAGTAGTTCTGAAATAAAATTTAGTTCGATTAATTGAATTTCAAGGAAAGGCTCGTGTAAAATTTCTCGAAAATCCTCCTCCTCCTCTTCTTCTTCTTCTTCTTTTTCTTTAAAGTTTACATTCGCAGCGATTCGGTAGGGAAAATGTTTTTAAACCCTAAATACGATAGTGGAAAGAAGAAGAAGAAAAAAGAAGAGGAGGAGGAGGGAGGGAGAAGAAAAACGAAAAAGGAGAGAGATGGTCCGGATGCGCTGTGAGCGAGTTCGTACTCGTCGTGCCCGTGAAAATAAAAACTTGCCCGTTTAAATAATTTCCCTATTCGTTTCGTATTTCCTTTTGCCCTTGTTCCCCCCCCCCCGGGGCCGAGCTTTCTTCCTTCCGCAATACGTCATGCCCAGCGAATTTCATTCATTACGCGTAGAGTATGTTAACACGTTCTTTCATAATTAACGTTAATAATTGATTGCGCAACCGATGAAAATGAAACTTTGCCACGCGTGCCTTTATCACATTTACGCCAATCCGCGTCTCTTTCGTCTGCACTCGCTACTCGCCACGAGCTTCCGTCCACGGCCGAGGGGCAATATAATTAAAATATTTTAAGGAGAGGAAAAAATCGAGGCCGTCCCTCTATTTTTCGACGTTCATTCGCGTACATTTTGCCTATCCTTACGGGTATTTACCTTTCCGTTGCCTTCTCGTGCGTGCGTGCGTGGGTGCGTGGGTGCGTGGGTGCGTGGGTGCGCGCGTTAGACAGAGATGGCAAATAAGGCTAGAACGGTATGCGCCAGAAGTATAAAAGGAAACGGAGAGAGATTACCCCGTTTTATTATTCTTTCGGTCACAGCATGTCCGGGAAATGTGAAATAAATATATATATATATATATATAACGTATATTTATAAATTTCAAGGCAGTCTCGTTGTGCTCGAAAAAAATTATGCTTCCACGTATAAATCATTGTTGGATTTAAATAGAAGAGACGTAACGGATATTTTGTTAAACCGAGTTAAAGGGACGAGCGCATTGGCCGTTGACGGTTGCCGGACGGTTGCGTGGGGTGGGAGGTCTGAAGGTAAAAAGTCCTAATGAAGGGCCAGGGGTGCTGGCTGTTTATTATTAGAGTATGAGTTGCTATTAGCCAAGACGAGATGGGATAAAAAATTCTCTCTCTCTCTCTCTCTCTGTTATTTGTCCACAACAATGTCCATACGATAAAACTGCCCCGGCCGTGGTTATAAATTACCGCGGATAATATAGAAAAGAACGAAAGAACGAAAGAACAATAAGGAGGGGTGAGGGGGGGGGGAAAGAAAAACATATACATAATTGAAAACACGCGCTGCCGGGCTCGTAAATCTATTTGTTCTAAGCCCCGTTTTCTCATTATTGTCCCATAATGTTATCATACCTTTAGATCATCCGAAAGACAGATTGCCCTCGTCACATCATATACTCCTCGGAGCTTTGGCATTCCGCGCACACGCACATACGCTAATAACCGCTTTCGGTGGGTGGGTGGGATGGTATGGGCCTAATTGAAGCTCGAAAGTACTATTAAAGCGCGAAACTCCGAGGCGAGTATGCGATTATTATTACCCGCCGCCGATCGCTCGCAATCCAAATACATTGTTACTATAAATATTAATTCGGACAATAAACCCCCCCCCCACCCCCAAAGGACTGGGACATTGTTTTTTTTTACGTCGGCTGGTAATTGCGTTCAAGTAAGCGTTAATTAACCAAGTCATTTAAATAAGTCCGCGGCCTGCATTATTCGGCGGGATATAATGTATGTAACGCCGGATGCCTATTGCCACTCGCCGAAGACGTGTTATTTATATTACGGCATATATTGTTTTCTGCCGGTAAATTTCATAATTCATTATATCCACGAAAGCTAATTAATTGTCATAATGGATTTGCGCTCGTTGTAAATTAATTTTCTTTTCAAATGCAAATTAAACGAAACGTTTCGATTACCTTTTTGTCGTCGTTATGCCATCATAACAACAACAACAACAACAACAACAACAACAATAATAAACGACGACGACGACGACAATAATAATAAAGAATAATAATCGTAAGGAATATTATTATTGAGAATGCATTTTTCGTTAATAACCCCAACAATAACCCCACAATAACCCCAATAACAATCCACGTTTGCCTGTCTTGACGTAAATATTTTTTTTCTTTTTTCTTTTCTTTTTCAGTTTCAAGCATTATTTATACCGTAGGTAACATTGTATTTGATTCGAGTTCAAGTTCAACAATAACCCCAATAACCCCTTCCCTGTTCAAATGAATCATCCGAACGAATAAATACGAAGACTCGATGGGGCAGGAGCCGTAATCATTTCAAAGAGGCCCCACCAACTAATTTGAATGCCGGAGGAACTTAAGCTTCGATAAAATATGGTGGGTGAGGGGGAGGGGCGTAGCTTTGTTCTTGAAAATTTATGTAATCCAAGTGAAATGCATGTATTATGGGCCGAATGAAACCGATCATCCACTGTCCTTAATCGGATAGTGATATTACTACGTACTTACTTACTTACTCCCGAAATACCCGACCATCATTATTACAATATTCTATGGGAATCTATGCGCGGATTTACGATGTACAACGACGATCCGTTGTATTTTTCATTTCTTAACGATAATTATTATAATAACAATAATGTGATTAGGGACATTAGGGATACTCTGGTAACCCTGGTTCTTCGTGTAATTATTGTGAATAGCAATGTGAGGAGTCTGCTTCTTAGGTGCGCGATTACGAAAACTTTTGATTTTCAATGACTAAGGGGATTGCCGATAGATCGTCAGCGTAAGACGTCCAAGGGATGCAGTGCTCGCGATGGTCAGACACGGGCGATTCCGCTAGAATGGCTAGGATCACCGTCCAGTCAGTGTCGAGTCAGTAGCGTCGAGTCAGTAGCGTCGAGTCAGTAGCGTCGAGTCAGCGTCGTCGAGTCAGCGTCGGCGAGTCAGCGTCGTCGAGTCATCGCGGAGTATTGGGGTAGGGCGCGTGCGCGGCCCCCGATTAGGCTCCTTATTTTCGATGGAGAGCGTGGGAGCGTGTCCTCGGGACTCGGTGAGCTTTAGTGCGCTCGAGAGTCTCGCTCGGCGAGCAGCGAACGCATCGTCGAGCTTAGCCGCGCCTGCGCCCCCCTCCCCACCCCAATCTCGCCACGTCTCGGTATCGGCTTCGGGCTGAATCCGCAGGCGCCGCCTCGCGCGACTCTCGGCCTCCGACGAGGCATACTCGCCAGTCCGAGTCATCGGGCCGCGCCGGCCTCTCGCATACGCGTGTGCGTGTCCGAGTGCGCGAACTACGACCACCCTGACCACCACCACCACCACCGTCACCGACCACCTTTCTTTCTCTCGTCGGTTTCCCGCCGAAGCGTCCTCGCGAGCGGTGCTCACCTTCGTAAGGAGACATGCGGAGGCGCGCCCGTGTCGGCGACCTGGTGCCACCGGGCCTCCACCCGGAGTCGCTACACACTCCGAGGCCCGTTCATCTCGCTTGAGAGACGTCCCTCCCGGCCAGGAAGCCAGCTCGTCCTAGAGCTCAGTGCGAACAATTGAGGAGCCTCCTCCGAGGCTTGGATGGTAATACACTCACGTCCCGTCAATCGAGTGCGCATCTGGTGTTGTTATCCGCTGGAGTGGCTGTGTAGCCCGCTGCCGACGGCCCAATAACCTAAGCGCGCTTTCACTTCACCTCCGCTTTACTGTCCGTCCCCGTGCGCATCTTCTTCTTCTTCTTCTTCGACTTCTTGTGTCTCTGTGCGATCGCGTGATTCCGCTGCATCAATCGACAGTTTACCGGGGCTCTTATTATCGTCCCTTCCCTTCCCTCACCTCTATCGCTACGAAGAGTAAGAAGAGTAAGAAGAAGAGCCACTAGGTCTATACTCGTCGTCGTCGTCGTCGTCGTCGTCGTGTTGTTGTTGTAATCGCGTTGTTAATGGTATTAACGATCCCTCCGCGCCTCTTGTCAATCAATTAAAACTTGCGAATCCTCGGAGCTGGAGGAACCGGAGCAAACCTCCCGGAGCTATACGTTATTATTAGATTCAAAGTCCTGTTGTTGTTAACTTTATGGTAAATCGCAAATTAGCCTAATCCTCGGCATATTTATTCGCAACGGCCGTTAGAGTCCTATTATAATTCTACGACATCGCGGTCGGCTTTTCGAACGGGAGGAGCAGCAGCAGCAGCAGCAGCAGCAGTAGTGGGGGCCGGAAGCTGCGAGAAGCAGTCTAGCCGACGAACGGTTCCATCGAATGCCTGGATCCGACGTAAAATTCCTGGACCCGGCAAGCCGAGCCGCATACCTCCTATCGGGATCACCAACAAAGAGTCGCGCCGTTCCCGTATTTATTTTAACCCGTATTTAACCCGGCCACGGATTCTTAATCATTCGGCGAATCATTAATAATCGCGATTTATTCGATCGTCAGGCATCGAAAAAGTAATGATGGATCCCGAGCCATGATTATTTTCCAGATGGAAAGTCATGGACGGTTGACGGAAAAATTCCCCCTTCTTAAGATTACATTGTACTCCATTGCTCTGTTAGGGCTAGGAGGTAAGGCACGTTAGTCACATTAGGCCTGTCCCCCGATGTAATTATAATTAGACTAATTAGATGGTGGGGGTGCGGCGGCGGGGTGGATGGAAGCGCGAGGCGACGTTTGGTTCTTAGTTTGCGGAAATGCGAAAACGTTGCTCCCCTGCGGATTGCCAAATTGCTTATTTTTAATAAAGATGAAACGGTTCTTTATAAATCATTGAACATTTTTTATAATATATATATATAAATATATATATATGTTATAAATTGCTAATCGAAGGCGCGGCTTGAGGCTAAAGAAAAACGGTCGTCCCGAGTCGTCGCATCGAAATTCTCACGAACCGCTTTGGCGACTCCAGATTTTCTAACTTATCTGTCTGTCTGTCTGTCTGACTGTCTGGAGGGGGGGGGAGGGTTTGACGCGATAAACGTCGGGTGGCGAATTAACCGAGTAAGGGTAATCCAGGAATGAGGAAGGTAAAGCCGTAGGTGTGTACTCGCGGAGAAGAGGAAGACGAATCGTTTGCCTATACCCGTTTCCCGTTTGTTCGTTTGGGGTTATTGGGGTTATTGGGGTTATTGGGGTTATTGGGAGGTTTTACGACCCGGGAAAGTAGGCGCGCGCGCCTCATAAAAGTCTCGTTAGAGTCTCGTTGGCCCCGAAGCTCAAGCATCTTCGTTTTCTTAAGCCCTCAGGTTCCCGTGGGCCGCTGAAGAAGAAGAAGAAGAAGAAGAAGAAGAGGCGGAGGTGGTGGTGGAGGAGACGGAGGAGGAGAAGGAGGAGGAGCAGCAGCAGCAGTAGCAGCAGCAGCATAGCAGCAGCAGCAGTAGCAAGCAGCAGCAGTAGAAGCAGGAGGAGGATAAGGATCCGGCCGATCGCGGTCCGACGGGGCCGTCGCGAGCCAAGGAGTCAGCAAGAGACTCCCGCTACCCCCACCCTTTTACGAGTAGTGTCCATCCGGAGAGTGCGTGGGTGCGCGTGGCATACCGAGTGTCCGTGGTTAGGTCGAGTAGGTGGAGCGGAGCTCGTCCCATCCCCGGGAGCGGCGGTGGCGGTCTAAATAAATCAGGGCCGAGTGAAAAACAAAGTGGACAGGGCTCGTCGGGGGTAGCCGACCGTCGGGAATCAGACGGCCCATGTGAAACTGCGGACTGGATAAACAGAGCCCCGGGCCGACCTCGGGCGAATTAGCCGACCCGGACAGTTTCAAAGAAAATCCCCGCGGAGTGTTTGAGGAGCTGCAAGAGCGACGGGGGGGCGGCGGCGGCGGCGGTGGTGGTTGTGGAGAGTAGGTGGCGGTTGGTGAGGAGGAGGAGGGCGAGGAGGAGGAGGAGGAGCGGGTAAAAAACCGAGTTCTTCTCTGAAGAAAGATATTTGATGGTGATTCGGGGCCGAGGAGGCTCGTACGGGGCCGGGAAAGAGCGGTCGACGATGATGAGCACCGGTCGCAGGAGGAGATCCCGTGGCTCGTAAGCGGCGGGGGAGGGAGGGAGGGCGGCCCCCCCCGGGAAGCCGGGAAAACACTAGCCGAGTCGTGCGAGGCCTAGGATACCTTGGTACGGGTAAGGACGATGCGGACAAGGAACAAGAGGGTAGAAAAGCCGGAAAAATGAGGCGCATCCTTCTCGCTTTGAGTCTTCTGTGTGCAGGTGAGAGTCCTTTTATTTTTCTATCACTCTGTCACTCTCTATCACCCATCATCCCGCCGTCCCCTCCGCGTACCACCAAGATCTAGAGATCAGCTTGACATCGGAACTCCTTAACTTGAGGCACCATTTCTTCTTCTTCTTCTTCTTCTTCTTCTTCTTCTTCTTCTTCTCGATCTTTTAATTTACCTTTTGTCATTAAATAAAAACCTTCTCGAGCCTTTAATAACCTCTTAGGGGGTTATTGTGGGGAGCGCTGAATGTCGATACTACGTCTCAATGGCATTCCAACGCAGTCGGTCGCTTTGGCTCTTTCATAAAGCTCAATACTTATCCTTGGGATCCTTGTTGTTTAATTTGATTCAATACTTATTAAGCGGCCCTCGTTTTATACGTAAAATCCTCTCGGCCGGAAGTTCTCAAGCCAGGTGATATTCTAGCCAGGACTATTTCTATTAGTTCTATTGAGAAGAAAGTTCCTCTCCCTCGGCTAGACTAAGGAGGGTGGCAGGGAGGGAAGCGCAGAGATATTCGGGATTATTCGGGGCGATCGGCCTCCCCCACCCCCCACCCCCTCGACTTTGTAATTCTAAAACGTTTTAGCTCGATTATACTTTTTCTCCACTTAATTTTCGAATGGAATCGTAATTATTACGGTACGTGGCGCTACGGGTGAAGAGGGAGTCGACAAAAACAAAATAATAATACATAAACCAATATACAAATTAACACGCTAGTGGGGTTGTTGGGGCGTGGGGAGGGGAGGAGTAAACTTAAAAAAGCTAGCGAGTAAATGAATGAATGAATAAACTCGAGCGAAGTAAGAAGCGAATTCGTCGAGTAGATTTTACGCGATCGAATAGATCGTTCCTCCTCCCCCTGCCCCGACTCATTGCCGCCGCAATGAAATGTACTTGTTGCGCCGCTCGAGCGTCAAAGTCGTTGGTTTTTCTCGAAAGGTAGCCCCGCGACCTCGCTATCAAGGGTCGACGGAATCGACGAAAGGAGTCCGAGGGACCGAGTCCCATGACTCAGACGTTGAAAGATACAAAGACGGTAGGTCCGCGGGGGTCGGGGGAAGCTCTTATAGCCGTGAATTACTTGGTCGTCGGGTCGGTTGTAAAAAATATATATATATATAATAACAATGAAAATAAAAACGAAGGTCCGCCGAGGCTTTGCGCGAATTATAAAGCTTAATTAACGGTCGAGGAGTGATCGGGTCCACGGACATACGGACATCGAGGGGCGGAGGACGCTCGATATTTGTCTTGCGCTAGTTGCGTATAAACGTTTGTCGGTCAGCATCCGCTTTGTCAGACGATGCATAAAATTATTTCATTTTTAGGTAAATATGCCGCCCGTCGGCGTCGCCTTCCCTCCCTCCCTCCCATCTCTCTCTCTCTCTCTCTCCCTGTCTCTCTCTCGCGCGCGCGCACGCACACGCACACACGCACACGCGCGTATAAGGGGGCAGGTGACTCGTCCGGCCAGGGAGGTTTTTGCATAATTTCTTTTGCAAGCAAGACTTGCATCGGCGCCTCGCCTCGCCTCGTACCCTCTTCCGCTATTCAACAAACTGACCGTGAGATTTTATAAGCGATAAAGAGAGATTCGTGAGAGAGAGAGAGAGAGAGAGTTGCTTTATACGGGCTCCGAAGCGTCAATTAGCTTTTCATTTCGAGGCTGCAACGAAACGAAAACAAAAAAGAGGAAAAAAATGATCGCTTCATTGTCTCCGCTGTTTAATAATATCGGGAAACAAGAGCAACGACAACAACTACAGCAACTCTACAACGTGAGAGAGAGAGAGAGGGTGATAGAGCTCGAGGGGCAGGGGGAAGCAAAAAATAAACGGAAGAAAATTCGTGGCAGCAGACGGAGCCGAACGAAATTTCACATCAATTTCGGAGCTCAAAGTCTGCTCGAGCCTCAAAAATACTCTTTATCCTCGTCAGAATTTATTCCGCTCTAATCTGCACTTTTTTCTTCTCCTTCCTCCTCTCCTTCCTCTTCTTCCTCTTCTTCATCTTCTTCTTCTTCCTCTATTTATTATCATAACAATAAGAACATTAATTAAAATAAGGAAAAAGTCGAAAAGAAAATAGGACGGAGATAGCGGAAATTAAAAAAGTCTTACTTATTTATTTATTTGTTATTATTTCCCCCCTCAACCCCAATAACCCCCTCCAAAAAAAAAGCGTATTGTACGGGAAGGCCGTTGTTAATATCACTATATCTTTTTTGTTTTTGTTTTTGTTTTCGAAAAGTTCTCAGCTTTTTCGGATCGGGGAGTCTGATAAACTCCCGTAAAATTAAGACGCGCCAACAGTTTTTATCCCAACCGGGTGGGGTGGGGGGGGGGAGGGCTAAAAAATTTTTTTCATGCCATAGCTAGATTAGCAGGGTGTCAGAGAACGAGCCGATCGTCGAATATTCCCTATTAAAGCGCCTATTTTACAAACTCGAGTCTTTAGCGGCAGCTTAACGCGAATTACCGTGTGTATTTTAATGAAAATTTGCGTTCTCGGCCGTTTGCATGGAATTATGAATTTTTAAAAACCCCCGTATCGTAGATAATAATGTTCGTTGAGCCGTTAATTTCAGTGCCATATCTTTGATAAATTCTCCTCGGAATATCTCTCTCGAATTTCTCTCTCTCGAATCTCCAATCTCTCTCTCTCTCGAATCTCTCACTCTCACCCTCACCCTCTCTCTCTCTCTTTTGCCTAACCGTCAAATGTACTGCATTTACGAAAAGAAAAAGAAGTATTGCTTAGGATTTATGGAAACGACGGGTGGATGTGGCGCCCGGGTCCGTCACAACGATACCTCGTGCGGGGCGGGGGGAGGGGCGATTAAACATTCGTTACGCAAATGTCCCTTGCAAAAAATTGTCGCGCGGCCGTGACGTAGGCGCGTGGAGGGAAGGGGGGAGGGACGGTAGGCGCCTAGTCCCCTACCGGCCTTTGTTTGCGCGATCGCTAAGAAATGAAGGCTCTGCTGCTCTCGAGACTCGTCCCTTTACTCAATTTCTCTCACCCATCCTCCACCCATCCTCCATCCACCCATCCTTCTCCTCCTCCTCCTCCTCCAACCGAGCTACAGATCTATCAATCAATCCTACAATTTTCCCGATCCATTATACCCGTGCGTCGTTATTTCCTAAGACTCCTTACACTTAAGGGCATGGAGTCGGCCGCTCCCCACCCCCCTCCCCCGGTATTTCCATCCGTCGGAGTTGCCCATTGGCCTTTATCCGCCCGAAGATTTTTTTTCCACCCGCTGATTGAAAGGGGGGCTGGGGTGGGGTGGGGTGGAAATAAAAAAAACTCGTTTTCCGATTCGTTGATGGGCAGACCCGCCGGCGCAGCGACGAAAAGTTTGTAAAGACGGGCCGACCGGAAACGCCGAGCGGGGGCGGCGGTGGCTGGAGGGTCGGAGGGAGGGTCGGGGGGCAGCTTGGGCAAAGAAACTAATTTTATCCGACAATGCCACGACTCGCTTACATACTTACGTACTTGCTTACTTGGCCGCGTCCGTAGTTTTGACCAATGTCCTTGGTGCTCCCCGATGCTTTGTCCAGGAAGCGAGAGAGGAGGATCCGAAAGCCCGGGAACAACGTATTCTTCCTTTAACCAAAAATTTCATTCCTTACATTACATCCGCCGAGCAATAACAAGTTTTTATCGCGAGTGAACTTTGCAGATAAATGTCGGCGGAAGCATTAATCGATTCTCGTCTTCGTCGGGACTTGCAATACAATTTATAAAGAATAAGTAAAAAGAAAAAAGAAAACCACACACGCACACACACGCACACACAC
Organism: Ceratosolen fusciceps; assembly: GCA_018883505.1. Lineage (NCBI taxonomy): Eukaryota > Metazoa > Arthropoda > Insecta > Hymenoptera > Agaonidae > Ceratosolen > Ceratosolen fusciceps. Next base: position 6,780,274 of record RCIC01000011.1, read on the forward strand.
ACACGACAATAATAGCACTTGGACGTGGTATTGTATTACGTATTGGCCGCCAGCTCACTACCTACGGACTAATGATCATTACTCGACACATTTGTCCGCATAGACGCATGGAATAAAGACGTGAATTTTTATATAAAACTTATGAGGATCGTAAGTAAATTGTAATAAGTAAGGTAAGGGCTCGTGGCTTCCCTTTCCCGTTCCAGTTTATACGATTAAAACCTTCTTTGCCTTCGTTCCTGGACAATCGTCCCAAGAACGAGGGAGCAGGGAGGTTCTTTCTCCTCGGAATTTCATATGTGGGGTGGGGGGTTAACATAATACTTTACGTCTCGGTTGATGCACTAACGCATCCGCGGGTTGCACTCGCTGAAATGCAAATTTTCTAATTTCTCAGACTTTTATCGCCGCTTTATTGATGGGATGCTCGGGATTTTTTTTAAGTCCCACCACCACCTCACCCCACCACCACCACCACCACCCACCACCACCACACGTCCACTTACATTCGTTCGCCTTTATACGCGCAACGTAAGTGGCAGTCCCCGCTCGTCCTCGTTCATTTACGTTTATTTGCAATTGGCTAGAGAGAGAGAGAGAGAGAGAGAGAGAGAGAGAGAGAGAGAGCAGAGCGGCCATTGTGTACCGACGGGCCAGAAAATTTATAATTTACAAATTTACATATTAATATTTAATGTCGCTGCATTTACGAGCTAAGCGGGACTTTACATAATAAAAATGCCTCACATTGTCCGGGTTATAATTAAAAATTGGCGCCACATTTACATATTATTAAGGCCGCGCATGCTAACTGGCCCCAGCGTACTACAGCTTTACTCAATATGGGAACAATATCTCAGTTTAGATAACGCAGGCGAAAAATACTTTATACGCTAATTACAAATTTTAAATTCCTTTCGAGAATGCCAGTAACCCCCACACCCCCCCCCCTCCGGATTCCTCAGTTTTTATTCCAATAACCTCAATAACCCCAATAATCCCAATAACCACCCTCGGCGCGTCTACTTGTTGTATTGTATTGTATTGTATAAATTTGTGCAAAAAAAAAAAAAGAGAGAGAAAAATAAAAATAAAAGCAAAATAAAAGAAGGAAAGAGGAAAAGAGGAGAAAGTAATAAAAATTTCCTCGACAGTCAAAGAGATTCTATTAAAGATTCCTTAATGAAAACCATACCTTTTTATCTTCTATTCTTATAAAAATGACGAAAAGGAAAAAAATAACAATGTTGGAGGGGTAGCGTAGAATCGAGGGGCGGCCTTATTCCTTACAAATATACTTATACAGAGAAGCAGTTTGTTCAACGTCTCGAGCCCTTTCCTCCTCACCCGGCTCCATAAAGTTCCACGAACGCCTTCCGGATACGTATACGTAGGGACGGGCTAAGGCTTAAGGGACGCATGCGTACTTGTGGAAAACTTTCTTGGCCTTTTTGCCCGCAAGACATTCGAAAAACCCTTTTAAGACTTACATTCGTACGGTAATGCGCGCCACCCGAGAGAGACTCACCACCCTCGCCCCCCTCACTGGGGCTGACGTTCACACGCGTGTACGTAAGTGACTGCTGAGGCGTGGGCATGTGTGCGGGATCGCGGGGATGATGGATAGATGGTTTAAAAGATAAGCATAAATTTTAGCGGATTGATGAAAGTGGTTGTCGGTGTGGTAGAGCAGAATAGTGCAAGGAGTTGAAAAAGATATTAAAAGTTTATACAGCCTTAGCCACTTTAAACTAACTCGCTTTTTTATTATGGTGGTGGTGGTTGGTGGTGGTTGGTGGTGGTGGTGGTGGTAGGAGCTGCGCCTTGACAACGCCATAATGCTGAATGATAAACGGTGGTCACTTGTGCTGATAGAGTTATAGCGATAGAGAGAGAGAGAGAGAGAGAGCACGAGGCCGAGCTAAGGATGATTTTAAAAGTTTAGATAGCCTGAACCGCTTTCAAGTTGACTCTTGTAGCAGCAGCGGTAGTAGTGGTGGTGGTGGTGGTGGTGGTGGTGCAGTACCGGAGCGCTGACAACGAAACGATACAGTCAGAGCGAGATATACAGAGCGAGAGAGAGAGAGAGGGCTGCACGCGATAAGAAGGTAGTTTTGTAAGAGGAAAGGGCTAGAGAGGGTAAAGGGTTTCGAGTGGTTTTGAGGAAGATGAGAATGGTTTGCACAGGGATCTAGACGAGTAATAGAAAGCTAGCGGTGCAAGGCGGTATTTGACGGGCAGGGACGGGCAGGGACGCCGAGCCAAACTTTACGAAAATCGTCGCAAAATACTTTGCCGCTCGTTCGTCGCAATTGTTTATTCTAAATCTAATGCGTCTCTTCTAGGTTCACTTTGACCGAGGGCGGCCTAGGGTTTCGAGTGACGCGTACCCGGTGCACTCGGGGCAATACGCCGTCCAGCGAACGCGGTAGAAATCACAATAATAGCCCGAGCGAGCTTCAATAAAACGAGGTTTTACGTTTTTCATCCAACAAATTACGTATTAACGTTATATACGTATAGATCCTAACCTTTTGCTGGGCGACGCGTTCCTTGATTTTAACGTACTCGTTAAAATAAATCCCGATCTATAATAATAATTAACTCTCGAGTGTTAATTTGAGCCCCCGGATGACCTTTATCAGTATTTATCGCCATTCTTCTTTCCTTCCCTCTCTCTCATTTGCAACCTTAATACGTAACGGCGCACTGATTTCGATCCCATTTAAGCCACAATGATATACTGAAATATGGAATAAATTAGATTATTCCTCGATTCGGTTTATTACAACGCGGCTCCAATAATTTACCCGGCAACGGCATAAATATCGGAATAAGTACTTTTATTCCGATAACTTTGTTTTTTTTTTTTTATTTTCCCATCGGCCTTGTGTAATTGTAATTACGTAATAAGCGCATCGATTATTTTGATCCCCTCGAGTCGATTATATTATTACAATATATTCGCCGTTGCGCGAATCACATTTACATTTTTAACGGACACCGATAATTCTTTTCCATTCCTTCGCTTCGCTTTCCATTCCTTCGCTCTGCTTTCCATTCCATTATTTAAACGCCAGTTGGAATATATAATTCAGATCTTCGTATTTGTTCTCATATTAGTTTCTAAGCACTTTCACGACGAGCTGCGAAACAAATCGCAAAGTGCTTTGTTGCTTCATTCGCGACAGAAACTTTGATTATTTACCTCGAATACGTTTACGCGCCCGCAATTCCAGCCCCACCCCCCCTCCTATCGTAATAATAACAGCACTAACAACAACAACAACAATAACTATAGTAACAACGACAACGACAACGACAACGACAACAACAATAATAATTTCAGAAAGATTATTTTTTCCCTTTATGCCCGTCTTTGTTCGATATTGTCATCGATATTCCGTTATATAGATTTAAAGGCTTATTATTAAAATAAAATGGCCCATAAATAAAAGCAATAATAATAATTTATTTCCCTTTAGAATTCGATTTATATTAAATTAATATTGTCAAGTTTACTTTCTTTCTTTCTTCTTCTTCTTTTTCTTTATCCCGTAACTAAAAGGACTTAAAAGGAGGATAAAAAAAAAAAAAAAGAAAAGAATATGACCGTTAATAGGTATTGTAACATTGGCCAATGACGTGTGTAATATGTTAATCTATTCAATTACTGCTCTTTCGTATCATAATAATGTCACGATTATAAAAGTTTTCCAACGAGTTTGCATATTAAAATTACAAAAAGGAATTTACAAAACTTGTCCCCCCCCCTCTCCCACTATACAATAAATGATATTCATGTACTCGTGTGAATTTTTGATAGAACGGCTATTATAAATTTTACGACTTTACGATCCCCCTTCTATCGTAAAAAAAAAAAAATAATAATAATAATGATAATATAAGCTTCGCAAGTGATGTCATTAAAGTAGTAGGAAAACAATGGAGACTTAATAATGCTACAACTAGATTGGCTCAAGTTTATATTTTTCATAGGCTCCGGGCAGAGAGAGAGAGATACGACAATTTCATGAACTTTATTTAAGCATTGTCCGACGACTCTACATAATAATTTTTATTATATTCTTTCTTTCTTTCTTTCTTTTTATACCCGGCCGAATTAAGCTTGGCTTGACTAGGATTTTCTCTCGCTCCAAGGATTTATTTTACTGTCCTTCTGCGCGAATTTTTTTAGTTTCCATAAATTCAGAATGGCTAATTAAAACATAAATAAATAAATAAATAAATAAATAAGTAAATAGAAGAGGACAAAAATGTTACCGAAATCTTTAAGCCCATCGTGTTTCATTGAATTCGGTCATTCGTCAAGTTTGATCGATCAAAAGTTTCTTGATCTAAGTAATAATGTAGAGTTTACGTTTACGTATTCAATCGTAATAGAGAAAAGTCATATGATAATGTTACATTGGACTCACGGCTCTTACTTACAAATAAAACGCAAACGAAGTCGTTAATCGTAACAATTAAGTGATATTTACGATTCATAGTTTCCCTTAAAACTCATAGTTCAGACGTTGTATTCGACATTTTTGTAGAAAACAATTATAAACTGCTTGAGATACTTTTTTTCTTCTTCTTCTTCTTCTTCCTTTTACACGTTTAATAGTAATTTAAACTCATTTCATGATGCTTAGGAGCTAATGGAATTTAAAGAAAGCAGTTAAACGGCATTAATTTAATTATAATACTTATTATCCGTATTAAAAAGTAATGGATAATCTACATTTATGCTAATGGGCCCTTTTTACATAAAAGTAAAAAAAAAAAGAAATAAAAGAGGAGAAAACTTTGACGTTTTCATTAATTATTATTAAGACGTTGAATTTTATTAAATAATCATAATAATAAGAATAAGAATAATAATAATAACGATGTCGTTATCTTTGTTAAAATTATATTATTATTTTATAGTAAATTGTAAATGGATAATGATTGTTCGTATCGGAGTGCGGCGATGTATTATTAGTTTATGCAATTATACAATTAGGCATTGTATTGTTAGGATAACGTGATTTTGAAGATTAAGTATATTTTCATTGGTTTTCAATATATTCGCTACGAATAAATAACTTTTGCATATACGTATTTATGTATTTTTCGATTCGGCGCTTATATACATATATACACATATATATATATATACTACGTTTAATAATAGGGTCCCGATATGAATTAAATAAAGTAAGCGCTACGTATATTTGCTTTACACAGGGCCAATAAAGTTAAGAAGAAAATAATTTATTCGGTCTGAATACAGGTTGAAATATCGTATGTGATTGAGAAGTAGACTGCGCTCGGTGCCAATTATCCATTTATTTGCGCGATACTCGATTATGCAATCGAGGATAATTTCGTCATATCAATAATCGTTATTGAAGACTACGTAGCCTTAATGTGTTATTAATCATTTGTACACTTTAGTTTTAAAATAATTCCTTAGAATTATTTTCGGAAAGTACGTTTATTTCCATTCCGCGTTCTACTTTTTCGTATTGTAACTGATTCGGGTAAATTGATGCAATTGATTATGTATTGGCTTAGGTATTGGATTATGTACTATTGGATGATTATCCTCGAGAATAACGAAAGGAAGGTACTTGCGTGAGACACCGATTACACGTATACCGATACATTTTCATAAATGAAGAGCTTAAGAAAATGAATATTGTGAATTTATCATATAAATATGTCCCACTAGACTTTAATTTCTTTGCTAGAGCAACGTCTTTGCTTAAGGTAATGATGCAACGAAGGAATGTCTTGGGATAGTGAAAAGTTATGGATCTGCTTTACGTAATAAAGTTGTCAAAGAGACGTATAATTTTAATGGGGAGCAATAATTATTTTTGCCACGCGAAATGAATAGTAATTTTCCAATCAAGAACAAGTAATATGCAAATACAATGTTCATTCGTACGACGTCGTAGGGCTACGGTAATCATACGCCCCACCCCTCTCTCTCTCTCTCTCTCTACGACGTAATGAAAAGTCCCACTCTCCAAAGTCTTTCGCCTCCTACGTCATTATCATGAAAATTATAATTATTAATAGGATACGCGGAACGTCGGCAAAGTTAAATGTAACTTCATTACGAGGCTTTACCGGCAGTAAAGTCACAATCCTTCACGAGCCCCCGTTACTTTCATTCTTTTCTTTCTCGACGCACGCTCGATCTAAATGCCCCATTAGACACACAGAGAGACAGAGAGACAGAGAGAGAGAGAGAGAGAGAGAGAGAGAAGCTTTCGTTAAGAGGTGTAGTGAGCCAGAGAGGTTTTTACCATAATTATTTCTACCCTTTGATGCACGGGAACACTCGAATGGGACGTAAATCGTTAAATAGGGGGCGGGGGCGGGGAAGAACGGCTTGGTCAAAGGCAAAGCTCAAACTTACGCAACTACGTATCGAAAGCGTTTCTTGGTGGGTGGCTTATCTGGACGGGACGATTGTCCCGTGTTAAAAGTGATCTCTTGGCTACGCGGGAAGGAATCGGATGCGAGCGAACGCATTAAAAGTAAGGCGCCGCGAATCGCCTTCCTTTACCAGTCGCTCCTCTGTATGCCACGCGTGCGCTATACACCCGGCACTTTTACTAGACCGGACGCGCTTTAAGCCAAAGCCACAAGTCGGTGTCTTGTACACGAAGCCCCCATGAATATTAATTACTTTTTATTTAACGTGACCGCGCGTGGCCACGTTTGGACGTTGTAAACGTGGTTAGGGGGAGCTATAGGGGGAGCTATAGGGGGAGCGAGATATCTACTTTGCGCTATAGATCTGGACGTTACGCGATAGCCATCCCTTTGTCGGCCTTGCATTATCAATTCGCTTACGTAGTAAGTAATAGTCTTGCCAACGAATGTTTTAAGCTTTGGAATTTTTGCGATTTCGTTTTAATCGCGGCGCTTGTTTTTTTTTATTATACCGGACCGCGGCCTGGGGCTCCTGAACTCGACCCTATCATTGAATTCGCGTTACGGCTTCGCGACGACGTCCCCCCCCCGATCCAAAGCACTTGCCTCTTCATTATTATTTAATAATTCAAAACTGCTTCGGAGAGCTTTTACATAGACCGTAGATAGATTTTGTGCTTGTAACGATCGGCCATAGTGGGAGATGGAGCGGCGAGGGGAATTATCATTATTATCATTATTACGCATACGATTTCAATGATAGGATTTAGGTACGACTGACGACTGTAGCTGCTGTTGCGGCTACAAGGATTTGTCGCTAAGCTCGGCCCCTTTTAATTTAAACTTCATGCGACCGTGGCATTCTATACGATGGGGGTGGGGATGAGCAGACAGACCTATACCTACACCTTACCTGTATTATTTTCTTAAAGTTCGCCCGGCAAAGATTAATATCGTATAAAAGAGCCGGCGCACGGGTAGATTCGTATCGATGATTGATAAATAACGAGCACGTTATTCAGTAAGGCTGAGCTTTAATAACGGTTTTCACGAACCTCCTTAAAACTCCTTAAAAGTAGTCCTCGATGCCCGAACCCGGACACGTTTACATTGCCAATTGAAAAAAATTGAACGGGGTCCGAGTTTTATTGTACGTTTTACGAGACCTTTCTTACTCGTATTTTTATATCGCAAATATACGTATAATAATCCCGTCCCGTTTGCTCTTGCCGCTCAATTTAATATACAATATATATATATATATATATATATATTCGTCGTTTTTATTTCTCTTTACGGGCCTCGAGTGCCGATATATACGTATATCAACGAAATCAACGAAATCAACGATACCAACAACCTTAAAAAGACTTGCATTGCCAGGCCAAAAGTCACAGCATACGTCATCTCTCTCTCTCTCTGATCCGTAAGAGAAAGTAAAAGAAAGAACAAAAGTTACATTATTAATGCGGCTGCACTGTAGTATCAGTTGTTGATAATCGAAGCTGCTTTGCTTTCTCGATCCGCCGTGTTTGCACATGTTATTTCAATAATATTTCAGCAACACCGGGTCTGCTAATTTTTCTGTAAAACAACAAAAACCACATTCGTCCCGTTATTACTGATACGAGTACTAGTGCCGATATCGTTGTCATGTTGTTAAATGTCGTAACGTGGGCTGCAAATTGAAATTTCACCAACTCATTCGAGACTGCTCAAGCGAGTATTAAAAAAAAAAAAAGAAAAGGATTCTTCTTTCGTTAGCGCAGACTCTCTCTCTCTCTCTCTCTCTCTCTCTCTGCATGGATCTCCTGTCATTTTACGGAGAATGCGCGCGTTTATCCGTCGGCAATTAAAATCCCGAGCGTATAAATCGCGTATACGTCGCGCGAGACGAGCACTTTCTTTTTTTTTGTTTTGTTTTGTTTTTTTATTTGTTTTATCGTAATATTTCAAATGTCCCGAGTCCTTGAATAGTGCCTCGCCATACTTATATCTTATGACTTAAAAACTATTTATGAATTTCTCACAATAACCCCAATGATTTTTCCCTTTCGAATCATGTCCTCGGAGAAATTCACTCGCTAAATGTAGTTTATTCAGTTAAGAAAGGCCCGCGTATTCCCGTATTCCCGTCTGTATAATAATAATAATAATAATGATCGAGCAGCTATCGAGGTGGTGGCTTGGTCGTGAAAGGGTAGAGCGATGAATAATCGTAACGAGTGCTTGATAACGTTGATTAACCGGTTAATGCTCGGTTAATGCCGTACGAGCATCGGCTCGGCCGAATAATTACGAAACAATAAGCGCGAATAGCCGTTTGGGGGCGGCGGGGCGGTGGCGGTGGCGACGGTGGCGGTGGCGACGGCAGGGTGTGTGGGGGGCGGGCAGGGAAGGGACGAAAGAATCCGCGTTAGTTAAATTGAGGATTAATTGGCGGGTAATTGCGATGGAAGATTACGGATTCAATGTAAAAAGAAAAAAAGGGGGGGGGGCGGAAAAAAAAAGGACATAAAAAAAAAAGTGAAATAAAAGTAAAGGTGACGTGGGGCTGGGTCGGGGCGGGAGGGGTTTTATTGGGGTTTTATTGGGGGGGGGGGTTATTGTCGGCAGAGTCGCAGTCGCCGCTGCGCGATTAACGATTTGAAATTATGATTTCCTTGGGGTTATGGGGGGAGGGGAGGGGGGGGGGGGGGGGCGAGCGCGCGTACCATAACGACATTACAACGAGTCCTTAAGTCGAGGCTTTTTATTAGCGCTCGAATAAATCGAATAAATCGGTACGTGAATGTCCGAACTGGCCGAATGCGCGACTTGGCCTTTTTTTTTTTTTTTTTTTACTCCGACGCTTTTTATTTCGCCAGAGGGGGAGGCCCGAAGTCGGTCGGACATTGGCAGGCCGGTCCGGAGAGTATACGCGCACCGATATAATCGTGCCTCCGTAAGAATAAGTCGGTGGATTTACAGTTTCGAAACTCGAGGCTGCCGAGCTAAATCCCAGCTGGCTGGTGCTGGTGGTGGCGGGAGGGAGAGGCCGGGCTGGAATAAAGAAAAAATGGGGGGATGGAAAATCGGAAAAGTCGGGGATTGCGGGATCAGTTTAATAGTTGGGAATAGTCGAACGTTGGAGTGCGGGGCGGGGCAGCGTGGGTGGGGGGTAGCGGAGGTAAGATTTCATCGACTCGGCTGGTACGTCAGCCGGACTGCATATGTATGTGTGAGACTGAGAGAGACTGCGAGAGAGACTGGGAGAGACTGAGAGAGAGACTGAGAGAGAGACTGAGGGTGGTGGGGGTGGAGTAAGCGGTAAGCCGAACGATAAACACCGCGAGTTCGGCCTCGTTTCAAAGTTCATTGAAGGCTGGTTAAACGCGGAAGACGCGGTGTAGCGGCGAACGAACTACTACTGCCGTAGGCAAAGAGGAAACGAGTCCGCTCGTGGCAGGAATGCCGGCACGCCGGCTAAGAGGGACGGGCTGGGACGGGCTGGGACGGGAGGGGTCAAGGAACGAGGGGAAGCAGCTCGGCGAGCAAGAGGTAGAGTTAGTTGATAGTGCGACGGGGTTATTGGGGTGAGCGGAGGGGGTTATTGGTAGGGGGGTGGGGGGGTGGGGGGGCAGGGCGTTCGAAAACAGACGGAATTAGAAGGTCGAAAGGGAACGAACGGGGCAGGACATCATTAGGAGAGATGGGAGGGAGGAGGGAGAGTATAAGAAACCATCCTGGCGGGCGAAGGATAAGGGACGCGAGGGTTTTAAATTAAAGTAAATTCCGTCGTGGCGCTTATGTTCTTTAAAAGCATTGGCTCTCGGGGGTAAACTCTCGGGGTCAGTCAATGCTTTAGCCGGCTTTCCCTCCTGGACCCCCCCAATCCAACCCCTCTTTTAATAGTCACGCCGTCTTTTAATAATAATAATAATAATTATTAATAAACGTCGGTCGGTAGACTTTAATTCAGTCCTGGTGGTTGAAATCGTTTGCCAATTTCACTTTGTTTTCTTTGGTTAAGTTCCATTAAAAGACTGGAAAGTCGTGGGAAATGAAAAGCGTCGCGGCCTCCGCGGAGCCTTTACTCAACTTGTTTAACGTTATTTCCCCATAGTCCGATAGCCGGCCCCATACGACGCGACTCTCCAAACTGATTAAATACTCCATACGCCTGACAAATTATATACAATTACACTTTTCATTAGTATAATAGATGCGCTCTTAAACTAACTGCTATTAAGATATCCTTGTATACTACTTTCCAACTGCCTAACTCCCCTCCTCCTCCTGCCCCTCCTCCTCCTGCCCCTGCTCCTACTGCTGCTGCTCTCAAACGAAATTAGCCTGGACCATTTGGATTTAGTCTCCTTTTAAGAATAAACTTTCTTACTCCGGCTTCTCCCCCTCACCATCTCTCTCTCCCACTCTCCCACTCTCTCTCTGTCTCGTTGTGCTACCGGACCGAGTCTCAACTTATTATCATTATCATCATTATTATTATTATTGTTTATTATAATAAATTTATTTAAATCTAATACCTACGAATTTGATTATCTATCAATCCATCAATCGTCTCACGCGACCCAACGAAGTTGCAACCTATTGGAACGTTTCTTCCCCCCCTTCCATAGTATCGCGAATAGTATCGAAATCATGCCTGCGACCTCTTAGTGTTAAGCCGTAAGAGTTGATATTAACGGGAACGCATTGGCCAGAGTATACGGGAAACACCGGGAAAAAGCGGACGCGCTCAAGGAAGCGATTTCATTTAAAAATGTCGGATAAAAAATTACGTGTAAAGCGAATGCAGTGTAACGAGTGGGCAGGGGGAACTAATTAACTTTGCTTACGTAGCCGTTTGAAAATTAAATTCCAATGAGCTACGTACGCACGCCCACGTATATTATTACTCTAATATTGGCTTGAACTAAAATTTTAATGAAATGTTTGTTTTGACTTTTAAATAGACTTTGTACTTCCAATAGATGCATTATCATTATTATCGTTATTATCGTTATCATTATTATCGTTATCATAGTTATTATTATTGTAATAATTATTTAGCCTTGCATATTGAATTTGGGAATAGAATTAATTATATTCTCTAATTGGACTCTATTGATCGAACGGGAACGAATATCAAATAATCATTGTGTTGTTTCCATGCAAATCCCGTAGCGGAGGGAAGGAAGATTTCTTAATGGTAATGGAAACCGAGTGAAAATTTTTTAATCTCGTCGCCGATACGTTATCTGGAATTCTCATTGGTCTTTCGAACAATATAGAATATAAAGAACTTGTTAAAATTTACATCAATTCATTGTTGTTGTTGTTGTTGTTGTTGTTATTATTATAATTGGATGGGCTCGATATTGAAAGTAGAGAGCCGAAGGGATTGAAGGCATCGGTAGGTCGGTAAAGCAGAGAACGAATAATGTTAAAGGAATGGTATCGGAGGTGGCCGATGTCGATGTCGATGCCGATGCCGATGTAATACGTGTACACGTACACACGTGACCTGGTCCCCTAGTACGTAGTAGTAGCGTTGGCCGACATCGATTTTTTCTTTTATTATTTAAAATTGAATTCAGACGTCAACTTCCGCGTATATTCATTCGCTCGTGATTTAATTCACAATTTCTAGTTAGTTGGCCTTTTTTAATAATTTTCAATGCACGTGGCGCGTCGCGGTGCAGGTGCATTAATTACAGCATTTCCTTACAACTGCGTCGTGAGGACGTAGTCCGGAGGAACGAACGGACCGTTGAATTTCCCTTAACGACGTTGAATTAAAACGAAATGTAAAATAACGGCGAGCTCGCACAGAATCTTTATGGAAATTATTGGACTTTGTACAATAATTACAATAATTATGCGCATACGCGTCTGTACGGATACGCGTAGCGTCAAAGAAAGGAGTGGTGGAGGCGGGGGGGGGGGGGGGTAGGATAGGATACAATTGATTAAGCGGGAATTTATTGTAACGTTAAAGAATCCCTTCGTTTTATTTTTGTATAATCAGTCGAGTCGGAATTGCAGGGGCGCTCGCACCTTTGTCCGAGTCTCCTTTGTTCCAATAATTCCTTGACCCCCACCACCACCCCCACCCCCGCTCCGGCCCCGACCCCAGTTATTCAAGGCGTTTCAATTTTGTATAAATCAGCCCTTGCGTTTTAGGCCCTGTACTTTTATTTACCATTCAATTAATGGTAATAACGATAACTAACTACGACAATGACAATGACAATATTGTTATTTATTACTTATTATTAATTATCGTCGTCGTCGTTGTTGTTGTTGTTGTTGTTGTTGTTGTTGTTGCTGCTATTAGTACGGGGCTGATGGCTGGAGGGGGACGCGTCCTCTACGATCCGTTATTATCTGCGATACGTATTTTCTGATGGATCGTGCGATGGATCGGGGGAAAATAGGAGGAAAAACCGAAGCGAATGAAAAGCTGGGGGAGGAAATTGGCCAGCGGTGCACGTAATCAAATATGATTGTTTTCTCGAAGCAGCAGTAACAGCAGCAGCAGCAGCAGCAGCAGCGATTGAAAAGATAGTCGAGTGCCGGTGTGTTTATTGCCCCCGTCGTCGTCGTCGTCGTCGTCGTCGTCGTCGTATGATCTGTCGTCCTGGTCGAGTCTCGGCCCGAAGCCCATATCGATACCTGATTCGACGGGGGACTATAAATAACGACGGCCAACGTCTTATATCCGTCGCCCCCCCCCCCCACCCCCACGCACCCACACACCCACGCGATAGCGATCCGACGCCCTCGATAAGCGGCTCGGGGCACTCGGGGACCGGGGCGAGAAGAAAAAAAAAACAAAGTCTGCGCATCCCGATCTCGGCCAAGTTTTCGGCTCGTTTGCGTACCGAACCCGGGTGACGCTGCTGCTGCTCCTGGTGCTGACGGTGGCGGTGGTGGTGGCGGTGGGCGGGGGGCTAAAAATACGGGTTTTGATGAGTTTTCGATGCTCGGTTCGCGAAAGAATGTCAGGAATAATGGAAGATCGCGGCCAATCTCTCGACCGAGAGTGTTTTCGTGTAACCGATAAGGCATAGAGAAGATAAGGGATATGAGAGAGAGAGAGAGAGAGAGAGAGAGACTTGACGTTTGTTACTGGTTCGGATAATAAAGCGCTGGCCGAGCAAAAAGTAGGAGCAAGTAAGATATCTATGTTTGCCGGTTAGTTAAGGTTTTTGCTCAACGTCCATTAATTACCATTACCATTACCATTACCATTGCCAACAACAACAACAACAACAACAACAACAACGACGACGACGACAATAATAATGATAATAATAATAGCGATAGCAATAATACGGTGAATAAAAATTCTAATGATCCATTCCCTCCAGCGCCGTAGACTTAATCCTGATGATTAATGGAGTATTTATTATACGTATGGGGGTTGATGGTAGGCCAACGACGTATGGCTTTCGTCTCGTTGGATTACGTGGATAGCGGCCGTAAGCCCGATGGGTATGTTCGACGATTCGAGCCGTACGGGCCGTAAGTTAGGTGGAAGGGGACGGGGACGGGGGGGGGGAGCGCGGCGACTAGGTTTTGCAATAAGTCAAGAGCTCGTGTAATGGTATCGGGGCTCTTTTTCAGCCTCGGCCGTCTGACTCGATCTTAATATCGAATCGCCGGCGACGTATGGTCGCGCGGAGGGGCTAACGTCTCGCCGGGTACCGCTGCCCCGATACCCAGAGAGAGAGAGAGAGAGAGAGGAGAGAGAGAGCTCTCCCCGGCGTTCCGTCAACGTGGGCGTCATCGGGGAGGCTGTTCGAGCTATCGCCACGGTGGATCGATATTCATCGAGAGCTCGGGCCCATCCCCGGCCCTTTCCCCTCGCGGTGCTTTATTAGCACCCGCCTAAGGCTAAGGGCGCGCGGGCCGACCATCCGTCCCGCCCCCCACATCCGCCTTCACCTTCACCCTGCCGACGGCCACCCGGACATTTATTCGGTCGACTTAATTTCCGGCCGAGGGTCCGAGCTTAGGAAATGAGTCAGCCGATATCGAGGATAAATGAATCCTCCTCCTCTACCTCTCCCTCTCCCTCCTCACCCCCTCCGCCACCCCTCCCCCGTTCATTTGTCAACCGGTGGCGCGCTTAAGCGATCCTTATTTATGCGAGGCGATGACGCGCGCTGCGTTATTGGGGGGCTCGACGATAGGCTCCGTAAACGATGAGCTCCGTTAAGTAGCGCGGGCTCTCTCTCGGTATCTCCTCTCTCCCCTACCCCCCCACCCCCTACCCCCGGTCCATGCTCTCGGCTCCGCGGCCCCCCCCCCCAACGTGCCGAGAGCGAATTATCAGGTCGGTTGACGCGTCTCGAGAGCCTGGTCTGGCGCACCCAAGGGCTTCTTCCTCGGCGGTCACTCCAATAATTTTCCTCACGGTCCATCCATCGTCCACTCCCCCCCCCCCCCCGCACAACCACCTCTCGGCCCTCTTCCGTTTGTATTATGACTCTGTCCTCCGGTCCATCTTGTCGACGGGATAAAAGCCGAGGCGACCCAGGACCTTTTAATCTCGAGCCCCCTCTCGGGCTCCGGAGGCCGTCCATCCTCGACAGACCCGGTCGGAATTGCCCGATTACTTTACGCGGCCCCGCACTGTAAATTCCCGGCGATGCAATTGCTCTCCCCACTCTCCCCACTCTCCCCCTAGCCCTACCGCTAACCCCGTAATGGCGCCATGTGTTTTCGCGCCCGGGTGGGTGTTTTCTCTGGCGGAAGCCCGTACGTGCCCGTAGGTGCCCGCGTTCCTAAATCATCAAAATAATCCGCGGCAGGATCACCAGCCGTCGTATGGGCGGGGCGTACATGGGCCGGGGGCAGAGAGGCGATCTCGGGGGGTTTCGCGTTTCGCAGCTTTTGAGTTTAAGCCTCGTGGGATGGTGGGGGCGGGGGGGGGTTGGTTGAACAGACCGCGGAACCGGCCACGCTTTGCATCGTACGTGACGTGCTTAGTCATCAGGCTCAGCCGACGTAGGTGCTCCCTACATTTTTTATTCTTAGCCAATGCCCACCAGGTTCCCGTAACGTACTTTAGGTTCCTCGTCGAGGAGCATCCGCCGTCGCCAACCGACGAGTCAACGCGTGCGCGGGCGAGCCAGGCTCGGCAGCTTCTATCGTCTTTAGGGTGACGGCTTAACGTTACCGGGTGTGTGGTGTGGGGGGGGGGGGGCGGGGGCTCGGGTCATGGTGGGAAATACGAGGAGCTCGTAAGATTCGTTGGGCGAGACGACGTACTTGCCAAGTCGATCGTGAAATTCAATACAACTTATTCGATTTATTGGACTGGAGGTCGATTGATACGGAGACTTAATCTCGTAGTGAAGCTGCGGACATGGCGGAGTGGGGACGGGGGGGGGAGCCGAGAGAGAGAGAGAGGCTATTCCGAGAATAATAGCGTCGACCGATTCTCCGCCGATGAAAGGCAGGAGGACGGGATGAGGTATGGGGCAGGGAGGAGGGAGAGAGAGAGAGAGAGAGAGGCTCCATTCTGAAGCTAGCCAACTACACCCCCCTCCCCCCAGCCCCTCCGCTCCTCTTTACGTAGCAATAATAACAACAACAACAACAACAACAACAACTAAGACGACGACGACGACGACGACGACGACGACGACGAGGAGGAGGAGGAGGAGGAGGAGGAGGAGGCGGAGGAGGAGGAGGAGGAGGAGGAGGAGGAGGAGAAGAACGGAGCTCTTGACTTATCTGGAAATAGAAGAAAGAGCGCCGCATTCGATGAGATTCGGAAAGCCCATCGACTTTAGCAGCCATTGTCAAATCGTATTAATCCCGAGCTAACTTCGCCTTTAATGCGGTACTCGGAAGCGGTACTACGACGAGTACATCGCTGCCCTCATTAGATTAAAGATCAAGTCCCTGAAATAGCTGAAATTTTTATTCCTCCCTCGTTAAAGGTTAAAAGGTCATGTACTCCATGTAATCTCTCGACGTCTCTGTACGTCCCCGCCCCCAATAACCCCCAATAACCCCCAATAACCCCCAATAACCCCGATAACCCCGATAATCCCACCCCCGCAACTAATTACAGCGACGACTCTCTCTCTCTCTCTCTCTCTCTCTCTCTGCGTCGCGAGGTAAACGATAGGGGGGGAAAAAAAAAACATTCCTCCTCTTTGCCTTGTATAATGTTATTATTTAATTCTACTTCTTCTTAGCCTTTTCCGATTCTAATTCCCGATGCGAGTCGATGGCTTTCGCAATAAACCGTTAGAAGCTCGCGAGAGGCTCGTTCGGAGCGCTTCCGTAGTCCCGGAGACTACGCCCCGGGGAAGTCCCGGGAGGCTTCGCTTCCTTCTTCCTTCGCGTTGCTCTTAAGTAACACCCCCCCCCCCCTCCCCGCCCCACAGAGTCTACCACAGTCGCCCAGAGTCGCCCACAGTCGATCACAGTCTACCTACTACTACTACTACTACTACTACTGGCCGTTTCATCGTACCCGTGATTGGTACAGGTGCCGGGGTTATTGGGTCAGTTATCGGGCCCAATGGCCAGCCGTTCCGTTTCTTTTACTTGTTGATTTACAAAGACACGGCCATTAGGATTAAATGCCTTGGTCGATATTGCATTAGAGATTCATGCATCGCGGCGACGCTTAAACGAGGCCATTATTCCCAAAGCACAATGGGAGGCGGACGTTAAAGTTTAAGGGGTCTCTTGCCTCGGCCGAACTTCCACCCCCCGTCCCCGTCCCCCCGGTCCACTAACCACCCCAATCCACCCGTACGCCGAGCCGTCCAGGTCGCGCGACCGGAAATTTCCTACTCACTCGGCAATTATAAAAACACGTCAGAACGCAAAGAGCCACTAAAGCCAAAGCCCTTTGATCGGCTTCCGTCGGCTTCCCTCGGCTTCCGTCGGCTTTCATCGGCTTTCATCGGCGGTGTATTTTACCGGCGAGTGTCCTATTAGCGGTCGAGGCTCAGAGTCCGTTGTATAGCATATGGAGCCGAGGGCGGACATTCCTTGGGTGCTCGGTCCGACTTCTTGCACGAGAACCGCCGCGCCCCAGGTCACCGCAGACCCCAATAACCGCTTTCCCGGCCCTCGGCGGCAATAACCCCCGTCGACAGACAGTCCGTTTGACAAAGTCGACGACTTTGTCCCAATGACCGCAATAACCCCCACCCGCGGCACCGAGAGTCGTCAGCGTGCGTAGGCTCAACGGAAAATGCCATCGGTGGCTGCTTCGTTAGCTCGGTGCCCCGACGTCCCCTGGTCCTCGGTCCCCCCCCCCGCGCTATAATGCCTCCCACCACCACCTCCCCACCGAAAGGCTACGCTTGGACGTAGGACTGCTCCGGTGACTTATTGCCGTCCCAGGGCGGCTCTCCTCGATTACCTCTTTTGGGAAAAGAAGCGCGCTCCGACGGATGATGTCCACGTCCACGCCCGGTCTACGCTCCGAATCATCGGTGGCCCCTATCGCTTAACCTCCCCCCCCCCTCCAAGCACCGAATCAATCCACCAGATGCTTTGGGCTGCGGCTTTGGTGTAACGAATCCGACGGGGAGCGTCAGACAGACAGAGAGAGAGAGAGAGAGAGAGAGAGAGAGAGAGAGAGCCGGGTGCTGGAAGAATTCCACCGGGAAGTGCGGTTTAACCTCGAGGGCTTCCCTCGATGCACGTAGACGCCGCTCGAGAAATAGGAAGCGAGCACGTTGCGCTCCGCTCGTTGCACTTTGCGGATACCATGATTCCGCACGAATTCTCCGTCTCTCTCTCTCTCTCTCTCTATCTCTCGGGCCTTGCGACTTCTCGTTAAAATTGCTTTCTCTATGCTCTCTAGTTTATACCCTTCCTGAGGCTCCTCCTTCTCCCCTGCTCCCCCCCCCGCCCCAACCGCAACGCGAAGCCCTTATACCGAGGAGGTTGGCACTGCGTGAGACTACGAATGAATCGCTCGGGAGAAAGTCCTCGCCGAGTCGATGTTTTCTCGACGGTCTTCAGCGGATACCTTCCCTTATCCAATCTCTCTCTCTCTCTATCTATCTATCTATCTGGTACTCCGTTCTCTCTCTCTCTCTCTCTCTGGACGACTTATTGACATTAGTTCGAGCGCGCAGCGGTGTCGACGTTATAAAAAATAAAATAAAATAAAAAAATCTACGAAGACGAGGAGCCCTCGTCCTTTAGATATTATTCCGATGATAATATTTCGCTTTATTCGTCCACGGTCTAGCTCTACCTCCCACTACCTCCCACGCGCACACGCGCGCACGCGCCATAAAAAGGCAGATAGAGCCCCGTTTGTTTAGGCAACGTGTACACTCGAGCCGCGCTCTTGTTCTACCGAAAAATACCAATTTCTTTATAAATAAGCGAGCGCGCGAGCGAGGGACGGAGCTAAAGGATTTTAATAATACGATTCTTGCAGCTCTAGCCGCTCCCACTCGTTCCCAGAGCATTGTAAATTATCGGGGTTATTGGCTTCCGTACGTATGTCCTTGTTGTTTTTTTATTGACAAGCGAGCCAATGTCGCATAGGTTTCCGAACAAAAATCTTCTCTGCGTCTTGTCTTGTCTTTGGACGCGGAAAACTCGCTTTTCTAATTTCTCCCCCCACCCCCAGCCCCGTCATTTTATTCATACTTTCATTCGTAAGTGGAAATATTTTATCCGTGGTCATGAAAATCTTATTCTCCAGGACGTATGGTCGTCGCACAAACAACGTCGTCTTTTGATTTTTATCTGCAGGCGCAGCTGACCTTCCCCCCCGTACAAAATTCCACCTATTATTTTACACCGGCCATTGTGGGCAAAGAAGCATTGTGGGCCGGACATGTTGTATCGTAAAACTATTGAGATATAAGTGAGAGGATTTTGAAGAGGTGGTAAGCGGTAATCGCGTCGAAGTAGGAATAATACCGCGAAGCTGGTTTAATAAGGAGCGTATGCGTGTTCATAAGGCTTCATAAGCTTCTTCGTAGGGGAGCAATTTTCGTATTTGCTCTCGTCGCCTTGACTTTTATATCGTACAAGGGGGGGACGCTCCGGCGCGCCGAGACTCTCATAAAGCGGAGTAAGGCAAAAGGCCCGCCCGCCCGGTTTTATCTTACGTTTACTCGCTTACGCGTACATTTGAATACGAAAGCACGCCCCTACCTCCCATGAAAAATTCCAAGCATAAAAATATGCTCGAAGCGACGTCTCTTCCTATTGATTTATATATATATATATATATAGAAAAAAATAGAAAAAAATAGAAACGTTGGGTGTCGTGTTACTTAAGGGTGGCTCGACGATGAAGGACGACGTGGCGGATGAGGCAAGGGAGAACTTGCACGGCTTTGTAAAGATGATCGGAGGCTGGTGGGGCTCGGGGATGAGGCTGGTCGATCGATAGACCCTGCGTATCTAATTAAACCTAATTAATGAGAGACGCGTAGGCTCGAAGAGTACGCGTGGATGGATAGATCGGAGCGAAAGTGGAGAATGAAGGGGAGGAGTGGGAGCAGGAGCAGGAGGAGCAAGAGCAGCAAGAGCAGGGGGTGAGGTGCAACGCTGCATTTTCTGGTCTCGGTATAGTGTATGCGTGCGACGGGGGAGTCAGAGGTGATCGAATGTTAGCGGATCAGCGGATCAGATTAACGGGAGAGAGTTGGAGAGATAGAGAGAGAGAATACGAGAGAATGATAGAGCAGTGTAGAGTGGTTATTATTTGTACGCCCCTATACTTGCGGTGTCACTCATACTTGCGGCGAATTGGGAATTATGTTCCGATTA
Source organism: Ceratosolen fusciceps (assembly GCA_018883505.1). Classification (NCBI taxonomy): domain Eukaryota; kingdom Metazoa; phylum Arthropoda; class Insecta; order Hymenoptera; family Agaonidae; genus Ceratosolen; species Ceratosolen fusciceps. The sequence goes on from RCIC01000011.1 coordinate 6,800,482, forward strand.
GGGTGCCCAGTACAAAGCCGGGTGAGGGGTTATTGGGGTTATCGGGGTTATTGGGGTTATTGGGGGCGGAGTGGAGGCGACGTAGAGCTTGCGGTATACGCGGAGGTAGTGGAGGTGGAGGAGGAGGAGGCGACGATGTTAATCAGAGATATTTAATTTGACACTTGAGTTTCAGGTTCGGTCGAGTGCAGGAGCGACGACGACGAGCAGCACCTGGAGCAGGAGCTCGAGCCCCTCAATCGGGGCCCTTACTTCGACCCGACGGCCTCGCCCAACGTCACGGCCCTCGTCGGCAAGACAGCGGTGCTCAACTGTCGGGTTCACAATTTGGGAAACCGTACGGTACGCACGCATCATCATCAGTCAGTCCTTCTTCTAACTTTAAGCACCGAAATCTCCATCTCGCAGGCGAACATCATTAACGAGCTACGGCGCTCCTGGCCGTCTCGTCGGTGCGAGATGGAAGAGTAGTAGTAGTAGGAGGGGGGGGGACGAGAGGGCTACGTAGCCCTATCCTCCTCCCCTTGACTCGGGGAAACCTCGAGGCCACGTGACGACTCGCCGCTCCCTTCCTATTCAGTACGTGACTAATAAAAAACGATCGCTCAAGAAGTGGGAAATAAAGAGAATTACTGGTGGGGTGGGGAGGAGCAGGCGAGCGGGGGAAATAAATAGTAGGAGTGACTCGAGAGTGCCGACGCCGAGACTACTTAAAGAAATACTTCCCCGACAAGTCTATTTCCAGTAGTAAATTCGCGATTCCGCCAGCCCGAATCACAAAGTTCTCAATGGCACAGCCCGCGGGTTCGCTCCCCCCCCTCCCCCTCTCCCTCCTACCCTTACGTTATTTAAGTCCCGCGATAATGAAATTATCAGATTTTCCCCGGATCGTAAAAAAGTTTTTTTATAACTCTGGAAAAATTGTTTACATGAGCTTATAGCCGTAGGGTACTCGTGCCAACCATCGGCCCCATTATACAATCCGTTAATAAATAACTTTTGCCCACGGCCTCGAGGAGATCTTTGTGCATCAAAACATTTTCTAAAAGGGGGGCTTCATAAAGGACAGGGAAAACCAAAATTTTCACTATAAATTTAACCGACCGCGTATTACCGGGACCAAGTGCTGCCTCCCCCCCCTCACCCCTCACCGCCCGCCACCGGCTTTGTAAAAACTTTCGTATACGAGGCCGGAGCTTTGTCGGCCATCCCCCGCTAATGCCCCGACATAAAGTATAAATGACTATCCAAAGTATTATAAGTTTAACTCGTACAATACATAAAAAACATAAGTTTGCGCGCTCGTGGCACAGAGAAGCAGCGGCATCAGCAGCAGTAGCAGCGGTAGCAGCGGTAGTAGCAGCGGTAGAGATAGATATTGATGGGTAGATACACGGACGGACATGCAGATGGAGATGGAGGAGTCGGAGAGATAGAGAGAGAGAGGGAGAGAGGGGGAGGGGGTGGGAGTGGTGGAGGCAGATTGAGTACACCTTGCAATTACCCACGCGAAATTTTCAGTATTTTGATGAAAAAATAACCGGCGAGGCGCGCGAGCTCGCGAAATAAAAAAGAAGCGAGCCGTATTATTATTGTTATTATTATTTATACGAGCCCGGCTTTGTATTTTCAGCTCGGGCTTAAATTTTTCTAAAATAACGCGGCCGTGGAGCCGGCGGCGGCGGCGTCGGGGAGCGGGCAGCGGTGGGGTTAATATTTGGAGCATTATGCTAATAATGTCAGAAGCAGAGCCAAAGGATCATTCCCAGCACCATATAGATCCCATGGAGCTTGGACTTGTAAAATACCAAGCGAGCCGACTGCTGGGCGCGCAAATTCACACTAACCCTGCTAATTTTTCTTAACCTTAACCATTACAAAGAACCCGGGGATCCCTTTATTTATTTGCGTCAAATGCACGCGTGGGGGGAGGGGAGAGGGGAGAGGGTGTAGACGAGCCGTTGCGCGTGAGAGGGAGAGCTGCTTCTCTTGGAATAGAAATGTTAATTCTTTGCTCAAACGCATAACGTCATTTTTATAACATAATTTTATTCAACGAGAACGTTTTCAAGCGTTAATATTAATTTACATTCTTCCTTTGTTTGTTCGCTTATTTATTTCCTTCTTAAGGACATTGAAAAAAAAAAAAAAAAAAAAACCCCTTGAAAATCATCTGTTTACAATGCCAACAATTTATCGCAACAAGCGTAAGAATGGTAATTACCGATTGCCAGAGATGATTATTCGCAGTAACTTTACGAGGCTTAAGTTATTCGGGCCTGGACTTTCGTGGCTTATCGGGGTTATCGGGGGTTATTGGGGGTTATTGGGGGTTATCGGGGGGTTATCGGGGTAAAATCCGCGATGGGAAATGCCTTATTTTTTTTTTTTTTTTTTTTTTTTTTTAAGCGCGGTGGCAATCAAGCGGTAATGGTAATTCCGCGTAAGTTGATTTAGGGAGACAGAGGTTCGTGGTACGTGACGGGAGCCAGCCCCGAGTCCTTGCCTCGATAAGGTTCGACCTCATTATTGTTATTATTATTATTTTCACCTACGGGGTGCTTTGCATAATTACCGGGGCTTCGGATTCAAAGGCCTCTGCGCCCTTGTCGCGCCCACGCTTCGGGGGGGGGGGGAAAGCAATTTGCCCGGGGAATCCGAGAGGCACCCGATCTACGCTCCCAACCCCAGTAACCCCACCGCCCTCCTCGACGTAAGTAGGGTTTGATTTTTGTTCTTTGATCAAGGGAAGCGCGCTACCGTACACTGATACGTATTAATCGCGCCGATCTCGGCTCCGCTCCTCCCGACAGCCCGTCCCAACCTCGTTAATTCGAAAAGTGTTAATCAATCAGGGACGTCGCGGTGAAGGGCAAGGGACGAAAGGGTGGAGAGGTGGTGGTGGGGGGGGGTGGAGGGAGAAAGAGAGGAGAATCAAGGGCTCGAGTCCCGTTTGTGCGCGGAAAGATGAAATATTAATTATATCGAGGGAACGAATGCCGCGCCGGTTTCGTCGTCGTCCTCGCCATCATCATTATCATCATCATCATCATCATCATCATCATGATCATCATCGTCATCATCCGACCCTTTGTGCCCCGCGCACGTCTATCCGCCGAATGACGAGCCGACAGTTAATGCGTTATAAATAATTCAATTATCGACTAATTAACGCATTTTACGACGGCTCGTCATACGGCGTCGGCCAATACGCGTGCGTTTTAATCCTGATTCCCGGGGCCCCTTTGTACGCCCGCTATCCCGATAACCCCGATATCCCGATCTACCCGTACACGCAAATACATTTTCTTTATGGGATTTCGCAATTATAACCATCCTTGCTCATGACGATGACGCGATACTTTACACCGTCGATCCTCTCCTCCGCTCCACCAACCGCTCCTCCAACCGCTCCACCCCCTCCAACCGCTCCTACTCCTACTCCTCGTCGTAATATTTTTCCTCCGGGACTCGATCTTGATAATCCCGGGAGCACGTATTTGTATTTTCGTATAGACGCGTACGCGTAAGTACACGTTCACGGGAATCCCCTTGTATTAGTCGGATCGAGGGATTTTGTTGGACGTACGGCCGTTCATTATTTATTTTGCCGTAAACCGCATCGTTTTACTATTGGGCCCTACCACCCCCCCCCCCCCCGAGCCGAAGGAAAATAAAGGCCCTGGATGTGCGAGCCGGCGCTTCGGCTTTGCATAATTAGCGTCCGCGACGGGTCAGCACGACTCGATCATCGTAACGACCGTCGGAATATTGCGGCTTGACTCGGCGGCGGTCCTGGGGTGGCCAGGGACAGGTGGGGAGGGGGCAGGGCGAGGGGGGGAGGGAGTAGAAATGAGAAAAAGTCGAAAAAGCGATCGACGAAATGGAATTAGCTCGGCTGTGCCCGAGGAATCGAAAGCGCATTATTCCGAAACGATCTGCCAGCCTGCGAGTGAAATTTTTTTCCCTCCCTCCCTCCCTCCCTCCCTCCCTCTTTCTTTCGTTCTTTTTTTCGTTCTTCTCGTTCTTTCTTCTCGTTCTTTCTTCTCGTTCTTACTTTATTTTTAAATGGAAAGCTCGGCCGGAGAGGATCGACTGACAGTCACGTAATCCGGCGCCTCGTTTTCCGTGAAATCCCCAGGCGCCTATTTTCCCAAGGAAGCAAAAGGCTCGAAGCGCAGCTACTAACGGCCGAACTCCTCGTTAGGCCGTCGCCGTCGTCGCCGCTGGTGGTGAATCGACGAGCCTTCCTAAGCTTTCCTCTTGGCTCTCGTTATTCCAGCCGACGGGGCACTCGGTCAGGTCGTCGAGTCCTCCCGTCGCCCTCCTACTCCTCCTCCTCCACCACCACCACCACCACCACCCACCACCACAATAACCGTCTCTGCCCTGATGAAATCCACCGGCTGTCGCGAGTTTACGTCCTCGTGCGAGCTAGGCCTCTCGCCAACTTATTTACGGCCGCTTTTACGCGCCCCGTGATTCCGACGGATAGATTTTCTTTCTTCTTCTTCTTCTTCTTTTCTTTCATTTCTTGTATTATTATTACTGTTATTGTTGTTATTGTTGTTATTATTTACGGGCATGTCAGCCCGCCACATTGCCGCCCACCACCGGCCCTCCTTTATTCGCGATTGTTTCTCGCTCTTCCAGAGCCGGACGGTTCCGTCCGCCCCCCGCCCCCTACCCTTCCCTTCCCTTCTCTATCCTCGGCCCCTCACCGCCCAGTCACCCAACCCCGACGTTATTCATTCTTATCCCGATACTCTCCGTCCTTACTGGCCAGCCAGATATCCACCCCAATGACTCCCCGTCTCCGAAAATAATATAATGAGCCGGATTCTTATGGTGTTTCTCTCTCCCCCCCTCTCTCCCTCTCCCTCTCTCTCTGCAGCATCATTCTACTCTCACCTTGATTCGCACCTTCCATCCACTTTATATTTACGACTATGTAAATTCACTCCTTCTTTCTTTTTAAGATTGAACTAAACTCCCTTCGTGGCCAGATTAAATCTGTAATTACGGGATTTTATCGCCAGTACGGAACTTGTCAATTTGCTATAAATTAATTTGATGGCACGACGGCCATTCCGAATCCATTATTGCCAAGAAGCTCATTGCATGGGAGTAAAGGTAAAGGTAAAGGTAAAGGTAAAGGTAAACGATTGCGCGCGCCGTGCCCTATTCATATATACCGATTCGTTGACGGGGGACGAGGGTGGGGGTAGGCGAGGAGGCAAAAGCATTCGATTTAGAAAACAGCCGGGTAATCTCGTTATTATCGACGGCCGAGCTAAGCCATCTATCTGGTAAATCAATTAAATTACGCATTTGGAATGCCGGCTAATGATGTTTGCCCAAAAGTATCAAAATCATCGTCGATCTCGCGGCTATAATTATACGAAAAACTCGGCTCTCGACTTATCAAGCCGTGACATAAACCGAGGCATCGCGTATGCATGAAACGTAACGACGGCGAGTGCACTACTACTTGCGCCTCGCTGTATTCGCAGCACCGAATGGAACGATAAAAAATTCCCGTAACACACGTATAAAGAACCTCCTTATAAACCTACGTACCTTGATTAATAATGAAATTTTTTCATTTTTTTCTTTCTTAAACCCCAATAAATAACCTTAAGCTACTCTTGCGTAATTATTTTTGTTAAAGAGATAAACGTACGAGCGTTTCGATAGCTTTGCCGTGCACTAGATTGCAAAATCCGCGCGAATCTAAATGATTAGACTAAACGTCATTCTTAGATTAAGTAACGGAACTTAAGGAAATTGTACATGCAATATATATATATATATATATGGTTTATTTTTAATACACGTTAGCTACGTACGTTATTAATTGTAATATATTGTTATATATTTAGCTGTTGGGACGAAGAGTAATAATGTTATAAATTAATAATGGGCATATCGATTGCGCAGGTCTTAATAAGAGATTCTTAATAAATTTTCGTGTAAGTAACGACTCGACGGTTAAGATTAATATTATTATTCGGGACGTGAATGCGCTACTCGTCAATGTCTAGCGCATGAGGAATCTAGTATTTCAGTTGCGAGGAAGGGGCGGGGGAGAGGGATTTCTAGTTTTAAAAATAATAGGCTGCGCTCTCGAGCAAGAGATAAGTAAAGGCTCGGGAGCGGATTAATACGAATGCTCGGGACGAGCTGAAAATAAGGGGATTCGTTGGGTTAGGTTGTCGGTGGGTCGGTGGGTACGGAGGGATGTTATTAATTTTGCGTAGTATTAGAGCTTGTCGTGAGCTTAATAAGAGTGTAGTATTTAAAAGGTGCTCATGCGGGGGTGCGGATAAAACGAGGTCGGCAAGGAGTCCGGGAAGAGGCTGGACGAGGGAATTAATGGGTAAAGGGTATTTTAAATAGCCAAGGAATCCGATAGGCGATGGCCCCCCCCCGGGGGGGGGGGGAGGGAACTTTTTCACTCCCAATGAAATTTCGCGCGCTCGAAATTTGTCTAACACGTAACGCCGGCATTAGCTTTCCCGTAAGGCCAGAGCTAATCCAGAGGCGGAGGCGGAGTCGTATTATTCTTGTCGATCGCACGTCGTCTTATTAAAGATTCAGTATCCGCCAGCCCCCAGCCCACCCATTCTCTTACCCACCCATTCTCTTACCCAGCTTGTCCCCAGCCGCCGAGAGACCTTTGCTACGTAAAGCTTCGTGGCCTCGCATTCGTAGGAGCAATTAAGAGAACGCCGGTAATCTCTTTCTCTTTCGGCTGCTCTTTATCTTTCCTCGATGTTAAATAGACAAAGGCTAGGTTAAATAGACTAGGACGGAGAGGACGTCGGCGGGCTCGCCGAGTACCCTGACTGAGGACGGGACGGGTCTCTGAGAACAGAGAGACGGAGAGAGACGGAGAGAGAGAGACAAGCCGAAATACATCCCCCAGATAGAAGGGAGTAGAGAGTTAAGTCTGCCGATTAAGCGATACGATCTTTCGCATAGTAATTAACGTCGAAAAGGCGTCCCGTCCCCTACCTGCCTGCCTCCCCCCCCCTGCCACTGCCACTGCAATTTTCCGAGCAATAATTGATACAAGTGCAAGAATCATTAAGAATAATTTGACTAACCAAATGGCTCGCGGTTACTGCTTACATCCAATACTGCATCTCTCTCTCTCGTTATATATATATATATATATCATCTCGTTCACATTGGTAGTCGCTGTCAACTACCGATTAACTAGATTAAAAAGAATTAGAAATCACCGACAGACAATAAACTGCTGGGATCGGTAATTCCTCGTCCTTAAGCACCAAATTACCACGTAAATATATATATATATATATTTTAAAAATACAATTAGCTTGTCAGTTAAATCGGTTTCTTTTTGTTTTTATCGTTGTTGTTCTTGTATTTCCATTAAATCGCGCTTGTCAAGTCTTTTTCCATCTGATGGATGATAAATTTATTTTTATTTTTATTTTTATTTTTTTTTCCCTCGATTAACTGGAATGTAAATTATCGTTTAACCGCCCATTGTTGTATAATAAATTTTACAAGTATTGAGCGGAATACAAAGCATTAGCTACGTCTGCTTGCCAATTTATACAAATTTCATTCGTTTACTTGGAGATTTATATCCTTATTTCATATCTCGGATCTCTTTTTCTACATAGATAATGTTTCGATAATGTTCTACATAGATTGCTCGATAAACTTTGACGGTACGCAGCAATTAAAGTATTTTTATCTAAGGAATACGTTAACATTAAAAGTATGCAATGTCGTGATGATTTTTAATATTACCCTTTTAATACCATTCAATGCCTTCTGCGCATTATCAAAATTTATTAAGATGGGCAGCTGGGACAAAGGGACGCTATTGGGTCCATTGGAATCTCTGTTACGCTCACCAAGTGCCCTTTTAGCTCCTTTTATCCACCCCCCTTCTTTTTTCTTAGAAAATGATTAACTAATTGTGACGTACGCGCGTGCGTATAGCGGGTAATTAAAATTAAAAAAAAAAAAAAACTCGCTGCCCCTTAGTCGGAATATCCAAAATTACGATTGAATTCTACGCTCGGGCTTACGTGAGCTAGAGATTTAACGGAAGCTCCTGTGCTGTGAGGCTATCGGGGGGAGGTGGGGGTGGATGGATGGAGGAGGTGGACGAGGGAGGGAGGATCGAAAGCAGCATCGGGAACGGGTATATTTGAACGAGAGGGGGGTGGGGAAGAAGGAAGGCGGCGCTCGAGGCTATGACAATGCTATGTAGAGAGAGAGAGAGAGAGAGAGAGAGAGAGAGAGAGAGAGAGCGAATGGAGAAGGGAGCAAAGTGGAATGGGGGTTGGATAAACTTGGTTGGTTATAAGGACAATAAGCTAAATAATATTTATGATTGCGTTCGCTTGTTTTTGTTGTCTGACTCTGCAGGTCTCGTGGGTGAGGCACACGGACATCCACCTGCTGACGGTGGGCAACGACACTTACATATCCGACCAGAGGTTCGTCGCCTCGCACTTCCCGAGGACGGAGGACTGGACCCTCCAAGTCAAGTATCCGCAGCGGCAGGATTCCGGGACGTACGAGTGCCAGGTCTCGACGACGCCGCCTATTGGACATTCGATGCACCTCTCGGTCGTCGGTTAGTTGTCGTTACCTTTTGTCTGCTTGCTCCAGTTCGATCGGCGCTACGTGGATTTTGACTCGGGCTCCCTCGACCCCGTTCATCCCGACCCTCCGCGACCCCGATACCCGAGTCGCCACCCTCGCCGTCACTCCAAGTCTGCTTTATTTAAAAGATCGCGAACGTGTTGAGCCGAAAAAAAACCTTCGCGTCTAGTCGCCATCGACGAGAGCTTTGATTCTTCTTCTCCCTCTTCTCCTTCTTCTTCTTCTTCTTCTTCTCTTCTTCTTCTTCTTCTTATTCTTTTGCCTCCGCTCCCATCCCCTGCCCCACCGACTTTTTTTTATTATATACGAAATAAGTTCGCTTGTCGGATCGAGTGGCGCGTTATCGGCTTACCCACTACCCACTACCCTCAACCCCCCCCCAACCATCCCAGGCCTTTTCAATTTTCACCATTGCCATTCGGAAAAGTCTGCCCGAGAGACTCTCGAGAGCATCTTCATTCGCCCGATTGGCTAATACATGGCTAACGTTCGCTTTTATTCACCCCCCACCGCCCGCCCCGCCGCCGCGACGTCCCCGCGACCCGTCGGACACGACATTTATAGTGATTATAAACCGTTATATACTGTTCATAAAATCTCGTGTACAGCGGAGGTTAAAGTATCGGCGGCAAAAGCAAAAGCCTTCGTAAGCCCTCTAATTATCAGAGATGCATTATCGAGGCCAACAAGAACGGCGTAACTTTAAATCATCGTTATTCACCCGTTTTTCTTTATTATACCTATCAAGCGCAAACAATTTCGGTACGCGTACCTTGCAGAGAGAGAGAGAGAGAGAGAGAGAGAGAGAGAGAGAGAGAGACAAAAAACAAAAACAAAAAAACAATAATCATTTCAAATCCTCTGCTGGTATTTGTTACAACTTCGTTGCGTCAACAACAATAACGACGGGGTAATTGTATAAAAGAAAAGCAAATCAGAGAGAGAGAGAGAGAGAGAGGGAGAGAGGGAGAAAAGAAGAAACAACAACAACAACAACACGTCGGTAATAATGATAACGATATGCGTTACGGATAGGACTTTACTTCGACAGGACCAATAATAATAATAATAATAAGTGGATAAAAACGGATATGCCTTACTTTACGTAACATTATACATTTTCTGTATAAAGACAGAACAGTCCTTCGTTTGTATATTTTTTTTTATAATTAACGTTACAATACCTGTAATCCCTTAAATCATTACAAAGCCATTATTCGCGCACTGGAATAGTTTCGCCACTAAAATGTTATTCGTAAAAGCCTATTTTGCACCATTAGATTGCAAAATTCCGTTTACCTGTGCCGCGTACGTACGCGTTTGCTTTATATACATTACAGGAAAAAAGGGGAGGAAAAAAAAAAGAAGAAGAGAAAGAAAGAAAGAAAGAGAGAGAGAAAAAAAAATGAAAATAAAGGGAGATGGAGGATGCGATCGAAAAAAAAAAGAAGAAGAATAAAAAAAAAAAAAAAAGGAAATAAATAACACTTTATCATTGAGCTCGGCTCAAGAACTTTTTTCATTCAGGCAATAATAATTTCATTTACGGTCACCATAAAAATTCCTTTTCGTTAAAAGGAGTTTAGCTTTTTTTTCGTTTCTTTTCTTTCTTTTCTATTGTTATTATTATTTATTTATTTATTTATTTTTTTTTTTTTTATCCCGTAAGCGTACGTACGTGTTCTCGTTATTAAATATCATATTTACGTATTTGAAATAATTAATAGACTACGCGGGAACGTGTATAGGTACAAAAGGCCTTTTTATTCTGAATTAATGTCAACGGTTCAGGTTCGTTTAAATTCTACAGATCGCAAATATTTAGATAAATCCTTTAACGGCCGAAAGTATGGGTAACTAGAATTCAAATTTGAATTTTTAGCGATTTAATAAACGGGGCTCGAGGCCGGGAGGCGAAAACTTTCAAAATTAAACGCGGAAAAATTTATAATTCCGTTCGTCGGGACGCCTTTGTCTCTTGGCTAAATAAATAAATAAATTAAATAAATAAATAATTGAAAAATACGTAGGTACAGCGTGTCGTCGAGCGTACGGCATTGTTTGCAGTATAATAATATTCCCACGAAGGCCTATTGGCGTAAAGGGCGTAGTAGCGCGCGCATACGTATTTTTAATTTATCATTTTCACCTACGGAGATTTTATTTAACGTGTAGCCTATTATGAAAAGTAATGGCTGACCCTGCGACCATTGAAACGTAAAACCCCCATTTTCTCGTTCGAGTTATTGAACTCGAATGTCGATGATTTTTACGTATTACCGGCATCGCAAAGCCCATACGAGAACAAGTACACGGGTCAGATTATATATATATATATATTTTTGATTATTATTAATATAGCATTAAGGATATCGAATAGTTTGTTCTTTTTTATTTTTCTTACGACAAAGGGAAAGGGAGGGCAAGGGTTCGCGCTTAATATCCATCGCGCATTTAAAATATTAGGCCGAGGCGTGGATTCCGTATGGGCGAGGCCCGGATAATTTAAACAATCCAATGTTGCGCGTAGCGGTTATGCAATTTAAAGTAAAATTCACTTGGTTAATTAAATTATTGCGACAATGCAATATCACATTCGGAAGTTTAAATTATTTCGAATAACTATTCTTAACTATGTACATTCGATTACATTCTCGAACGTTGGTTTATTTAATTTTCGTAAACAATAAACGCCCAGCCACGTATGGGAATTATGGAAATTATTGGACATTATGGACATTATGGAAATTATGGATATTATGGATATTAATAATTCATTCGTTGCTCAAAACTCACTGTTTCCGAAGAAAAAACAAAAGCAAAAAAAAAAAACAATACTCTAAATAATAATTATAAATATGACAAATATATTCCTTTGACACTCTTTGTACTTTTAACGGCAGTCGAGGATTTTGTAAAAAAAAAAAAAAAAGAAAAAAGAAATAAATTGCTAAGACGAGATTGTATGTGGAATATTTGCAGAACGTCCCGGAGAAGTGGCATTGCATTGCATGAAGGTAGAAAATAAATCGGGGCATTTCGTATACATACATACGAATACGTTAACTCGCTCTACGACGAATCCTTCCAATGACTAAAAAAAAACAAAAAAAAACAAAAAAACAATTCATAAATTTCTTAATGACAATTCCTTACTCCGTCGCAAATTACATTTTACTTTATTCGCAGTGACTTCCAAGGAGCATTAATTTATTTTTACGATTTTTCATTAAATCTTCCCCACCCTCCCCCCGCGACAATAGTATTGACAAGAAAAAGTCCAATTAAAAAGGCTTATACCGTAAGACGACGTAAATTCGAATGGATTCCTTGCTCAAACGTTCCTACGCTTAAAATCATAAATAATAAAGGCAAGGTAAAGGCACCACCTTTTATCAAGGTCTAAGTGATCCCCGTATCATGATTTCCTTTATTGATCACGTACTAATTCAACAATAATGATATTGAGCTATTCGGCTCCATTATAAATGCAATGCCATTAGAAAAAAAAAAAAAAAAAAAACAACAACCAGTATTGTATTTATTAATTGGCCATGACGTGCAGTGTGAAGGTGTGTGGAAGTGCCGAGGAGTAATACGAAAGAATTCCGCGTAACCGAAGCTAAAAAGCTTTCCTCGTATTCTCCTTTGACTCGGGGAGGATATGGACGTATTCTTACAGCACTTGTCTACCTCAAAGTGCATAAGCACAATTTGCGTTTCATTCCCTACGACGACTGTCTTTTTTTTTTTTTTTTTTTTTTTGTTTTTTTGCAGAGTACGAGGTGCTTTGGAGTACGTGGTTTAAGAAAAGAAAAGAAAAGGAAAAGGAAGACGAGAGTATTGAACTCGCGACTTGAGGCTCTCGCACTCGTGTTTTTCCAATTAACAATTGTACAATTATTTATGTGTCGGTCAAATGTTTTTTTTCTTTTCAATTTACGATCTCTACGCATGTACCGCCTTTATCCAAGGAAGGCATCCCAATACATCGATACGACATTACTACGACTTGAGCGGGCGACGATATTACGATTCGACGTAGTATGGGAAAAAATGCACCTCCGATGAAAATACAATGGACGACAGGGCGCGTGGCCCAAGCCCACGTTCAATTATATTACGAGCCTCGATTTAATTTTTAAGCAAAGCGGCTTTAAAACGTACGTTTTACAACTTTTCGTTATATATTGCGCGATATATGCCCGTTAAAATCGCCCCCAATCCGACCCTCCGACGATGCCCTTTCTAAATCATCGGCATGCATTTCTTAAACGTTTCATTGCAATAACGAGGGACTGGAATTAGGAGAGAGAGAGAGCGGGAGAGAGAGAAGCAATCGGTTATATCGCGGACTTAATTATACGAACGGCTGAGAGCACAAGGTAAACGAGAGAAGAAGAAGAAGAAGAAGAAGAAAAAAAAGAAAGCAAAAGAAGGAAAGCCAATGTAAACAACGGTAACAACAACGGCTACGATCTTAACTGGGAATAATAAAGTATAATAATGATAATACTTACATAGATGATGATGATGATAATGATAATAATAATAATAATAACGATAACGATAACGATAACGATAATAATAATAATAAGAATAAGAATAATAAGAATAATGAGAGCGGGAAGTGCGATAATGGGAGGGAGGGCGGGGACGGGGACGGGGGAGGAGAACAAATTGTAGCCGGAGATGATGAGAATCTGCATTTAAAATTGGGCTGCAGTTGGGACGATGCGGTGGTTATTGGGGACGGCGGGTGTAGGGGTTATTGGGGTTAGGTGGGGTTGAGTAGGAGTAGGATGAGTAGGAGTAGGATGAGTAGGAGTGGGATGAGTAGGAGTAGGAGTAGGAGTAGGAGGGTATATAAAGCATCCCGTCACTTTCCTTGATTAACGCGACTGCACATTATAAATAACCCAGGATCTTTTTTGAATTTGTGCGCAGAGCCGAAGACCGAAATCCTCGGAGACGCGGACATGTACATAAATCGAGGGAGCACCATGAACCTGACATGCGTGGTGCTGCACAGCCCGGAGCCCCCGCCGGCCATCGTCTGGACCCACGATAAACAGGTGATTTTTTCCTCTATAATCCAACCCCAATAACCCTACGCTAAACCTACGCTAAAGCTACGCTAAACCTACGGGAAACCTATGGGTAACCTATGGGTAACCTGTCCCGAACCCATGCTCTGCCTATAAGCGCAGTTATTGTTTATTTCCGTGGCCCGAGCCTCGGAGATTATCCGCATACACGTTTTTACTGCTTTTTTAATTACGAAGCCGGTCGTCGACCCATTTAATCTCTGATTATTATAATGGCCTTTGCCTCTCCGTATTATTATTATCATTATTATTGTTGCTGCTGCTGCTGTTGTTATTGTTGATTGTCATTATTAATTATTATTGTTGTAATATTGTATGTAACGGTGAGTACGCCGAGGCATCGCTCGGTTCGTTCGTCTTCGTAAATCGGACTTTTTAATAAATTTCAATCTGCATGCCCATTGGCTCCCGTATCCGCCGAGACGTATCAAACGTCACTTTATATTCAATTAGAGCTTTCGTCGCTATTACGGGTTATTGTCCATCGCCACTCACACTCACCCCAAGCTCATTCGCAATTATTAAGAATTTCGCCAAAACCATAAGGAATTGCGAAAATCTCTTTTTAAAACGCGCTTTCTCGCTGCACCTTTCTTTTCCTTTCCTTTTCTTATGCTTGTTTGCTTTTTCGCTTGTATTCTATGAAAGGCGTGTACTCTGCCAAATGAGATGTTCATCAAAGCTTTTAAGCTATGAGTTAGAAGACGACTTGAGAAATTTACAATATTAGTCCGGAATACCGTTGGCCTCGTCTTTGCCCTCTTCGCCTTCCTCACAGACTAATTAAAATAATATTTCAATTTATCCAGTTCACTCGTACATCCTCTCCTCCCCCACCCCCTCCCCACCCCCTGGCATATTTAATACGCTAAATGCAGCTGTAAGCCTTTAATAAATACGTAAAAATATACCTTTTTTTTTCCCACTACGACGTAACGCGGAGTCGTAGATTATTCGTATATGCTTCCACTCCAATTTCTTAACGATATCGATGATTATTTCTGTACAAAAATAAGAATAAAAAAATAAAAAAAAACAATATTACTTAATAAGTAGTATTAATTTCTTAAAATTTCGCAATCCGGGGAGGGATGAATTCACGTAAGTCATAATAAAGGTTTTATAAATTCTTTTACCCTGATATTTTTGTCGGCTTCCCTTTAATTTCATTTCATTTTGATAACGGAAAAAAAAATGTACATATATATATATATATATATATACACGCGAGTCTTGAAGAGCTTAAAGTTCATAAAACCCATTTATGCTCGCAGAGACGAATTGCAATAAATTATGTTTTACTGCAATTATTATTATTATTATTATTATTATTATTATAGTGTGCATTTAACAACGTTTTCGAAATGCCATTGAGATTGATTGGACAAGTCGGGGGAAAAAAAGGGTAATTTTCTATTAGCAGCGCGATAAGATTAATGATATTAAATAGAGTTTAATGAATCGTATATTCTTTTGATTAATTATAATTTAATTAATGCGAGGCATCGAAGCCTCGCCTCGTACGATAAATGTTCCGTTGTAGTCGTTGGTTGTAAAGCGTAAAATGTATGATTAAATTTTCGCTTCGGATATGTTTCGAATATACGTATGGGTATGCGTATGGGTATGGGTATGGGTATGGGTATATGTGACGTGAAACGTTTTGACGTAAATGTAAGGAAGCCGAGCGAGGGTTTTAGATTCTATGAGGAATTATATTTTATTTTCGTATGCCCGGCCCGATAGTGTTATTATCACTTCAGTTGTATACGGAGGCAATAAAAGTTAAATAAAAAAAATTTGATACAATTTTATGCGTATTCTCGAATTTTTAATGGATAAATTATATGATATAGAATAAGTGTCTTAAACATTCGGTAAGCTCGTATATTTCTTGACCTATTTACAGTCCCAACGACCAGTAAAACAAGTAAATACTTTTTACGGGCTTACATACCTACGTAAATAAGTATAGATCTCTATACGTTACCTACCCAACCCCACCTACCCACCTACCCACCTACCCACCTACCCACCTACCTACCTAAGTACATATCATCTTTATTTTATTTGTTTGCTTGCTTGTTTGTTTGTTTGTTTGTTTGTTCGTTTGTTGTTGCTGTTGTCGTCGTTGTCGTTGTCGTTGTCGTCAAAGTAAAATTGTCGAGTAGTAGTTGTAAATCACGGAATCAAGTCGATTATTTCCAATACGTTTGCAGAGTTCCGCAGTCATATTGTCATTTTATTATACCGTTACGCGGTCCATATCTCGCAATTATTATACGCATTAGCATTGTAAAAAAAAGTATAATAATTACGGCGTCTAAGAACTTGGATCGCCTTGTTTGTACGGTCGTTTTACAATACAAGCGTCGTGCACGGAGTCGAGGTATTTTTCGTAAATACGCTTCGTAACGTTACGTGCACGTTATACGAGTCGTATAATACAAAGGGAAGGGGTTTTATTAGTTTAGTTATTTACGGAGCCCAATGAAGATGTCAATAAGTTTTTAAGCACATAATTTATGTGGAGTTTTGTGTGTGTGTGTGGCCGGGCGTGCGCTTACAATATGTCCGAGATTTTAATAACCGAACTTGCATACTCGAAAGTACGTATAGTCCGTGCTTTATGAAGTATTATTGATTCGGGCGGGGTGGTGGGGAGGGGCGAGCTCGGCTAAGGGGACTAAGGAACATTCTGCTGCGAAGACATGCGCCGATAAGCATTCAATTTCTTAGAGGCGCATCCGTTAAGATATTTATATACATACACACGCGAACCCGCGCGCGCGTGTGCATGCACGAATACCCCGTACGTGTACGTACATACCTACGTACACGTACACGTACACGTACACGTATATATATATATATATTTACATTTTTATCGATACGTCCGAAACAATAAAGTCAATGGTATACGGCCGACAAAGGCCGACGAATCCCGACACAAGGCTATTATTGGCTTTGTCGCACCCCCGCCACCCGCTACCCCCTCCGGCCGCTGTCCTACCGTCCTGCAGATGCGCATTTATGAAATGGCCATAAAATCCTTTGTCCTCATTGATAAATAGAGCATTAGATTAAAAAGTAATTCGTCGGATGGACGGCGGGCTTCGAGCCCGAAGACCGTAAGACCCCGGCTCACGTGTACGATAATTATCCTCCGACGTAAAAAAAAAGCTTGCGCCCACCCCCCGTCCGAATAATACGTATGCAATATATCGACTCGTTCGCGAAAAGGGGCAAAAAACAACGGCGAAACGGCAAGAAAGAAAGAAAGAAAAAAAAAAACCACGACAAGGATAATAATAAGGATAACACGTTGGGCTTAATAAGCCGAGGATGTCCGGGGCATTTATCAGCCCTCGATAAGTGGACAAGTCTTTGACCCTCGAGGACCGCACTACCGCCCAGCTACCATATTACTCTCGCAGCTACAGCTACGGCATCGCTTTCGAAGAGTCGAATACAATTTTTATAGTCCGCGTATTCTCTCGCGAGCGTTTTTTTACGAGGTGTGTGCTGGTAGCCCCCTAGTACCCCACCTGGTAGTGTGGGTGGAGTCGCGAGTGGTAGAGCTGGTAGAGCGTATTAGATTGGTTCGACTCCGGAGGCCTTTATCGCGAGTCCGGAGCTGGGGACGGGCTCCGGAACAGCCAGACCGGACGTAAGGATTGGCCCCCCGGCTGACGGAGAGCCGACGGAGTGCCGCGCGACAGCTACGTCACTAGGGCAAGTGAAAAATCGTCCGTATAAGTCCCCCCTTAGTCGTGGGTCGTGACGATGACGAGGGGAGCCGAGGGAGGCCTGGGCGATTGAATTTCGCGCGGCAATTAGAGGCTGCGGTAGGGGAAGAAGGAAAAAAAAAAGGGACGTTATCATCGCCTTGGATACCCCGGCCGAAAGTCGATACTGACGGGCGTGAGGAAGGCCGCGCACGAGGGTATCGTCTCGTCGATACTCGAACGTGCCGGGCGTAAGTAAGGGCACGGGGGGGACGGGGGTCGGTGGAGGACGGAGCCGTCGGTGGAGGACGGAGGACGGAGCCGTCGATGGAGGATAAGACTCTAGTAAAGTATCATTTGCAATTTGGGTCTGCGCAGGAGATCAATTACGATAGCCCGAGGGGCGGGGTGTCCGTGATCACGGAGAAGGGGGAGCAGACGACCTCGTACCTGCTGATACAGCGAGCCCAGCCGACCGACAGCGGCAAGTACACCTGTCACCCGAGCAACGCCAACACCAAGACGGTCACGGTCCACGTCCTCAACGGTACGTACCCTTTAAATAACCTTTCCATTATTTTATACGTTAAAAGTTATCCGAGTTGATTGAGTCCACCATGTTCTCCATGTCTACCATTTTCCATGCCGACGACAAAGGCCGTCATACCGTGATTCTTAAGAAAGTCGGCGCTCCCGCGTAACCCCAATAACCCCGATAATAAATCCCCGTATTTATGGGTAAAAATTTGTTTGGCAGACGTCGCAGATTCGCCAATTTTATCGATAAAAAAATCCTCTCCCACGCTCATCGTGACAGACAGGCCTTGTTTACGCAACGACACCTGGAGCAGAAAAAATTCACTTATAAAAGCCTTATAAAGCATTGCACGTCTCGTAATTGATCCGGAGGCCCGTCGGAATCCTATGGGTCCATATAAATTTTAAAAGGCAATAATCCCAACAGTTGGAGGCCGGATTTTCGCAATCCCGCAATCCCGCGCGCAATTTTTATTCTCTTACCGGGGCATTTCTACACTACACTCTCACCGGTACTCCACGAGCCGGAATGCGTGAGGGCGGGGAGGAGGGAGGCGGTGGGGAGGAGGGAAAAAATAATAGCCGTCGGGGGGTTGGTGCTGGGGGGTGGGGGCGGATCGGGACGGAGGATACGGCCGTGAAACACCTTTTCGCGCGTTATTCGATAGAACCCATTAGTCCTATGGGATTTCTCGGACACTCGTCGGGACGAGTCTACATCTTTGAGATATTATTGTCTTCCGTTGAGAAATGTCCCCAGAGCCGAGTGAGAGGATTCGACTTACCGTTTTAAAAATATTGACCTTACCACATCGCCGAATGTGATTAATGATGGCCTTTACAAAAGATTTCATCATCGAATCTCCGAGGGACGATAACCTTCGCTTTAACTTGACTTGACTTAACTTAACTTACACAACGTTGGCTCACCTATGGCCTTTTATACGTAACTCCTGCATATAAGAAGATGTCGAAAGGAGTACTCGAATTAATATCTATATATATATATATCTATACAAATACAAATATATAAATTGCCGATTAATGTAATTAGTTAGGGATCATAAAGGAGCAGACGTAAGGGCTTAAGCTTCCCGTCCGGTCGAAGGGAAGAGATTAATTATTGTTTATACTCAAGCAGAGCGTATGTATGTATACAATCTCAAATGTAATTTTGAAAAAGTTACATTAGCCCGCAGCTCTTGAAGTTATCTACTAAATTACATAAACTGCTAAAGTAATTTATTTTGGAAAAGTAATTTACTCGGCAGGGAATCTTTCCGTCGCGCTTTTATTTATTTCAGACAATTTATAATTACGAAGGCCAAAGGCCTCATCGGTTTGTTTAAAAAAAAAGAAAAAAAGAAGAACTTTAAGGCTTAAATGCCAACGGGAATCTGTATTTACATAAACAATTACTCGGGCGATATTTGATTTCCAAATGCTATCCAGTTTACCAAACAAATAAAAAACACTGGAATAAAAAACGATAAAATACAAGTAATAATAGCAATAATAGTAATAATAGTAATAATAATAATTATAATAATAAGGAAGGCGAAATAGTACGTGCGGTCGCTCGAAGAATAATTTCATTAATGGAAAATTACAGGAAGAATAATTGTTTGGAAGTTAGGTCGGGCGTTGGGGGCTGGGGGCTGGGAGGGATGGCGGGCATAAGTGAATAATAAGGTATTTAAGTTTCGGAAATTTCATATAATTTGCCACATCCATATTGTGCTCGAGCACAACTTGATGCGAGAGATCAGTGCCGTGAATTATTATTAGAATCGGACGATAATCGAGGACGAATCGCAACGACGCAACGACAATAGCGTTTAAAAACAAACAACCTGAGAATAAATCTGCGTCCGTGGGTTATTGGGGGGAGAGGGTGGGGGGTTGGGGGATAAAGAACCGCTTGGGGTCTGTTTATTTTAAACGCTTAGCGGACAAAGGGGTTATTGGGGGGTAAGTGGCGGAAGTGCCGGAGCTCGCGAGGTCGAAATTAAAAATGGCGTTGAGAGTTCAAAGCCCGTGGTTGGAGGGGGAGGAGGAGATACGGAGCGCCGGAGATACGATGCGTACACAATAACCTTTATTTTATGAAGGATGTTGAGAGGGACGCGCGTGCCGGGGTCGGGATATTCGAGACTCCGCCTTTAATACATAATGCAACGAGGCCTTCTTGTCTAACAGTAATTTTATTAAATTTCCATAAATTTGTTGGGGGCGGACGCGTTGGGCTTGGAGAGAGGGGGGATGGGGAGAGGGGTTTGGCGCATAGCGTAGCGGAGGACACTCGTTCGGCGGGGGGGCCGAGAGGGGGAGGTGCCGAAGCGGGCCAGTCTAGGATATGATCCAGGAAAATGAAGTCTCGGATGAAGACGAGAGACGAGACGAGACGAGACGAGAATGGCTCGCTCCTTGTGGCGGAGCGGGGCGCGGGCGGGTCGGCGAGGAGGCTCACGGCGAAGACGGGAGCGGCCGGGAGCGGTGGGAGCGGTGGGAAGGCGGTGGGAAGCGGTGGGAAGCGGTGGGAAGCGGTGGGAGCGGTGGGAGCCATCCACGGGAAGAGAATTAAGGCGGTACTTCTAAAGGAGCGACGAGGGGACGGGTGGGGTGGTCCGGAGGATGGAAAGGAAGTCCCGAGAAAGGTATTTCACGTGAGAAAGCGATTCCCTTTTTCCGGGACGATGATGATGAGGAGGAGGAGGTGGTAGAGCCCCGGTCGGGTGTGCCCGGGAGTATGAAATCGAGTGCGCTTCAAAGTGGAATTTTTCATGACCACTTCTGGGAGCCACCGAAGCACAATGAATAAAAATACATTTATCGGAAGTGAGTCGGGCACGAGAGGGCGATGAAGCCTCGGTCGAATATATCTGCCCGGGAAGACGGATGCCGACGCTGCGGCCGCAAAAGTCCCGCCGTCAAACGTGGACCGGCACAAGGAAGACGTTGGACGGGAGTGGCAATATCCTGTCCGGATCGCCGGCTGGCCAGGGTATGGCGCCCTGGCGCATCGGTTGTCACACGGCAGATGCCCCCAAGGAAAGCCCAATATACATTTCTCGATCCCGTTTTTATTGACTGGACGGTATATGGAGCCGGAGGGTAGCTGGTAGCCCCTCTCCCTTGGAATCCGGGAGCCAACTCGCCTCGAGGCCGCTTCCCAGTATGCCGTTCACGTTAAATCTGTCTTCCCTGTTCCGGATCCCGTGCGGCCGCCACTCGTACTCTCCTACTACCCGCTACATCCTATCCACGACCAATACCACCACCACCACCACCACCACCACAGCAGCAGCAGCAGCAGCAGCAGCAGCATCGCCACGGACTCGAAACTCCGCTAAGCTCTGATGAAAATTTCATTATCCACTCCGGAGAATATTTAAAAGCTTCCTGCGTCGAACTTCCTCTTTGCTGAAAGAATTACTACTTTGTTGCGCCAACTCCACGTTGTATAAGGTAACTCGTGACTTTTCTCCCACCACCTCCCACCCCCACCACCACCACCAGCAACGACCGAGGCTTCTTCGTCGGGTGCTTCGCTGGAGGGAGGGAGGGAGGGAGGGAGGGGATGGAGAAAAAAAAAACGAGAATTCCCCTATCTATAAGCGCGAGCCCCGTTATTTCAATATTATTCACGAAAGGGGAATTCGAATTTTGATTTGCACTCTTGGACGTGTGACATAGGACGGGGTCGCGTGCGAGCCAGTGAACTTCCTGGCGGATCTCGGCCTCGGCTACGGCATCCGTTTTTCTCGTAGCGTGCCGGACTCCTCGCCTTAAGGTAAGCAAAGGTAAGGGAAAGGTAAGGGAAAAGTTTATCGTTAACGCGGAGTTGAACAACGAGCTTTTTTTACGCCTAATAAACAATATTCAAAGTCGAGAGCTTATTATTCAGAAAACTTCTTGCCTTACAATAACGTTTGACGCGAGATAATTCGAAGGTAGAACCTTGTTCTCGATATATATATGTATATATATAATTACCCGCGGACAGGCTTGACGATTTGCCTCTTCTTCCTCTTCTTCGTCGTCGTCCTCCTCCTCCTCCTCCTCCTCTTCCGGCCGTGTACACGTGCACGTGCTCTTAGCGCATCAATATTGCGGCTGCATTACATTTCAGTGCGTGCTTTTGATGATGGAGGTCCTTCCCCTGTCCCCGCTACGTTATTATAAGCCTAAAGGTCGTTATTCCAATGAAATTCATCGGACTCGTGAACTTTGATGAGAAAATAATAAAGAGTCATGCGTATTGCGTATTACCTGGTATATATATATATATATATTGTCTCAGGAATTCGGCCGAGCTGAAATAGGAATAGTTTTTCTATTCTACCTCGAGTCACTCTACCTCTACGACGTAAACATTACTTTTGAGAAAAACTTTCATCAAAATGCTCCCCCCCCCCCCCACCCACCACCGGTTCGCCTTAAATGTGCAGCGTAGGTAAATTAAAAAAAAAAAAAAAACGTCTACTCTAATGGAGATTATTGGGGCAAGCAAGCAATTCAACAATTGACTATGCTTTTAAAATTTTTTTTTAAAGCTTCGATTGACAATTTTCATCGGCCATTTTTAATTAACAAAACGGGCTTGTTGAGATAATTTTCTTCTTTCCTTTTCGTTTTTTTCATTCTTTCTTTCTTTCGTTTCGTAAGAATTCGAGTCGGCGGAGTTCGAGCTCGAATGAATTCCTTACGAATGCACAAGATATTTGAATTCTCCCTTTCTCCTTCACCTTTTTTTTTTTTTTTTTACCTTCTATATATCTTTTGCAATTTTTTTCAATCTCTCTCTCTCTCTCTTTCTTTTATCAATAATTCAATTGAAAATGCGCAAAAGGTGCACGGGCAGAAGTATGTAAAAAATAAAAAAAGAAAAAGAAAAAAAAGAAAAGGGAGGGGGAGGTAAACGATGAGAGTGTATTTATTAGTGAAAAAAAAAAAAAAAAATGTGTTATATTCCCCGATTCTTGTTGAATTCTATAAAGTATAAGTAAGGAGTATCGAATCCTTCTTTGGGGGGGCTCGAAAGCTATTCGGGCTATTTGTATATTGAGGAGATATGATTAGGTGATGCAGGTTAAGGTATTTTAAGGCCAGTGCCGCCGATGCATATTCGGCACTCGGGCCAGGGAGGGGAGGGAGCAGAAAAATTACACGGCGAATATCTGGAATAGTTGAGTTGAGTTGAGTTGCGAGCGGTAGGGGTGGGGGGGGGTGGTGGGGTGGGGACGTTTATTAGCTGCTCCGAAGTGAAATGACGCGGAGCTAGAGGAGGGGGGGGGGGGCGGGGCAGGGACGAATTAATAATACACTTGTTAATTGGGAAAAGTAAGGGAGGCCATTGTAATTGGCGAGTGTCGGATGCATTATTTCGTAAGTCTAGAATCTCATTAGAATGGCATCGGACCGATCTTATTACGAGTTCGGGGTCTCTCCCTCGGGGGCCTTTGCTTTGACATAAGTGCTGATGAGCTTAGCCGGTTTACTTTCTCCCCCATCCCCCCCCCCCTCTCTCACTCTGCGTCTCCATGTTCTTCGGGATTGGTCAGCAGTCCCCTCCCGTGGACCAAAGTCTCATTTTCCGTCCTCTGCGGCGCATCAACAGTTGAGCCTCGCTCCGGCATGCCAATCCTCAATCCCGTCACTCCGAGTCACCCCCCGCCCCCTCCCCTCCGCACGGCCCCGTACTTCTTCTTATTTCCCGCTGACTCGACACCGACCAGTAGACTCGGCCCCGAGGCCGCCCACGTTTTCACGATTTTCCGAATTTTTCCATCCGCCCAGATGGCCTCGTTCCGTTTATCGTCGTGTACTCCCGGACGGACGGGTCCGATACCCATCGATACCCCTAATCCGTCATCGCCCTCGATACTTCATAATGATTGAAAATTCAAGGACTCGTCGTATTTCAAGCCGCGGCTATCGGTTATCACCTCCTACCACCTACCACCACCACCTACCACCACCACCACCACCACCACCACCACCACCACCACCACCACCACCGCTAATGCTACTGCTCGTGATTGATAATATAGCGCGGTCGCTTGTGTAAATCCTGTCTGAGGGGGTTATTGGGGTTGTTTTTTTTTCCTCTTCCTCTTCCTCTTCCTCTTCCTCTTCTTTTACTTCTTCTTCTTCTATAATTGATTGGGGTGGGGTTATTGGGGTTATTGGGGTTATTGGGGGTGGAGCTTGACGTAACAATGCCAAGCTGTCAGACAACTGACAGTGCTTGCTAAATCCGCACGTTGGCTTTGACTGTTCCAGGTGAGCATCCGGCGGCTATGCAACATGGCGGCCAATTGAGACTCAGCAATCCCCCTTTCGTCGTGATGCTGGCGACCCTTTTGGCCTTCCGCAACAATCGACATTGAGGGCCGAGGAAGAGGAGGAGCGGCTCGCTCCCTCGCCCAGAGGAACTCGTGCACGAGCTCGCTGCGGTCAGTCTTTTCGACGCGTGACAGCTCGCGCTGCTCTACAGTTCTGCCCGACCCCCTACCCCACCCCACCCTACCCTACCCTACCCTACCCGCCAACCGACCCACCGACCCACCTACCCATCCACCGACCCACCTACCCATCCACCGACAACGCTCACACAGACAGGCAGAGGCGAAAGGAGAGGAGGAACGAGTTTTTCTCCCCCACCCACCCACCCGCCAGCCCGCCAGCCCTTCGATCTTACGCTACGAGAACGAGGCCTCCATCCATCCAACTTGGCTTATCTTCTCGCGCTTTATTTTCTGCCAGAAATTTAAAATTCCCTTAAGCTTCGACCAATATTGGCCCTAGATAAAAACAGATAACGTCCAAGAATTAATTGAAAATTTTTTCCTCTCTTTTTTCTTTTCTCTTCATACGTACATATATATATTCTGTGTGTGTGTGTGTGCGTGTGCGCGCGTGCGCGTATTTGTTTGTATGCGTGTATGTATGTGTTTGCTCGACGTGCGCGAGAATAATTGCAACGAGCTTCGCGGCCTTCGAGTTAAGCAGAGCTTTTATTTGTACAGGCGGGGGGGCCGGTAAAATTCATCTCTCAGCGCGAACGCGAGTGACTGACTGATTGATTGATTGATTGATTGATTGATTGATTGATTGATTTGAGCGTTGTTTGTTTCGCTGGCCGCTATATAAGTCGGATGATCGACATTAGTCCGTAGCGGGCGGCGCGGGGTGGATTCGGAAGGGAAGGGGTCGATGGACCCCTCTACCCTGTCCCCCCCCCTCTACCCCCTCCCCTCCCACAGTCAAAAGACAATGTCTTCATTAGCGTCATTGGGTACATCATCCTCGAGTTCACGTAAATAATCACTCATTGCGCGGCTAATTATTACTCTCAGATGAATTGTACATAAAGCGTGTTGGTATTAGTTAAATAGCCGAGGATTCGGGGCCGTTATTGTTTTCTCTCCACAACGAAACGTATGACGTCCAATATTGGCCAACAATTGGACAACAAACAACGGGATAATAGACCAATTCGAATAATTTTCCGGCGTTAAAAGCATCTCCGGCCATTCCTGAGGCTCTTGAGGGCTCAAACGATAATGATCGAGCTGTAAGAGCGCGGGATCCGAGCTCTCCGTTTCGAGATACGCAGTGAGTGAGATGGAGTGAGTGAGATGGAGTGAGATGGATCGAGTGGGAGAGAGCGAGGAGGGAGGGAGGGAGGGGGTGGGGGGAGAGTGGTTGTTTCGAGGGAGCGAATACGCGAGCGCTTCTGCAGTAATATCACTCGAAAGGGCTTGATCGACTCGAGGGCTCGTGAAATAAAGATGATTTTAGTCGGAGGAGGCTGGCCCCCCGCACGCTCGGCCGCCCCATCCCCTCGCTCCACTGCGCTACTAATGGGTACGCATGCCCTCGGACAACTACTACGTTCTCGGCCGTGTTGCATTGTCCGCCCATGGCTACGAAATTCGAGTATCGGCTGCGAATATCCGCGCCATTTATTTCCCTGGATCGGCTGCTTATTCCATTCTATCAGACTTTATAGCTGACCGAGCGCGCCTCTCTCTCTCTCTCTCTCTCTCTGGGTCTCTCTCTACGTAGGAAAACAAGGGCGGAGGAGACAATGGCCCGATTCGGACGAGAACTAACGTAACCAGCAATCGAGTTACTTATTTTACTCATCCTTATTTACCGATCCTTAATCCTTGATCAAGCTGTCCACCTTCTCCTCCTTCTGGGCTTCTATCTAGCCACCTCTCCCCTCCCCTCCACCGCGCGCGCCAGCAACCCATTGTATTTTAACGTTGAATCCCACGACGACTGATACGTTTCTGGGGAACTGCGTCGTCGGCTACCGATACGCGCTCGCGGCATTGTCACGACAACGACCGACGACGCCCAACCCACGGAGTACTCCTCCTAACCCCCCCCCCCACCCCACCCCTCCTCGTCCCTTAAAAAAATATAGACAAGAGGAGGAAGAAGAGGAGGAAGAAGAAGAAGAAGAGGAAGTAGGAAATGGTCTCGCGAGCGCGCACGTGCCGCCGCTTCCGAAGGGCTAATAAAGCGTCGGTCGAAGCGTTCGCTCCCAGGAATTCCAACTCGAACCCTGTATACCGAGGAAGACGGCGACGGCGACGGCGACGGTGGCAGCGACGGTGGCAGCAGTAGCAGCAGTAGCAGTAGCAGTAGCAGCCACTCGACTATTCATGAGGACACGAAGCCGCTTAGACACGGGGGAGGGCATTATATGGAGACTTTTATCGGCGCGGGCCACACGCGGGCCACACACATAACATAACCTCACTCCGATCCTCTCCACGGGCCTTGCCTTCTCTCAAATTCATAATACTAATTACGAGGGGATATTTATTATACGATACTCGCCCGATTAATAAGTGTAACAAGTGCGTCCCAGCATCCCCAATAACCATCGCCAGATTACGAGGCGAGGCGAGGCGAGCCCAATAATCCCGAGATAACCATCGACGAGTACTTTGTTAAGACAATGAGGAACAAAATAGATCCAACGGCCGATCGATACCCTGTCGATCCGCTGCACAGCCTCGGATTCGCCCTCTAAAACCTTACTGTATAACTCTGTCTCAATATTTTCCTTAAGAGTGTTTTTTAATAAATAAATAAATATATAAATAAATAATAAAATAAATGAATAAAATAAATGAATAAATGAATGAATAAATAATAATAAAAAAGCCAAAAAAAAAAAAAGAAGTAGATGAGGAAGAAGAAGTAACTTTACACGGATGACGCGCGCGCGCGCGCGCGTCTTTCCCTTGCGAATGTGTGGATAAATTTCATTTAATATGAGCTCGTCCCTCGAGCACATTTCCACGGCATTGTCCCTCCCCCCCTGCCTTCTGCCGAGCCATTTTTCATTCCCGGGCATAAATAACGCATTCCCAATGAGATGGGGGGGGGGCTTATTGGGACAAGGGAATGCGGAAAATTTTGAGGATCGAGTTATTTCGGACCGGCGCTCGGCTGCTGACTTTCGGTCATTTAGGTATCCTGCGCGAACACACACCCCTTTTGCCCCCGCCCCCGCCCCAAAAATTCCAATTCTCCTCTTGGCTTTTATTTAAAACGGATGCGCGGACAACTCTATAAGCGCTCCCTTCTCCCACCCGTAGCCGAATACGAAGGAAACGAAACGTTAATTGGATCATTGTGCGAGTATCCTCGTTTGTTATAAATCCCGCGCTTCCTCCCCTCCCTCCTCCACCCCTCCGAGAGAAATTCAATTCCCAGCGGAGCGTCGGCTTTTCTTCTTTTGCTTTTGCTTTCCCCCCCCCTCTTTTTTGTTTCTTTTATCCTTCCTTTTCTTTTCTTTTCTTTTCGTTGCTTTGCTTTGTTTTGCTGTGCTTTGATTTACATTCTTATCTGCAGGAGGCTAAATCGATCGAGGATTCCATCGAAGCGTCATGAAAATCTCGCGTGGATCACGTGACCGAACAAACAACGCAACCGCTACTTGCCATTTCTGATTATTTTTTTCTTCTTTTTTTTTGTTTTATTTAATTGGTGACGTTAATTATTACAAATACGCTTTGCCATCCCTCCAAGGAATATGTCCTGAAAAGGGTTAAGAGAATGACGCGTCCCGTACTGTAACGACAAATTCTTTACGGATTCTCGATTATTAAATTTCCTACGGCTTCTCCTCCTACTACAAAGTTTTAGTACTTTGAGAGAAAAAGAAAAAAAAAAAAAAAAAAAAAAGAAAAAAGAAAAGAAAAGAAAAAGAAGAAAAAACTTGCCCATTCAAAAGTATTTTTCACTCAATTAATTCTTCTCCGACACTTTTATTGCAATAACAATCTGCCCTATACGACATGTGATTCCCGCAATTGTCGCTCTTACCCCAATAACCCCAATAACCCCAATAACCCTTATCCTCATTATCATCGGCCTGCTTTTACTTCTTTTCATCGCCGCATCATCGTTATTACTTCTATTACCAGCCTTACTATCATTATTATTGTTATTATCATTATTATTGCTGTTGTTGTCGTCGTCGTTGTCGTTGTCGTTGTCGTTGTTGTTGTTGTTATTCTATTGGCGCTATTGG
Organism: Ceratosolen fusciceps; assembly: GCA_018883505.1. NCBI lineage: Eukaryota > Metazoa > Arthropoda > Insecta > Hymenoptera > Agaonidae > Ceratosolen > Ceratosolen fusciceps. The sequence goes on from RCIC01000011.1 coordinate 6,829,074, forward strand.
TAATCGTTGCCGTTTTTATAATTTTATAATCGCGAGTGTTGGGAAGCGAGAACGAGATATATTAATACGTTTAGAAATCGAGGCTTCTCATGCACGTAACCGAGTGACCGTAATTGTTTTGGGAGTTTTAAATGGCTCGTCGAGGCATTTATTAGATTCAAGCTGCGAGGGAATAACATTTACGCGGAGCCGGGCTTCATTAGGACATAAATTCTCGGAATTATAACAACTTATTAAAAGAAAGAAAATTGAGAAAGAAGAAGAAGAGAAGGAGAAGGAGAAGGAGAAGGAGAAGGAGACGACAATGATGAAATGGAAAAAATTATTTCTTGGTTGGTGAAAAATGGAGAAAAGATGATAAAGTGGCTCTGTAAGGTAATTGTGAATTACGTACATTTAGCCATGAAAAATGAGAATAATAAGATTAATATATATGTATATGTATGTATATGTATATGTGTATATATAGGTACGTATCCGACTATTGTAATTTTAATTTTGACGGTGAAACAGCGAAATTTCATCATTTCAGTAATACAGGATATTCGATATATATATGTGTGTGCAGGGACGGCCCCACGTAACGCCTGGCTATAAAAAAGAACAGTAAGATGACGGGGCCGGAGGGGAAGAGAGACGGGGAGACAGCGCGTGGTAGGGAGTCGAGGGAAGGCGTAATAATCTCGCACAATGGGAGGTGGGACTGATCGAGGGAAAGGTATTCGGGAAGGTAGGGAAGATGGCTGAAAGGAGATAAAAGAGGGCTGAATAAAATTTTCGATACGAGTCGGAGGTTATTGGGGGTTATTGGGGGTGGGGTGGGAGGCAGGGACTGCAAAGCTCCCTGCTTATTAGAGGAACTGCGTTTATTGAAGCCAGCGGGGGTGTCGAGGGGGGTGGAGTGTGGGCCGAGAACACACCGGCAGGATAAATGTCCTCGCGAATGGTGAAAGTATTGCGGCGTGGCGTTGCGTTACGTGGTCCGGGCTGTCCTCGTCTTTCGTAGCGGGAGAGTGGGGAGGGTGGGGGGGAGAACGGGAGGGGCAGTAGCAATTTTATCGGGCGCCTTTGTATAATTTAAGGACGATATCGCGGAGCCGCTGCAGCGGCGAGATTGCAATTTCGCACCTAGTGCGCGTGGCAATAAGGGCAGGAGGCCGATCCGGGCCGGTGAGCTTTCGAGGCCGGGGATAGAATCTGCATGGTCCCTCTCTTGCCCCCACACCCCCTATCACTTACCGCCGTCCGGAAGCTCTGGAAGCCTCGGCTCGTTCGCTCCGGGGGCTCTCTCGCTCACTCAATTCGAACGAGGATTTACCGGAGGGGCGGACCTTCCTGGATTACGTAGATCCGATAGATAACGTTAGCCACCCTACTCCTACTCCTCCTCGTCCTCCTCCTCCTCCTCCTACTCCTCTATCGTCCCTCGCTCGTCTCTGTCGGTGGTCCAGCTCGTCCACGTCATCTCGCCGACAAATAAAGAGTGCCGAGGAGTCGCCGAGACCGACGCCGGGGGCTCGAGATTCTCCCGGTTTCATCCGCTTTCCCGCGCGTATCTTATTCGGCTGCCATCCCCCCAATAACCCTCCCTACTACACCACCCCACCCAACCTCCCCCAACCCCACCCCGTCACCCATAGCTATCTAATCGAGAAGAGATTTCTTTTTTTTTTTTTAGCGACGTTAATGGCCGGAGGGTTGACGCCGATACCTCCCCCCCCCCCCGCAACACAACGGTGCATTTGTACGATCTCGGTCGGAGCACTCTGAATCTCGAGCTTAGAGGTATCTCGCGGGCAGTCCTTGAAACTGGAGCTTCGCCCGTAATGACTCATTCTTAGCTCTAATTACAATGGCGGAGAGCAATAGAAGACGGTAGGGTGGACGGGCCCTGCGCCCCGCTACCTTCAATTACCCGAAATGCAATACAATACCGAGGGAAGCACTAAGCTTTATCGATCCGACGTAAGCGCACGTGTCGCGTATCCCTTTCCTTGCCAAGTATTCTTTTGTATCGGGTTTGAAATTATCACGAATCCCGGTGTCCCTTGGACCCGATGGTTCTCGGCGGCGGCCCATCGCCGTCAGCAGCTCCCGATATGGCCAACAACAACAACAACGACGACGACAACAACAATAAATAACGAATACAATAAGATCTAGATCTGTCGAGGTTCTTTGGTTTGACGAGTCGGGGTTGGTGGAGAGAGGGAGGGTTACCGTAAGAGGTGGCTGAGTGGCTCTTTATCCGGACGTTAACGGCGGCCTTATAATAAATACCTTTCAAAGGAGGCGGGGGAGGGGGAGGGGGGGAGGAGGAGGAGGAGAATAAAAATTGTGTGTCGCTGGAGAGTGGGCGAGAGGAGGCGGCTGCGAGGGGACGAGTGTCGGGAGGGGGGAGAGAGGGGGAGAGGGGGAGAAAAGTCGGGAAAAGTCAGCGAGCGTCAGCTCTTCCTCTTCTTACGGCTAATGTGCTTTTCTGCAGTTACGCTAAAAGAGAAAGAGGGCTCTTTTCTCCCAGCCCCCGTCCCCGCATACAAGTCTACCGACACTCGATAGACCCGTGGAAGACGTGAGCGCGGATTTAAATACGCTTCCGTAGTCAGGCAGGCAGGCAGGCAGGCAGCCCGGCAACCAAGTAGGCGAGCCGGCTGAAGAGAGAGAGAGAGAGGGAGGGAGCGGTGGTGTGGGAGGGAGGGAGGGAGAGCGAGCGCAGACGTAGCTCGGCGATACGCTCACGGATTCGCGTATAGAGAACGGCTTTGGGCGTGTGTGGGTGCCGAGCCAAGCAACGCGGCGACGTCGTTCCATTCTCGACTCTTTCCTCCCCGCTCACCCTCCTTCGCGTGATTCCTTCGCCATCAACCCAATAACCTCCCGCCTCCCTCCTCCTCCTCCTCCTCCTCCTCCTCCTCCTCGCCCCGGCGTCATTCCTAATCGGGGCGATGCGCCCGATATTATCGTTCATCGCCAATGAATGTATAACCTGCTCATGAAATCATTAATGAATGTTTCTTTCGATCCTGTTCCCCGTAGGTCGATCGCCAGTATTTACCTAATAAAATAATAATAAGCTTCCGCGACCCGCCGACATTGAGAATTCGCCGTCCGACGGCCAACGACGTAAAAATTCACGAGCCGTACGTCTTTCCTCATTACTTAACAGTCATTCGGCTCCTTCCTTCGTTCCTTGATTAATATCTCAATAACGTACCGAGCATCCCGTATTAGTACAAATAATTTGCTGGTAAATAAAACAAAACAAAACAAAATAAATAAAAAAGAAAATAAAGGAAAAAATACGCAGACTTCGCTTATATATATTTACAAGCGACGGAATATTATTAAGAATCCCTCGGCCATTTCGTATGATAAAAGCTTTACATTTCTCTCCCCCCTTTCCCTCCACTCCTGCTCCCCTCCTGCTCCCCTCCTGCCCCACCACCACCCCAAAAACAACCTACGCCTCGCTATTTTATTTTCTTATTACCATTGATCCGCTACTTTGTTTGGATCTACGCTTATGCTCCTGCCGCTCTCCCCATAATTTCCACAGAAGATTACGGATTAAATATTTTTTAGATTGCCGTGATGGGATGCGCGGGTTATTGGGGTTATTGGGGTTGGCGGGGGAGGGGTTGGGGTGAGGGGCGGGTGAGAGCTGACTGGCTGGCTGGCTCATTAGCTGGATTTCGCAGTCGATAAATATTGGTATCGAGAGGTAGTGGGAGAGGTTATTGGGAGAGGGAGGCGAGGGGCGGGGAGGGGCGCATAAAGTCATAAAAATTCAACGGAGTTTGAAATCGCTCGGGGAAAAATAAGCTCGTACTTTTGCCTTTATCACTCACTCTCTCACACACACACGCGCGCAAGCACTCACGCACTCTCTGGCTCGAATCTGGTAAAGAGATTCGAGGAGAGAGAGAGAGAGAGAGAGAGAGAGTTTGATTTTTCAGTGACTGGGCGGTGGCAGAGGAGGGGGGGCGGGGAGGGGCGAGGATCCTACGAGGAATGATTGGGCGAAAAGCTGAGCCAGCGACGTGGCCCCTCAAAACGTAGAAAACGCAGCTAATGACTTGGCGGGAGGTGCCCGGGGAGTACTCGAGACACCGAAAAGTGGTCCGAATAAAGACCCATTGGATTTTTGAGCGTGTAGCCGACTTCGCATACGTCGAAAGCTCGCTTTCACCACGACAAGCGCGGCCTCCTTCGTTCACCGAATCACCTTACTCGTGTGTACCTGCCCGTGTGTCGGACTCGGCCGCGAACAACGGATACTACGGCTCACTAGGGGTACGAGAGCGTTGGCCAACGTCTCGCCTACAACCACTACGTACGTCCACTACGTACGTCCTGTTCAGTCCCGTTCAGTCCCGTTCAGTCCCGTTCGGTCCAGTCGGTGGCTGCGAGCTGCGCGACGTCGTGGAGCTTATGGTTCGGTGGGCATCGGGTGCTCGGCAGACCCAGTCAAAGGCCGCTCCGACGGCTTTTCCTCTCCGCCCCTACACCCTTATTATTCAAAGCTTAAAGCCTCGGCTTCCCCCCCACCCCCTTCACCTTCTTCATCTTCTTCATCTTCATCTTCTTCTTCATCTTTTGGCTTCGTGCGTAGCTAGGCATCTCGGGTCCTTTATTCCATTTGGAGGATTAGCTTGAGAGACGCCGGGGGAGTCCTCCCCCTCTCTCCGACATCTAATGGATCCTTCGATCGACGAAACTAACGATTCCCTTGTCAAGCTCTGCCCCCCTCCGCCCCCTCCTCGCTCCTTCACTCGCCGTCTATATTCGTATACAGGGGAATCCCTCCACGTCAAATCGTCCAGTAAAACAATAAATATCCTTCAGCTCGGAGGGCCGCCTCTGGTACTTTATCGTCCCCCCCGCACCCGCACCCGCACCCTCACCCGCACCCCCCGCACCCCTACCCCGCAACGAAAGCTTTTAGAAGAAAAACATCTCGATCCCCATACTCGTCATTCGTAAGGTAATTTCGAGCTCGTAAATCATTTTTCCATTTGTCACCCTCCTTTCAATGACTGAGCTGCAACTGAATCTTTTTAATAGGTTTCGCCAGGTGGACGACGACGATGTGCTTATTGGGGTTGGGGTTGGGGTTGTTGGGTACTCGAGGCCCACGGGAACTTTCAAACGCCGGGGCGATTAATTTCTAATATCTTATCTAATATCGGCCGGCCATTATTAGCTCCTTATTTTATTGAGATCATAACGAGACGGATAATTTGCGACCCTCAATTATCGGCCACGGGGTAAGCGTACCCCCCACCATTCACCGGAGTGCGCGGCCTCGTCATTAAACAATATCGGGCCGAGATTTGCGGTCGAGCCTCCGGTGAATTGACTCTTGCGCTACATCTAATAAAGAGCCAACCATTGAAGTTTTCGAATTTCTTTGGCATCGGGGGCATCGCCAACGTGATCGAGAGAGAGAGAGATGGAGAGAGAGATGGAGAGAGATAGAGAGAGCGGACAACGCTCGGGTTTGAACAGTCGATGCGGGGGCGGGGGCGCGCGAGGGGGCAGCGTAGTTTTCGGTTCGCGGACACCGAGTCGAGGGATACGAGTGTTTGCGTAATTCGTCCTCTGCCGTATCCGACCCGTATTTTCCCAGCTCTATCTCCCTCCCCGCGTCTCCTGCCGCCGCCGAGTCATCGACGTAGATCCCGTGAGCGCGCGTCCCTCCGTGCACTTATTGACCAACGCTTTTCGCAACGAGATCCCGTAAGAGGGTTCGTCCCTCACGTCCCCTCCCATCCCCTATCCCGTACCTCTCCTTCCACCACCCCCTCCTTCCTCCACCACCACCGCCACCCCCTAGTGAACGTACCGGGACGTTCGAAGCCACTTGTGAGAAGGAAAGCAAGCGCGCGGTGCTTCGGCCTCGTCCGACGGCGGCCTATGCCATTTTGTCGTTTGGTCGGGTGGGTCGAGGGGGCGGGGGCAAATACGAGGGTCGCCGCTCGGCCTTTAATAAAATTGTAAATTGAATACAAGGCCACAGCTAGAGAGATAGAGAGATAGAGATAGAGAGAGAGAGAGAGAGAGAGAGGCGAGGGGTGAAATTAACGACGGCTAGTTAATTAATAAGGGATGTGCTAATAAGGGCCCGTTCCCGTGAGCTGCTCGGGTTGCGTAAATCTTGCGGCCGACCTCGGTTTTGTCCCGGCCTGTTATCACCGTCCGCACGCGATGTCGCCTCCGCCTTCTTCGCCGTCTCTGCGCCACGACAAAGGGAAGCCCGACATCCGGCTTCGTGACGTCGCTCCAGCTACTATCCGGAGGCTCGCGGTGCTGTTGGTGGTGGTGCTCCTGGTGCTGGTGGTGCTCCTGGTGGTGGTGCTCCTGGTGGTGGTGTTGGCATTCTTTAAACTCCGCTTTAAAGTCCATACCTTCGTGATCGGTCTAACGATGTCGCGGTATCGTCGTATCTCTCCGTAGTTAAACAACCTCCTTCTTTCCTCTCCCGTACTTGCCCCCTCACCCTCGCCTCTCACCTCTCCCCCGCCGCCACCGCCACCGCCACCGCCACCGCCGCCACCGCCGCCAACACAGCCGTCGCAACGAGCACCGAGGGACGGCGTGGCCACGTAATTACGAGGACAATTAGAGCACGCGACATGGGAGCGATGCGAGAGGTGACTGCCCCTCGTTGAATACAAATCACTTAGGGTGGTCAGGTCAAATGGGATCGCAGTCGCGCTGACTCGCAGTGCCCGACCCCTACAAACGACTGGCAGCCCTCGAGACTCTTAAATCGAATCTCCCACGCACCGATTCTTCGTTAAATATTACGAGGCCGAGAGAGGTAGAGAGAGAGAGAGAGTGGGAGTGGGAGAGACTCGATGATGACGCAGGATGACGCTCGGCATGACACTCGATGACCGATCATCTATCTCATTCGACTAATGGAAATATCGTGTCCTTCCGTAACTTCCGAACGATGCGTGAGAAGGACATTGATCTTGAGACACCGGGACACGGCTGCAGTCATTCCGGCTCACTCGATCGTTATTTCGCTTGACGCCGATAACCCCCCCCCCAATAACTCCCCCAATAACCATCGCCATTCGTATCAATTAGCATTATTAACGTTACCCCCGTGTCAGGTAATCGTGTCTGCCCTGTCCTGCCCTTCGTCCTTAAGCTCGTCATCCGGTCATCGGGGCCTCGTTGCATTTAGAAATGCATTTCGATCGAGCGCGAGCCACTTTCGCGACTCTTTCTAATTAATTACTCGATGTCTAGTAATTAGCTCGATTCGACCTCGGCGCTACCGACTCCTCAACTTTCTGAACAATCCACGACAATACGACGAGACGCCGCTTTCATTCGTTAAGATACAATACCGAGCGCCAACCCCCCACCCACCCCCTCAAGCCTTTAACGCGAATAATACGCGAATATAATAAAATAGCCATGATTTATTTGCCAACTTTTTTTCGACTTACTTACCGGCTCCCCGAATGCCCTTAAATTTAATGCAGCCCCCCTCCCCCAACCCACCCCGCCCGTTTCACTACTCCGTCTTTTTTTTTCTACGCGACGTACATTAACTAACTACTAGCCCCCCGTCCCACCCCTCTCTCTCTCTCTCTCTCTCTCGGCCAGGAGGATAAGTTTCCGTTTCACCGAAAGAAGACATTACCATTATTTAATCGAAATTTGTAAGATAGCCAGGCTTTTTAAATGGCGGGAGCGCACGAGATGAGGAAGGAAGCGCGATCGCGTGCCAAGAAAAATTTACCCGCAAGAGGTCGACCGGCGGTCGCTCACGCGGCAAGGGGAACGGGGGCACGGGTCCCATTGGCCACGTGAATTTTTTCGTATTTACAAAAGGCTGGCAATGGGGTTGGGAGGGGGTGAGGGGGGAAAGAGAATATTATTGTTCCATTCAATCATTTCGTAAAGTTTATGTAATTAGCCGACGCCGAATTGTACGATCCCTACGTACGTAAAGGGATAGAGAGAGAGAGAGAGAGAGAGAGAGAGAGAGACTGACTGACTGACTGACTGACTGACAGACTGGCTGTTGTCGCGATAATTAAGTTTAAAGTTTAAGACTTGTTAAAGGAAGAGAGAGTCAGTGTCCTTGCCCTCCTCAAACCACTCGACTTTCGTCGTCATTTTCAAAAGTATAAATGAAAAGCAGCTCGCGATTCGCCTTTTAATTGAAAGCGTCAACGACGAGTTGAATTCCCGGACACTTAACTCATTCTTGTTTACCCACTTTCTCATTTTGCACCAATAAAGAATATAAATTTCACAACTTTATAACGCCGACCTCTCAATCCTCTCTCTCTCTCTCTCTCTCTCTATACGTATATATACATATATATATATATATATACACGCCCACACATTATCCCTAATATATGATTTACATGTCCGCATTATTTACTTTATTTATGTATCTGTATTATCTTCCTTCCGGAACGAGAGCTTCCTATTTTTCTAGTTATTTTGCGTCAACATCAACATCAACATCAACATCAACATCAACACTGGAGCGTCACTGGAGGGCTTTTATTTTTGAAGGTTTTTTATTTTTCAATCTGCGAATTAGATAACTTCTCGAGACAAATTATTTGCAAATATTCACCTACCATTCAACATTGAAATCCTCTCTTCTCCCCCCTCCCCTTATAGCTAGTCTCTATAGCTTTTCTCGTATATTTTTAATTTTTACAACACGTCTATCAACTCCAGTTGCCATTCGCTCCCTTTTATTCTTAGTCTCCTCATCCATTTCTCATCATTTTAATACAGAGACATTCATTTGCTCTCTCTCTCTCTCTCTCTCTCGCTTTCTATTTAAAATTTTTTCTCGCGCTCATTTTCGCATATTTCTCGTCTAATTATTTTTCCAGTGACTTCAATTCCAATTTCGCGCTCAATCATTTTCTTACACACACACACACGTCGTATATTATTATATTCAATTCCCAATTTCCCTCTTGAAAAATTCTTTTCTCTCGATTCCCTCAACTTTCCGTGCCTCCCTCGCCCCGATAACCCCAATAACCCCTCCCCCCGCGCCGCGGCAGTCGATTTCTCACTTGGTGATCATCCTCTTCCTCCTTTTCCGATTTAACGCCTGCTCCTAATTTTTGGACTCGCTGATCCTGCATTACCAACTAATTCCCGTCATTTTCCCGTAGATAAACTCGATTAGTCATTCGCTTTCGTTCGGTTTCACCTGGAAGTTTATGGGTGCAGCGCACGGGGATTCGTGTTGGATTCCGAAGCTAAAACGCGCGCGTAACCGCAAAATTCACGGTCAATCGAAGCATTAATTAATTTATTTAATTCCCGTTAAATGTATTAGATAAATCCCGTTTGCTGTACGCCTTTGAAGAATCTTGTTAATAAAAAATATTACGTTCGGATCGCAGGATCCAAATGGGAAGAATGGAATGAAAAAAAGGTCGCATAAATATCTGAGACGCGTTAAAGTTGGTAAGGAATAGGGATGGGATGGGATGGGGGATGGGGGGGGGGGATTAAATAAGTTTCAATTTTAGAATAAAAAAAAATATGTTAATTAAACCATTGAATTTAAAAAGAATTGATTAAACTTCGGCTCGCCCAACTACTTAACTGCTTCGCTAAACGTTTACTTTTCCTCTGTTTTTACAATACATATGTATATGTGTGTATATATATAAAGGGGCAAAGTCCCATCGATCTCGGTCCGTTCGACCTTTCATTTTATTACTTTTATTACGCGGGTAGTTGCGTTTCTTTTATCAACAACTGCACTCGCTCGCGACTTTAAACGATAATGCACGTTTTACGTATTTATTTATCCTCCGAGGAATAAAACGGCGCGCGCATCCCGTACTTCTTATTCAATTTAAAATTTAATTAAATGCATTTTCATGCCTTCCTATATTTGTTTTTTTTTTTGTTTTCTTCTTTTCTTTTCCTTATGGTATTAATTGTAAAGCTCGTAAGTGAATTACATTGGAGGGAAGGTCGTCGTAGCTTTCCTTTCATCGCAGAGGCTTTTTCGCTGTCCCATGACTTTTTACAACGGAAAATTGCGAACAGGCATTGCGAATTATTGTTTTAACATAAAATCCGGCTGAATAAGACGCGTTCTTTGCATAAAATCCCCTGATTTTCTTCTTTCTTTCCTTCTTCTTCTTCTTCTCTTTGCGATAAGTCGGATGAAAAAAAAAAAAAAAAAAAGTAAAGAGTTTCCGGTTTTTCCGGGCGCTTATCTTTGACTCGGACGTTAAAAAAAAAAAAAAACAACGTTTATTACGTCATTTCACGTGTCATTTTAATCGACCCTGTAATTAGTGTATAATTTCGCCGGGATGAAGCTTCTCGTAGAAATCCTCGGCCGTTTTAATGCTTACGCGGATCCTCGAATAATGAAGTACGTGGACAAGTGGAGATTTTACGAGGACATGCGCAAACGTGGAAATAATAAAATTATTGTCTGCTGTTTACTTTTTTTTACGGCCGAGCGCTTTCTTGCCGTCTTCGGACCTCCATCATTTTACGCGCCCTCGTCTGCTTGTCGACTTTGCGCGTACTCACCCCCCCCCTCCCTACACGGCTCATTCGTCCCTTAAAATATATTTTTCGTTATTTTTCGTTTCCTTTAAATTAACAAAATTCAGGCCGAACTGATTAATTTACGTCTCGATTCATTTAACGTCGACGCGATGCCCATTAATGTCATTGACAATTATCCCTCAAACTCGTAATGGCAAATTCAATTAACCTTTACCTAAGAATTGCTCTTAGGCTCCCGTGCCATCGGATCGACGGCCAAGTATTATTTATGACTTTAAGTCGTGACTAAGTCGTGACGCGAGCCACTGTAAGCGGCCATTTAAAATTACAAAATTACAAGAAGCTCAAGAGTACGTAGGAATAATAAGGCTTGTCCTGGAAAATCATTCGACGTCCCGTAAGGCCCAAGATATTGCATTACCCAGTTATTTTACTTGATAAAAGTGTACTTCCTACTCATGAATATCCAAGCCCTATAACATAAGCTCGCCGTAATGCCTGGTTTTAAAAATAAATACAAGGCATCGTAAAATTCAACAAAAAATAATGGTTTTCCTTCTTTTTTCTTCTCTTTTTTTTTTTTTTTTTTTAACGCCCCAACGCGAACGCAATATTCATCGTACGAGGCCTCACACGCGATTTTTATACAATTGCATAAAAAAATACTTTGCTCGGATATAATTTGCTTATACATACATATATATATATACATAATAACGTTAGGAAAGCGCTTTATTGCCTTATTCGTAATGTAACGGAGACGTAGAACGTATTGGTTTAATGTAAATGTCGACATAAAGAGAGAAAAAAAAAAAAAAAAGAAGGTACGTCGGGTGGTTATTGGGGCTCGAAAGATATGCGGGGGACGTAACGACGATATTTAATATTGTAATTCCTCCTTCACAAGCGAGAAGGTTATTGGGGGGGGGTGAGGTTTCGAAGTCGGGCGGAGCGAAACAAATTCGTGGATCGAAAGATTAATAATAATATTGCCGGCATTTCGCGGACATTACGGCATTCAAAATACAATGCGCCTCGGCATTGCGTACAGACGAACGATGGTTCGTTAACGGAGAGGGGATGAGAGGGGATGATTTATTGACGACGACGACGAGAGAGAGAGAGTCGTCGTCTGAGAGAGGGGGTGAGAGGGGGTGAGAGGCTGAGAGAGAAAGGAATCGTGAAAATCAAATAAGGTGAAACGAGAATATCGGGCTTGATTAGCTTATAAAAGAAAAGGGAATGGAAAGGAATGGAAAGGAACGGTAAGGAATGGTAAGGAATGGTAAGGAATGGTAAGGAATGGAATGGAAAGGTTGTTAAGGAGACCTGGCAGCCCGAGTTAATTATTTGATAAAATCCAGGGTGATTTGCCGGAAGCATTTTGTGCTTTGCAGTAACGGCGGTGGCGTTATTGGGGGTGGGGGTTGGGGGCAGGCAGGAAGGCAGGAAGGCAGGCAGGCAGGCAGGAAGGCAACGATAGCAAATTAAATTTCGAGCCGCTCTGGAAACTCGACTCGGTCCTCGCGCAACAAAAGAAGAAACGCTTGGCCCGATAAGCAGTCGTTATTAGGCAACAATACGCCTGATTTACGCGCGGCTCGTGATCGGACTCGGCAAATGATCCGACAACAGCCACGGGATGGTCGGGATAAGGTCGGCGGAGGCGGTGGCGGAGGCGGAGGCGGTGGCGGAGGCGGAGGCGGTGGCGGAGGCCCGGAAGAGCCAAATAGCGAAATCCACCGACACTAGACCCTGGATCCCTCACTACTACCACCACCACCACCACCCCCCCTCCCCACCCCTCCCCTCCTCAGCGAAAGGAAAGCCCATTCCACCGAGCCATTATTTTACGAGCCATTGATCCACGGGGCACGGGGTACGCGCGTCCCCATAAAAAATCGAGTTCACGTTTCCCGCATACCCGGTGTCGCACGGTGTACGTATTCGGGTGCTGAGGGGAGGGAGCCGGGTGGCGGCTTCCTCGGCAGACGTGCCCGCGCACGGATTATCAGTAAGTGCGCGCCGAGTCATCCTCGTATATCACCTAGTGCTTCAATTAGCCAAATTAAGCTCGCCTTCTCGCGGATCACCGCGCCCCCCCCCTACCCGACCAACCCACCAACACCCACCCCCGGCCACGTTCCTACCCAGCCCACGGTCCACCCGCGCACACTCACGGCTCCTCGATGAAATGCAACGTCACGAATGCCGTGGTGCTTGACACTCTCCTCCTACCTCTCGCCATCCCTCCCCCGTCAATTCTCCGATCTCCTCAACCTCGTCGTCGGACCCTCCCCCCTGCCCCTCAACGGATCGAAGCCACGACCCCCCAGTGCTGCGCTTATCTGCCGGATTTAGCCGAACAACTCGAGCACGAGCGTTTACTTACTATAATCGGCTAATTCACCCGCTACTCTTTTAATCGACTCCTCCTCCTCCTCCTCCTCCTCCTCCTCCTCCTGCCCAATAAATATCCCCGACAGATAACTCGTGCAACTAACTCTCTCTCTCTCTCTCTCTCTGCCCCGGAACTCGGCGCCTCGCGCCTTTTAAATTCCTCGCTCGCGATCCACGCGATGACGATTCTTCATCTTCTTCTTCATCTTCTTCTGCTTCTCCTCACACACACGCACGCACGCACGCACGCACGCACCTGTTTAAATAAACCCAAAGTCCACTGCACCGTATTTTCTATAGAAAATATAGTGAGCGAGCGGCGGCTCCCGACATAAAGAAGACCATTTACTCTTGGCCTCGAAATAAAATGACTAAACTCCAGGAGATTTTAATTACACAGTCAAAGGGGAGCGTAGTATTTGCGAAGGTCGGCAGGTCAAAGTTGCCTGACATTTTGGATTTTCTGCTTTAGAGCAGCGCATAAGCCTTTTTATAGAAATGACCAAAACGCTTTTAACGCCCTCTTTAATGACTCTCATTGTTATAAAAAAGAAAAAAAAAAAAAATTTTTTTAATACAATTTTTCGAAATGAAAAAGTAATGAGAAAAGAAGGTGAAAATAATAGCAGAGGTGCGTATAGAATCGAAATTCAAGAGAAGGAAAAGGGAATAAAGGCTCATTTGCTAATAATAAAAGTCCGTATTTATCTCTATGAGATTTTTTTTCATCACTACGAATTTTAACTAATTAATTATCGCCGTCGCGATGTAACGAGAATGTTGATCCCTTTCTTTTAATTAATCAAATCAATATAATAATAATAATAATAATAATATTAATACGTTTTTCGTATCTATATATATGTATATGTAATATCCTCGAGTTTGAGTGTAATAATATAAAAGTTCATTGTTCGGGAAGTAGATTTTTTAATTTAAGGCTCGCGTCCCCAAGTATCGCCAACCTCGTTAAATTCCATTAAAAAAATTATTAACCTATAAAAATATGAAGTAGGTTACGTTGCGACGGAGGGAGGGCGGTCGAGGGGGTGGAGGGGTTGGAGGTACACTTTACGTAATAATAAATAAATAATGTCGCAGATGGATGAGTGGAATCAAGTGCCAGGCGGTGATTAAAAATTCGAAAAATTTTGTCGTAACATAATGAAATTGACGATTATTAAAACTATTAAAACAGGGGGGGGGGGAGGGAACGGAGATAAAACATCCGAATAATAAGAAGAATAGGCAGGAAGGGGCTGGGGAAAATGAAAAGGCGCGCTTGAAATACTTATCTGCTCGGCGAATTAAGAATAATTTCCGTCTTCGCGGCAGGATCTCGGCTAAATAGTGAATGCGTTGGGCCGATGACGATGATTTAATAGAAAAGAAAGGAAAAAGAAAGGAAAGGAAAGGAAAGGAAAGGAAAGGAAAGGAAAAGAAAAGAAAAGAAAAGAAAAAGATAAATAAATAAATAAAGAAATTGGATTGTAGATGGTAGGCCGATGATGTTAAAATAAATAATTTAGGGCGATCGTGGATGAAGGTGAGCCGGGGGGGTGGAGGGGAGGCCAATTGGAGCCGTAAGCTGGCGATAGACGTAGCCACGCCTTCGGCCACCGGGAGAACAATTGCCAACTGCCGTGTAAGTCGAATTGATGGGAACGAAGGTGTAAATGGCGAGGGGGCGTGCAAGGTAACTATAAAGCTCACCTACCGCGCCCCCCCCCCACCCACCTCACCGATAAATAAAGACGTTTCCGATTTGGCCTCGGTTCTATACGTCTCCGCGCTCCCCCCCCCCCATCCTCCGTAAGCGCTTAAATCACCGTGCTCCAACTCGACGAGGCAATCGGCATCCTACCCCCTACCCCCTACCCCCTATCACGTATCTCCTATCTGGTAGCCCCCCTGCCGCAAAACCCCCTTCGATTTCCAATATAATTGCTTGACCTCTGGTGCCTGGTGCCGGTACTCGTATTGTATCGCGGGCGCCGATCGCGCTTATATCTCACCGGCAGTCCAGCTCCTTGTCAGCAGCTTCCCCTCGCCTTTATTATTATTTTTTTTTTTTTTTTTTGTTTCATCCACGTAGCCATCGGCTAATCAGCGGCCAATGATTGATTGTTTACATGTCCCGAGACTCCGTGGACTCGGCCGAGGAGGGTTCGCTCTACTCTCCGAGGTCTTGTTACTGGCATTCCCGGTACGGGAATAACTACCTTACCCCCCCCCCCCAAAATGACCTTGGCAGACCGCGCTCATTAGAAATACTTTGTTGATGCGAATCGAGTGAAAAACCCTTACAGCTCATCATACAGCTCTTATCGTAATTGCACCGTTACAGGCGCGTCCGTAAGGCCGTAAGCCGTTCCGCGTACGCGTCTCCACGAGGACTTTGTCGTAGCCATTGACGATGACGACGTATTCTTTGCAATAAAGTATACGGAAGCTGGGCTCCGTGGTATTTTGTTCCCCGTGGGCCAACTACGGCAACGGCGTACGCAATTTATCTAATGACAATTAACCCAATTACGTCGTCGTATTCGCTTCATACATTCGGCCCGTCATCGCGAGGCTTACAATTAATTATTCGTTATTACAAATGCGACTGGTGGGACCGTCGTCGTCGTGCGCCGGGGAAAAGGCCGAGGTTATCTCTATGAGCCGCAGCGAGATTTACTGCCCGTCACCTGTAAATCTTTTTTGGCTCTCGAGTCTAAAAACGCGAAATGATACGTTAAGCGTTGAATAATGCTCGGGCTTTTTCTTCATTCTCTCCCCCGCACCCCGCACCCCTTTAACAGTCACATGATACTTTTAAGGCTCTATAACTCACTTTAATTTATGCGCGGAGTAGTTGTTAAACTTTTCAAAGTCTACGCATTTTCATTAGATTCACGAAACTTACTTCCCACCACTGACCTTCCTCCGACCGCCACCACCGCCACCACCACCGATACAACTACGGCGACATGTACTCTCTCTCTCTCTCTCTGTCTCTCTCACTGAGCTTTATGCCTACCTACCGATTCGCGTTATAACGTCGAAGCTTCAAGGCGGATCATTCCAAGGGCATAATTAACAATTTGAAGGAAACCCGCGTTTCGTCGGCCTCTGCTGATCTACACCGACTATTTGTTTATTAATACCACTCGTTCCGTAGGATTGTACTCGTGTAATGCAGCGATCGACGGAATGTAACAAAGGAATGAGAGCGAGCCTACGGACATTTATTACAAAGATCCTGGAAAATATTCTCACGAGCTGCAATCAGCTTATTTATTTTATGCTTCGATGCTTCGATGCTTAATGCTCCCCCGCCCCTACCTCCCCTACCTCATCTACCGCATCTACGAAATTATGTGTAAATTATTATCAATTCGAGCTTGCAGATCCAGAGTAGTTCCATTCAAACAAACATTATCGTTGGATCCTGTAAATGATTTATTTGTAAAGGAGATTCCTTGTCTGACTAAAACTCCTCGTTACTACTTGAAGTTATACACATTATATAAATCCTTTTGTAGGATAGTATTGCCAAAGTATCATCGTGTACTCCAAAGGCTTGGCTTTTTCGACCATTACGCGCACGTTGCCTTTTCATCTCCTTTGTTACATTAAAGCCATTTTACCGAAACATTTTATTTGCAAGGGAAATTAATGCCCTCGCTTTGAACAGCGCGTAGAGAATTTCCTAAGAAGATTGTGCAACTAAATCGCGATAAAAGGGTTAGTCGGAGCCGAATACTTTTTTTTTCTTTCTGATTTATAAATATAAATATAAATATAAGTAAGGGATATTTTAAAAGGTACGTCTGCGAGAGAAATTCTCCATGACGGGGCTAAAATTGAAAATTCGAACTCGGACGGAAAAATCACGGACACACGTAGACGTATAAAAGAAACGAAGCTGCTGCGCGCACGTGTAGAGGTGTTGATGAAACTCTTTATCAAATGTTCAATAACCTTTCACTTTCAATGCACGATATCGTTCGATCTCGCATGCTTTAAAATGCTCGGATTCCGTATACGGCTGCGCGTCTGTATTGTCGACACAAAGCCACGTAACCACGTAACGCACGCCTACGTTCGTAGTACGGGCGGCCGACGCCGGTGTCCCGTGTCCCGTTTCCTGTCAACTCCACTACTGATTTACGTTGGACGTCTAGGCGAACGATGTAAATATAGCCGAGCAATCGTTTTGTGATAATTTATTAAAAGAAATTGACAAAACGTTGTGAGCGCGTGTGTGCACGCGGATAGGCCCATATCTATTCCAAGTGACAGACAGAGAGAGAGAGAGAGAGAGAGAGACAAGGGCAATTTCAGTCTTTGACCGTCACTGACCACACGACCTCACCTCACAAGTGAAATATTTGTTGAAGGGGCGGGGGGAGGGGGATTAAACGAAAAGTCATTTAACGAACTTTTCGAGTCTTATAAAGTCTGTTCAGCATTTTTAAGCGATTTAAGGTATCGATGTTAACAATAACTTTAATAGCATAATAATCATCCGATCACAATATAACGTGTATTAAGCGGCGGTTGTTGTCAATGCAACGTACGAGATTGAATTCCTATTGACCGACGAAGATTTCTTACTTTATTTATTCGTTAAGTCTTTCAAACTAAACGACGACCAGTTGTAATAATTTTTGTCCTCGCGCTCCCGTAATCATTAAGTGATAAATGATTATACGCGAGTGCACGATTGGCCACGAGGATGTATCTTTGTACATACGCAGCATGTATATTAATTACAATCGACGTAGCGCATAAGAGAGACGGCATTTCGGCATAACCATTCGACAAAGTCATTGTCTGTATATCTATATATATATATATATATATGTATATCCATATAGATATTCGAAGTCGAGGGAGTTTTACATATGAGATTTAGCAAAAGACTGTGTCGGCGCCCGAACGTATGTCCTACGGTATATCTAAAATGTAAAAATAAAAATAAAAAAAATGGAGGGGGAGGGGAGGGAATGAAATTATGATAGGAACTAAGTAAGTACATTTATTCGCTATAAAGTATGGGAGAGGCGATGAATGTATGCAAGAGTGTAACGAGAATGGGAAAGATAAAGAATTCTTATCGTCTATTATGAAAATTCAGCTCGTGCGTCAAACGCTCGTTCACACTCGGCCACGTATTTACGTATGTGTGCACAAGCTATGCGAATCCGACGACGCTCATTACATACGCGTTTTACAGCGCTATTAGCACATTTGTTTACTGCGCCCAGTTATTATCACATTACACGCAACGTGGACGCCGAGAGGCTAATTAATTATTACGGACATAACATTAATAATAAGGTTACAACACCTGTATTAGCGGGTAGCATTTAACGCTGAATGTATGAGAGAGGGAGAGAGAGAGAGTGTGTGTGTGTGTGTGCGAGGTCTCCTCGCACCTCAGATAACGTCTAAGTAAATTGAATTATTTTATAAATGTCCTCGGGAAAGTAGTACCTGACCTGAAAGTAAATGTACCGTGGAGCTCCGAGGAGGACTTAATTGTTTTACTAAAACTGGCCAGTGAAAGTTTTTGTCGCTGCGTGAAGCGCCTCCCTCCTCCCATCCCCCACCCTCCCCTCACATTTAATTGCTCACGTTTACTATGAAAATGGCATTCTAGTCAAATAGTCGTTCGTTTGGGCGAATTGTCGAATTGTAAATTGTTTGGGAAGAAAAGAAAGGAAAGAGATGTGAATGGAAGTTTATCGATTCGATCGAGGCGAGGCTCTTTCTTTATTTATTAGACGAGTGGTTGCATTGGGAAAGGGGGGGGGGATCGTTCATTTTCATTTTCAATTATTCGCCGGCTCGGTAAAGCCGCAAGAATTTTTATCGTCTCAGCAAGTAGGGGTCGAGAAGTTTCGGAATGATTGGCGCTTTCGTATTGTGTAAGGATACATTCAACGCGAATGCAATAACTTTGTTTATTTGTCCTAGGGCACGGGCATGGGCATGGGCATGGGCATGGGCAAGGGCTGCTACCGCTGCTAGTGGCGGTGGTGGTGATGGCGGTGGTAGAAAATTTCTATAACCATTTCAGGAATGTTTTTCGGTAGAACGCGGGAGGATCGATTCGAGAGTGATTTAAATTGCGATCCCGAGTATAAGTCATTTACGTGCAGCTTTTAGTTGATTAATGCCTTTGATTTCGATGCCAAGTCCGTGAGAACGCCCCATCCCCCCGGCCAGCCGCTCACCCTACCCGCCCAAGTATGCGTGATCCAAGAGAGCGTAAAATGAAAAAATCATTCGATTCCGAACGATTGTTAAAGCGAATGGATTTGCGATATATACCGTGGGAGCGTGGGAGTGAGAGAGTGGGAGTGAGTGAGTGAGTGCGTGAGAGAGAGAGAGATGAGCCGTGATTGTGCACTTTTCATGTTAAATAAGGGGAGGAAAAAAAAAAAAGAAAAAAAAAGTCGATGAAAGGCATTTGCTCCGATTCCGAGAGCATTAATGCCTGCGTGCAAGAGATTGGTTATACGTAAATGTTAATAAAGATAAATGATGAAAAAGTAAATAAACTCTGCTTTAGTGATTTATCCGTAGACACGTACACGCGCGTAGATACTCGTATGCCTATATAGACGTAGAGCGGGATAATGATAATTTGGAGCTCTCGGGCAGTGCAGAGGAGAATGTCCAGCGACCCGGACGAGCTTTTTCATGAAAATTTCAGACAAGTTGTCCTCGGCCCCGGCCGACTCGAATGATCCTTGGACAGCCTTGAGCCTTGGGACAAGGTCATCGAGCGAAACCCGTCAATTGTCATTGTTCGGCCCTGCCAGGACACGAGGGTCCTCGTCACGAGTCCTTGTACGAGTGCCTTTCCGAGAGAGAGAGAGAGAGAGACCCTATCCCACTTGACGCTATTCGCCTGTCGGAATAAAGGCTCCGACGGCCTCGTAACGTACGTCGGTGGCGGCAGGGGGCTGTGTCAGGGGGAGGGAGCTGTGGCGGCAGGGAGGGACGGGTAGCTACGCGGAGCGGTAGACTTACGCTTCTCGTTCTACCCTCGGAAGCGAAATCAATCGTTACGAGTTAATGCAAGGGCTCTCGTCTCCTCGCGGTTGTTCGTAAAAAAAAAAGGCCGGTCTCCGGATGCGGCTCGGGGCTGCTTCGACGAAATATATATCATTACAAAAAATAAATAAAAAAAAAAAAGAAAAAAGAAGAAAATTATCTACCGAATCACTGGATTCCCGAGGTCGCGTACGTATATATATATTTTTCGCTTTATGTCATTGAATTTGACTGGGGATTTTTATCCACCCTTGCCGGCAAGATGATATTTATTCGAAAATGATCCCTTATAGAAAAACCGTAAATTAAACCCCGCGTCATTAATCTCCGGATAAATGCGGCCGGCCCAGCCAATATTATCCTATAAAGCGTATAATTAAAATTTCCCTTTATTCCCGGCGAAAATTTCATTATAACTTTCGTCATTTTTAATAATTACTAATTAATTATATTTTATCATCTGACGTTATTGATTGCGCGCATCAGCAGTATAAATAAGAAAGGCTAAGAGAAGAAGAAAGAGAAGAGGAAGAAGAAGGAGATGGAGATGGAGAAAAAAAAGAAGAGTCGATGGGAAAAGAAAAATGATCGAGTTTTGTGCTACGTGAGGATGATTTATTTATTCCCTTTAGCGTTTATGCAAGTGATTAAACGCGAAAGTCCTAATTCTATGGCTGGGCGTACGAGAGAGCGGGGGCCTAATAAAATAATAAATTAGAAAATTATGATGACGGACGGACGGGGGGTAATGGAGGGTCGAGGGTACTCTGCCAACAGGAGCTTCAATTGATGATGCCGGGACGCGTGTAAGAAGGGAAGAATGAAAAGCTCCGGGATACAAAAAACAAAAAGAAGAAGCTAACGTTTCACGCGTTTCCACGTGTGCGGTGTGGTGGTGTGGTGGTGTGCGGTGCGGTGCGGTGCGGTGCGGCCCCGCCGTTGTCATTACTAAAACGAATCCGATTGGATTTCCCCGCAACGGTAAACGTCAATTCATTATTATCAGTCGTCGTGGATCGGTGCGAGGCGTGTCGGGTGGCGAGTCGGGGGGCGGGGGGCGAGTCGGGGGGCGACACTCCATGAATGGTAATAAATGGATGTCATCCACTTTGTCGTCGGCGACCGACGTATTTGTCACACCCTCTCCCGCCCCAATAACCCTCTCGACGGTTTTTCTTTTTTCTTTTTTTTATTTTTTCTTTCTCTACCAGAATTTCCAAAGTAACGACGTCGGCTCGAATTACTCGGTAACTCGATCTTCGAGAGATAGGTGGGGTGAGGGGGATGGTTCGCGCGAACCAAGTGACGCCGGCAAAATTGTCCGGGAATTTATGGGTTTTCATAACGAGCGGAACGACTCTGACGTGCCCAACAGTCCTTCCCACCTTTAACGTTTAACCAGATTCTGCGGCTGAGAGCGCGCTCGTGCCTTACGCTTTACGGTCCCGAGGCTGCTCAGATCAACGATTATTAATCCGCCTCCCCCCCCCGCTCCACCATCCCTAAATTAGCCAAATTATACAATAATAGCCCGCCGAATAACGTTTCTTCTGTCAGAGATAAGAGGTCGAAGGTAAGATCCTAAGGCAAGCCAAGCTCGTAATCGTCATCGTAATCGTCATATCGTCAGGTTTTACCTAGAACCGGAGTCCGTTGTCCAATAGTCTCGGCAGTTGGAAAGTGCCGTCGGGGGGGAGGTAGTGGCCTGTCACGGCCACATTTATTATCTGGCAGGGGCTCTCGCGGGCCAATAGACTTAGGTCGCCTAGAGCCTAGATTGAGAAATTGGAATTATCCGAGGACCTCCTTAGGAGGTTCGGTCTCGCCGCGACAGGCAGGCCAGCGGACCGCCCGTCCGTCGGCCAAGCATTCACACGGTCCCGGGTCTTGGGCGGATCGCCGTCGTCTACCGGGGCCACGTGGTCCGTAGCTCCAGCCACCAACAAAGAGCCAATTCACCTCCTGAGATGTAAATGCCATCTATTCCATTAATTCCCATCAGCTACCTGGCCATTACTCCCTCTCTCTAAGTCTCAGTCTCGGTCTCGGTCACAGTCTCACAGTCACAGTCTCACCTGTACGCGTAAGGGCTCACAGCCAAACGACGAATCACAGGCGGTCTTTTATGGGGTTATTGGGGTTCTATCTTCAACGACGAGTTTGGAACTCGTTAGCTCCATTATCCTAAATCTCTCGAATTTTTACCACCTGGAGGAAGGCTCGTATCTCGGTTGAGTTCAACCGAACGCTTTCAGCAACGGTTTAACGGACGGAGGGGGGGAGGCTGAGGCCGGATGCGAGCGAGCGAGCGGCGCGGATTCGTGAACGCGTCGGCATGTCGATATTGTTACGGCCCCCGGGATGTTAAAGCTTAGCCCCCGGTCTCGTTAGAATAACGAGGAACTAAGGTAAGCCGACGAGCGGTGCGGGGGACCGGAAGTAACCGGGACTCTTGCTCTGGCACGAGTAGTAGGCGAGAGGCTTCGAGAGGCATCGAGACTATTAAGAACGAGATCGTTTAAAATAAAAGTTACATGCTCGATTCAATACGCTCGCGTCATTTTCCATTATTTATTTATTTATTTATTTATTTATTTATCATCCGTCGACTGGTCCGCTCGTTACCTACGGGACAGGACAGCTCGGTTTTCTCAGATTTTCTCCGCGTTCCACTGTACCGCCGACGCTTTCCACAGATTTTCCTCCAATACGGCAACCCTAACGTCAATATTTTATCATACCTTTTCCTGCGTTCACGGACGCAACCCCCCGCTCCCCTCCTAACCCCAATAACCCGCCGTACGAGCCTTCAGTTCCCGTAAGTTTCCCGTCCTTATGCGTGAGCTTATCGGCCGTTCGGCACTAATTCGGCGAAACAAATAATCTAACGTTGCTTTGCTTCTCTCGTTGCAGATCAGCCCCAATAACCAAGGATTTCCCGAAGAATCCGAGCTCTCGGATAAATACAGCAAATACCGCGTCCAATCAAACAAAGACTCGGTCGAATATATCCAACATGCGGCATTCGGGTATTTACTTCCGCCCCCGTGTATTTCTCCCCTCCCACTCCCCACCCCCCTGACCCGTAAGTCGCAGGACTTGGGCAGAACAACGCAACGACGCTAATCATTCGCAGAATCCGGCCGTTCGTTTTTATTTAATTCATGGCTAATGCCAAAGTGTATAACGCGTTTGAACGGAAAATAAATTCCTCCCTTACGATACGACGTAATTAACGTTTGCCAGGTGCTCCTCCTTTGACGTGCTCGTAAATCGCATTGGAGCGCTGACGGGGTTATTTTGGCTACCGCGTAGGAAATGTCAATACTTTCTTCATATTTATTTTAATATTTTTTCAATTTCAAAACCCGAAAGCTTTTTCCCCTTACTTAACTCGGACTATTTCCTCGAAAAAAATCTCTTATATTTTTATTTACCTACTACCGCACACATTTGCACACTTGCACGCTTGGACACTTGGACACTTGGACACTTACTTACGCATGGTATATTGTATGAGATTTATTCATTTCGCGTATATTATGATGATTTACTACTGTAAATATACCGATAAATCTCGTTGAAGTCTGGAATTTCGAAAATATCAAGTCTTTCGGTCTTTCACGGGGTCCGCGTAAGCCCCATAGTTTCATATTGGAATATTAGAAATTTCTTCGCTCCTCTTCCATTGTTTAGTCATTTAGCATTGAAGTTCGCCCGAAGATCTTGCACGGGGATTTATAAAACAATACATCGCAATCCTCTCGCAAGCTTAGATATTTTACCCTTCCCACACGGACCCTCAAATATCTATACTGGCCATATACCATTCCACTCGATGCTACAAAGGATAAAGTGAGAGAGAGAGAGAGAGATCGAAGTGACGCAGCATCTTCACTGTTCGTCAATGTCCCCTGTAAAACGTTATTTAATCAAGGCATTATGCGATAAACAATATTATCAAGGACTGGTTCACTGTATTATCTCGTATTATCGCTAATAAGCACTTTAAAGGACATTATTTTAAAAGCTATGTAATAATAATAACGATAATAATAACAATAACAATAATAACAATAATAATAATGATAAGATTATGAGGTATTTTTAAGCACGCGTCCCCGTAGTTCCCGCATGAGTAATTTATGTATAATTTATTTTTATTTCAATTTCGACTTTCCGACTTTTAATTTCGAATTTTTTTTTTTTTTTTTTTCGACTTTCCACTGTACTTAAAGTTTTTCTCAGTACTTAATAGCTGAGCCGGGCTTCGAGTATCCTTAATTAATCGTAAAGCCGTAGCCCTTGATAATTATTTACTAAGGGCGGCCGCCTTCTATCTAAATCATAAAGAATTATAAAGCTTTCACTTATTTATTAGTTTATTTATTTATTTCTTTTTTTTTTTTTATTCATTAAAATTCAGCAGGGATTTCTCTTTAATTTTCTCGCGCTGCCGTTAACTGCACCTCTTGGCTAATATTAACGTTGTCGGGCCACGTCAGCCGTACTCCGGATCGGGGCTCGAAATCTCGGAAAAATCTACGGCACGTGTATGCGTGCGTGAAAGAGTAGACGAAATTTTTAAGTCGTCGACGCAATCGACATTTACCATTTCGTATTCGGCTTCGTCGGCTCCGTGGCCGTATTTCTACCCGCCATATATACTCTCGGGAGTCGGCAAGTGAGTGTGTGTGTGTGTGTGTGTGTGAGTGAGTGAGAGAGAGCCGTACAACATCTTGTCTTCCGTGCCATTTCATATATTTATTGGTGTAACGAGATTTATAACGTATTCCCAATAGTTGGTTCCTATAACTCGTACGTTTCTATCTTTTTTTCTTTTAGGGCAAATCGATTTCCCTGTGCATGGAGGGGGGAAGGGTCATATACCGCGCGCGCGCGCGCGCGCTCAGACATTATATTTTTATTTTACCGCTCGGAGCTGCCAAAAAATAATATTAATATAACCAAGGCGGGGGTGGGGGAGGGAAGAGCTTGGCTTGCTGGGAATTAAAATAAATAAATTTCGGTACATAAATTCAGCGGCCGCGATCATTTAAAAATTTATAAAATGGCCCCATTACTGTACATGGACCAATAATATTCTCAAGACTTCAGGATTTATCTTTCACCCTTTTATTATTCTTAGGCGAAGGGTTAATTTGAACTCTGGACTCGTTAGAAGGAAATTTATTATACCAAAGAAGCCGGTGCGTACACACATATATATATATATGTATATGTATAATTTATAATAAATGCCGAGGAATAATGAATCGCAGGCTGGACGCTTCCACGTTTTTATTAATCGAAATTTTTCAAGGGATAATTTTCGTACTCGTAATAATATCTTAAATCATGCACGAGCTGAGAAATATCGCCACTACGCCACAATAAATACAAGCAGAGGCTTTACTTAAAAAAAAAAAAAAAAAAAATATCTCTTTAAAGCGAGTGCCAGTTATCGAGACGATTCTTTTACCATTACGCCTGTAATTTATCTAAACTCGATCTGCGATTTACATAAATTTTTTTCAATTATCATAAAAGTTTCAATGGAAAACCTTAGTCAATGCCTTTAATTGTTATTGTTATTATTTCTTATACTATAATTTGTTGAGCAGAGTGCGCTATGGTCGTTATTTAAATAAAATCGGCGTCATTAGCCGCCTTTTACGGAGACTAGACCAGACTAGACCAGACCAGACTAGACTAGGACTATTATTGTTTTCATTTTTTCCATTACCTATTATATCTCGTATTGTAAACGTAAAATTGCCCTACGTTT
This sequence comes from Ceratosolen fusciceps, assembly GCA_018883505.1. Taxonomy (NCBI): domain Eukaryota; kingdom Metazoa; phylum Arthropoda; class Insecta; order Hymenoptera; family Agaonidae; genus Ceratosolen; species Ceratosolen fusciceps. The sequence goes on from RCIC01000011.1 coordinate 6,854,863, forward strand.
TAACGTCGGCTAACGATACGTTGGTGGTGGTAGCGGTGGTGGTGGTGGTGGTAAAGCCCAATAACCGTCGTCGTTCCGTATCCGTCGGCTGAGTGAAATATAAAGTTGTCGGCAGTCGAGGCCGTCATGGTCAGGCGCGCGTCCCATTCCCTTGTGCTGCGAAAGTGAAAGGGCATTATCTCTTTTGAAATGGAAAGAACTCCCTTGGGATTATTGGGGTAATTGGGTTGGCTCGCCATGGCGAGGGGGGGAGGACGACGACGTATACACAGTCCGGATGGCGCGTCGTTGCCTCTCGTCTCGGCCATCGGTATTCGATGAATTTGGCATGCGCGTCAGTAATCATCAAGAAGCTTAATTCCTGAATATCCCCGAGAGCTCGGGAAATTCGCTCGTTACGCCCTCTAATCTATCACTTGTAACAATTAAATCGTTAATTCACCGGCTCATAAAGTGTGGCCTGAAACCGTACCCTCCTCCAGCTCGCTCCTCTCTCTAACCCTCTCTCTCTCTCTAACCCTCTCTCTCTAACCCTCTCTCGAACGAACGATTTTTTTGTTTAAAAGAAAAAGTTATGTACTTAAAGTTGGCAAAGTCACGGTTCGAAAAGAGAGAGAGAGAGAGAGAGACACAATCGAGAAGGGAAACGTAGGAGAAAAGTTGAAATAATAATGCTCGCCCCCTCCCCCCCGCCCGGGCATTACCTTTATTAATAATGGTAATATCGGTTATTGGGCTTGCGCTATCGCTATCGATACCACTAAAAATACGAGTCCTCCCGAGGTTATTGGGATAAACGAACGAACCAAACAACGAACCCTTAAATATCCTCTCCTTCGTAACCTCGTGTACATCGCGTTGTCTCTCTCTCTCTGGCACGCAGTAGCACTGATGCTGATACGGGGAGGGCAAGGGAGCGGCTACGACAAAGGATTTACATTCGCTTAGCCGTGCAGTGGTGTCCGTAGAGAGAACATCGAGGAAGCATCGGAGCACCAAATAAGAGCGATTCGATGCTACAATTTGTCGCTACTCCGTTTTCAACTTCTTCTTTATATCTCGATCCGGTATTCCGGATCATAGATTTATGGAATAATAATACAACCGGCCGGACAAATGTCGGCAATCTCTCCCCCCCCTCTCTCTCTCTCTCTCTTCGAAAATATGCGCAAGACAATATATATTTTCTCGGCACTACTCTCATCACATCGACGGAATCCATTCTTCTACTACCTTTTCTTTTAATTACTTTCTATTTTTTTTTACTCTCCTTCCTCTTGCTCTTGAGTTTCAGATTTATTATTTGCGCTTTTCGATTAGAAAAAGATGCACTTATGAGAGAAATGTCAAGCCTCAAAAGCTCCAGCGTTAATGTAAAAAGTTCTTATTCCGACACTCGGAACATGAAATTCGAACGGACCAGAAGACCTATATTACTTTATACTTAGTTTTATTACTTTTTCTTTCTTTCCTTCTTTCTTTCTTGCTTTCTTACGTTTTTTTTTCCTACCTACCTTTTTTCTTTACGCGTAGCAATAACGAAATTGGTCTTAGAAAAGTTAGTTAGGCATAAGGCGATTTTATGCAAATGTTGTACTTGGATAAATTTTGTATGAATTATTAACTTTTCATACACGTTTTTTCCATAATAAGACGTATAAGTGTATATTAAGGTATAATTAAATTTTCATAATAAGCTCAAATTCAAATGGATTCAAGCGATCAAGGTACGTAAGGTCCTATCCTACCAAGTAATTTTTATTTCTTACCTAACTAAAAGGTACCTTTTTTACCTTTAATTAAACGGAGATGGACCGTTTTATTTTCCAAAAATTAATATCCATCCTCGTATAAAGATCTTTCAGGTCTAGGCGAACCGTCGTTCCAGCCTCCGATCCCGTTAATTATAATCATAATAATAATAATTTTCAACGAGCCATTAGATTTAAGCTTATATTTCCCGTAAAGGCCGAATAAATAAATTATTCTCAAAGTTACAATAATATATATCGAGTATTTATTACTAAATCCACCCTTTGGCCCCCCCCCTTTGCTCCTAAAATTCTCCCTCTTCGATGTTTAATCTGATATTTTTGAAATATATTTCCTTATTTCTTGCTCGCTAATAAGATTAAGATATTTTACACAAGACCGATGATGCATACACTTAATCAGCTCAGGACTTATTAAAAGAAAAAAATAAGAATCACTATTTAAGGTCACGCGTTTGTCCGGCAGATAGATCTTGTTGAAATTTTTTATCGTTTCAACTACGACTGGGCATTGATCGTAAATTAAATTACGAAGAAATTAATTTATCCAGGTACGATCTGTGCAAGCTAATGTAGTAGTAAGTAGCTACCGCGTAATAACTTACCATTAACGCATCAGTATTTATTAATTTAAAAGAAAAACTTTGACTCGCAAGTCGTACAATTAAGATTTACTGCATCAAATTACCATTCTCGAGATTTACTTTCAAGTATCGGGAATAACACCAGTCTTACTCTAATTCACGACAATAAATATTACGTTTAATTACACGGTCCAAGAAAAAAAATAAAAAAAAAAAAAGAAATAAATAAAATAAAATAAAGTCACTTCGTTGTCATTAACTAATCGAATGTAAATGTAATTCTCTTTTTATGGGCACAAGATCGATAAGTAAGACGTTACATTGTGTGGGAGTATTACCGAAGAAATACAATAATTTTTTCAATTATTTTCCTTTCAATTATTTTGCAATAGAAAACGTTAAGGATTAAAAAGAAGAAAGGGAGGGAAGGGGAGGATGACGAAACGGTAGAGTAATTAATTGTAGAAAAATATACGAATACTATTCGTATTCCTCCCTTTTCAAACATAATGAATTTTACAATAAAAAAACTCGACATTTTTAAATTCAATTAAATAAGCTAATTTATTAAATAATACAATATTTTTTTTTTTTCTTTCAATCTGATATGTGTAATGTGCTTACCCGTACTCTGCATTTAATAAAATTGAATTTAATAATCCTCTCGGCCATTTTCATTTTAACGTATTAAAACGAATGTTTTTCTTTTTTACTACTACTACTACTACTCCGACTACTACTACTACTCCGACTACTGCTTTTTTTTTGTTTTTTTCCCCCGACAAATTTCACGTGAATCACGTTGTTTTAATGCGTCCCGTAATTTGTCATAATATGCCTCGTCTCGTATTAAATATCCACCGTAATAATTACGATGTCAACGTTATCGAGGACAATGCAAGGAGTTGTCATCAATTTACTTCGTCGTTCACCTATTCACCACGTTCCCAACTATCAATTCGGATTGTACGTAATTTTTGTCTTTCCCCCTACTCCCCCATCCCGAATCCCGCAAGTATTAAACGAAGAAAATAATCATAAACAACCTTTAAACGCTCATTGATATTATAATGGCACGTGTATACGGGGTAATATATAATCCTGCGTAAGCCTCTCTTTTGAGAAAATACGGAAAAAAAGGTTTTAAGTTTTGGAAGAGGCCTTGTTAAAAATTTATTCCGATAATAATGGGATATTATTTCAACCTCGTTAGGGACCCTGTACATATATATACATACATACGTACATACGTACATACGTACATACGTACGTACATATAAATCTATATATATATATATTTTTATCTTTTTGGGGTCTGCACTCCGGCTCTCCGGCTCGTCCCTTGATTTTCATAAATTTTCTACATTTTTAATTATATATTCCGTGCTATCTGCCACTAAATGAAGATGGCGTGTATTCTCGACTGCTTAAGTTGGGGCCATTTAAAATTATCTCCGGCTCGGTCTCCCATATGAATAATCCGATAACGATAATGCCAAAACTAAATTAAATCAGAGGCCATGGCGTGTCGTCTTGTTTTAATCTATTGTCTAAATCTACAATGCTACTGATAAATTATTTCCTACCCCCGTTCTATCCTGACTGCCATTAAGACGTATTTGTATTGTACCATTAGATTATACTCGTATTATATATACATATACGTGCGTTGAAAATTTAATCAAGCTTGGCATTACATTTTCTTTTCTTCTTTTCTTTAAGAGAAAAGTGTTAAGAAGGACCGAGCAGTTATAGTTTGTCATGCCTGAGATCGTCGATCCTTAAAATTCGCAATGAAGATCTCGAGTGCGAGCTTCTGCTTAAATCCACGGAATTACACGTAAGAGAGTTTGCCTGACAAGTTTAATTATTATTCCTTCGACTAATCCTAATAAATAAAATGGTTACCGCTCTTTGCCGGAAAGTCTTCCGCCGACTTTCTTCTATTCACCCGTACCCTCCTACGCTTCAATATAAAAGGAATTGAAAAAAGGAATTGAAAAAGAAGAAGACGAAGAAGAAGAAGAAGAAGAAGAAGAAATAACACGTGGACGTATATTAATTATACTTTGTAAGGAGTGGATTTTATCGGTCAAATACATTTTAACGACCATGTTAACGTGCCGTTATTATTAATATTACCGTCGGTTTGTTATTATTTCGAAAATCCCCGGCCAGTAAATGTGTTTGTAAAGAAAGATACGTTATTTATTGGATAGTAAAAAAGAAAAAAAAAAAGAAATGAAATTAAAATTTCACTCGCTTATCAAGGCCATTTCATTCATTTATTCCAGGATCAAATGAATATTTATTAAGTTATTAAAGCCCGGCCGGGTTATTTATTTTATTTTATTTTTTTATTTATTTTTATTTTTTATACGCAATTATCCATTCGCGTATCTCGTGCTCAATAAAATGTCTTGGAAGAGCGTATTATCGCGCGCGCGTGTATGCGCGATACCTTGCGGATATCTCACAGCACATACAGCAGATACAGATACAGCCACATACCGTACGTGAGTATTTTTAATTATATTTCTTATTCTCCTCAAATGTTGCCGACTCAAGAACTCAATATCATTATCGATCGTAATCGACGAAACCGAGCATAACCGCTCCATTTATTTATTCATTTATTTATTCATATGACTTGGCCTACGAGTTTTCCACGAGTTCTCGTCGAAGCTTATAATGTTATAACGTCATTCGCGGGCTTGGGCATTAATTTTTATAAAAATCACTCTTTACGCATCGTATTTGCCGAGTATGAGCTTTGATAAAACGTATCGAATGCGAAATTAATTAATATCGTATATGTATTAATTACTTCACGAGCCGCGGATATTACCAAAGCTTAATGTCAATTGCCTTCCAATGTTAATCGGCATTTGGAAAACGTTGGCAAACAATCCGGAGAAAGAGCGGGGCGCTTTAAACTGACTTTATACGTAGACATATATATATATGTATATGTATATAAAATCTTGCGAAGATCATATGTATTATTCTGTTCTGTTTATGTTTTTTAATGCCGGTAATTAAAAGATTTCTTCCTCTTCTTCTTCATCTCATCTTCTTCATCTTCTTCTTCTAATAAGTAATCGAGCGAATGGGAAGGCGTAAAGGAACCCCCCTATGCCGTTTACAATTCCGTTCCGGTGCTAATGAATAATTATAAATAATGAGGTTGGAAATAAATAAGAGTTGGAGGGGCCGCGGGTGCATCGGCAACGGCGGTCATTAAATCCCACGAAATATGGATTATGATTTAAAGCGAGTAGGGGGAATGGTTTGAAGGGGGGGGGGTTTGAAGGGTATCCACGCGGGGATACGGATAAGAAAGTAAATAAAAGGAAAAATTCCATTTGAAATTCCGAGCGCGCTGATAAGCTTTTGAACTCGCTCGGCAATTAATTGGCCTACCGCTCTCCTCGACCTCCATTAGACATACAAAGTTCCAGAGAAAGAGTACGGGGAGGGGGGCGGCGGAATGAAAAGCGGACCGGCACAAGACACACGAAAGACACAACGGGAACAAACGTGGGTGTTCCGTGCGCGGTTCTGTGCGCTAGGGTGTTGTTACGCTTTAGGGTGTTGTTCATTTTTTTTCTCTCTCTCCTCTCCTTGCTTTTGTCTGCCTGGGAGTGCATAAGAACGTAAGGATTCAGCGGAGATTTTCTCAAGGAGCTTTCGTTGCGCTTTCATCGGTAAGAATACGGCGGACAAAGGAGGCCGGCGATAATAACACGTGGCTGTAGAATTTGTAGAGTTTGCCGGATGGGCCGATATGCTCTGTACCTGCACCGCTCGAGCACTCTCAAGACCGAATAGGGAGTAGGAGGATCGAATGCGCGGATGGCGTAGTAGATAGAAAGCCTGCCCCTCGGCCACTCCGCCCCTCCGCACGGATGGCTAAGGACGGGATAAGGAAGAGGAGCCAGATCTTGCGCGTCTTAACTTTAACCAGTTTTAAATCCAGTTAAAAACTTTGACTCTTTCTCTCTCTATCTCTATCTCTCTCTATCTCTATCTCGTATACACACACCAACGCACCAACGCACCAACGCGCCAACGCACCAACGCAGACGCTCGCCTTCAACGGGCTAGTGGAGCGCGGAGACAATTGGAAGGGGTTTTGTCCGGTCGCGTGTCTCCTCCAGAGAGGTCCGCGCGGCTACGGGGGGATACAGGCGCCGCTCAAATGAAATTCCGGCTCGGTCGGTGGCTGGTGGAGCAGGGGTCGTGGGGGGTCTCTTGGCGAGGAGGCAGAGCAAAAAAGCCCGATTGTCTCTTGGCGCGGAGGGGCTATTCCGGGTTTTCCTGGGCCTGGGTTTTTATACGGTACCTCGTAAATCGAAAAGCTTTGACGATGCGGTCAATTGCCCTCTACATCCTGGCTCGACAAAGACGCTCCCTCTGAGGAAAACGCTCGCGACACCCCAGCCCAACGAAACCTTCGGCCGAACCATGAAAAAGAACCCGAGGCGATACCTCGTAATGGAAAGCTCCACCCTCGAGGAGCCTCACTGGGCCGGGGCCTCTGCTTTCCGTATGCATGCATTGCATATAATTAATAACGTTCCGGGGTGGGGTGGGGGGGATACGGTACGGGGATGCCACGCGATACCGCGTACGATCGTCTCGGTATCGCGTGGCAATGGTCACCGTCGTCTTTTTTTTTATAAATAAGAGCCCGTCGCCTTGTAGCGGGTGTACGTATTCGCAAGGCCATCGAGTCATTTACGATATTTAGCCCTCGAGATTATCGTACCTGCTAATACGTTGTTGTTTGTTTTCTTTTTCTTCCATTTAAATTCATTCATAAATATATATATATATATATGTACAGCTAGTGGCGGCTAAAGGGCTTGCTCATTTAAACGCAAGGTTTTTATAATCTCAATGCATTTCAAAGTCTTTTTTGTTTTTTTGTTTTTGTTTTTGTTTTGACTTCCACCGCTGCCTCTCGGTATTTACTCCTCTTGAGCCGTTTGCGTTTTGTAATCCCACTGGATTTTTGCCGTATAAATTTTGCAGTATAAAATTTTGAAAGTGATTAAGTGACGATGCCCCCCCCCACCCCCTCGTTCGTATATCGTACTGTGCAGGAGAGTATTAGTCTGGAGCCGGCTCGACTTGGTATTATTATTACACTATGCCTATGACGATTAATGACTGCCTCTGCGTATGCGGAGTCTCAACAATTAACTCGTTATCAAGGCCTGGAATGCCAAATAACTTATACAACGTATAACTTACGATCCAATGAAATTTTAATTCTTATATTCCTTTATATGCGCGAGGCGTTAAGTAATTCTGGCCATTCGTATTAAGATAGTCGTGAGTTTTATTAACAATTATGTCAATGGTATATCAATAGTTAGTACATAGTACGTTTGGCTGGCAACCAATGCACGGCGTACTTCCAACTCTGTACCAATGGTTAATCGATTCATGGCAAATTCCTAATCATTCGGTATCCGATTCCTTGTCAAAACTTATATCCGCTTCTGTTATTCCCCACTTCCCGCGCTCGCGCGTCTATTTCCTCCTTTTTACAATACTACCACCGCCTGGAACGAATGTTACGTATATACATATACATATATATATAAATATTAACGTCGAAAATTCAAAATCTAATAAGTAAGCAAAGGCATCATCGTGAGTTTTACCAACAGGAGATAATAATTTTCAATAATAATTTTTACTTAGCTGCTATCTTTGTTGCGTAGCACTTGATGGACAATTTATCGAGTACGTTGTTTAAAAAAAAAAAAAAAAAAAAAAAAATAAAAAAAAATATTATATCGCTAGACTAGACTGCGAGCCAATAGGAGCCGTATAAAATAATAAATCATCCTATTCGTTTCATAAACTTTACATTTTGTAGTAGTAATAGTAATAGTAATAGTAATAGTAATAGAAATAATAGCAACAACAACAACAATAATAATAATAAAGTAGATTAGACCATTTCTTTTATTTCCACATTCAATTTATTTTCATCTCCGCTCTCGAATGTCCGACATTTTACACTTACTTTAAAATAAATAGTTAACAATTTTTTTTTTTTTTTTTAAAGCATCGCCTCGATTGCTTTAACATTCTTGTTTTTATTAAAATAAATGGACGGATAAATGGCTCCTTTCAGTCCTTGGCCGTTAAACTATTTTTCACCATCCTTTCGTTATTTATTTAATTTCGTAATATTTCATTATTATTTTCCGTCTGGACTATCGAGCCGTCATCCCGTCATCCCGTCATCCCGTGGCTTCGACTCGTCCTCCTCCTCCTACTCCTCCTCCCCCACCCCTTACTATTCGCTTCTATTGCCCATCTTCGCTTTTATATTTATTTTACAGCTAATCTTTCGTTGCGTTTTTACTTTTTACACGCGGGTGATGGGCTCGCGGCGCGCAGTCGTAAAGCCTTTAGTTTAACGGGGAAATATAAATCCTCGTCGTCGTTGATCGCGCGATCCCTCGCTAGACTCAGACTCATCGAGCATTTATGAAATCGCCCTCTCCCAACTAATCGCCCAATCTCAACTAATCGATCCCCCGAAAAATCCCCTTCCTCTTTCCTCGTCCTTCGATTCTCCTTATTCATTTACTTATTCGTCCCATTCAACTGTATCTGTATATTTGTGCCCATTTGTCCTTTCAGTTATTTGTCCAACGATCGAGTTTACCTTCTTATTTTAATTCCTTGCCCTGCCTTACGTTTTACTTATCCATTTTCACATTCAATTCTCATTATCTTTCTTTGTATTTCTACGCTTTCTATTCCGATACTCCCCTCCCGCACCTTCAATCTCCTTCAATTCTCTCATACTTTATCGTCTGCTCAAAACCTTGTAATTCTTGCCTCCCCCCCCCCATTTCCTATGTGATACATTTCATCCATTATGATGATCGTCGTCGTCGTCATTACAGAAACATTACAGAAGAGAATCACCCGTTGTCCGAGTATGAAAATCTACAAAATCTCCAACACTACGTACATTTCCCTTGGAGGTTATAATTTTCCATAAACGTTCTCGTTGTTACCTACATTATTATTATTCCTTTTACAGCCCCAATGTCTTTATTTCTTTATTATTATTACCTTGCTCTTACTTTCCTCTGCTTTGGATCTTTGGACGTTCTGTATTCTTTAATTCTCTGTACTTTAAGCTTCTTCTTCGCCTTTTTCTACATTATTCTATTCATCTCTGTCACGGGCCAAGGTTCTCTTTCCCTCCCTGAAAAAAAAATCTCTCCCTCCCTCCTCCCACCCCCAATTATTGTTTTCCTTTTACTTCACTATTCTCAGAGAAGAAAGGCCAACATTCTTTCTATATTAAATTTTCTTCTTCTTCTTCTTCTTCTTCTTCTTAATATTTGGGGCTTTATTTTATAGATTTATATTGATATCGTTATATTCTTTTTTATTCGGAGCCTCGAGCACTCACTTGATATGATTAATTTCTCTCTCTCTCTCTCTCTAATTTTCTCATTCCCAATATCACGATGCTTTTGTCCTCGTGCACTTGCATCGCGATACTTTCGGCCATTACTTCTAATAATCACCTTTCAATTTTCATTCTCCATTTCATTTGTCTTTATTTTACCTTAAATAATCTATCAAGGACCGTATTTATCTTTCCTGATAAATTCTACTCTACTCCTACACTCTCTCCGTATTCTATTTCAGTATTTCCCCTCCTCTCCAATGCTTTTTATTACATTATCTTCATTATTTAGAATTTATATAAAATTTATAGGAAAATATTATTTAACGTCTTTTTCAATACTGCCTATGATAATTTTTATATTGGCTATAGAATTTATCTATCGTTATATCAATATTGTCCACATTGTTTATTAAACCGAAGCAAATTAAAGGAGTTTTTAATATTAAATAATTTATTAAAGAATTGCTAATTTTTCCGTGGACATTTAGTCGTGTATTGTAATGGTGAAATCAAATGGTTAATTAAACATTTTTTTTTTTATAAAAATTCAACATAAATGCCCTTCGTCTGAATTACTTTACCGATACAATACAATATATATATATAACGCAACTATATCTAGAAAATTATGTGCTCGCGAACGTTCTTAATTTATTTCGTAATTTATTATCGCAAAGCAATTATCGAGTACCATTAGCAATATTTGCTTATGCACAGTGTACTTTACGATTGGATATTTTTCGTAGTCTATTTTATCAATTCAATTAGTCGGGCACAAGATAATAACATCCCCTAAGAAATTTTCAGTATATAAATATTTGGTCTTGACAAATTAAATATATACATATATATATATATATATATGTATGTATATTCTATACAAAGTGACTACTATCGCTAATGAAAATAAGAAAAAAATTTCAATTTAAATTTTAAATTGAATACTTGGAGCTACTACTACTACTACTTGTATAATTGGTTTTCTACTTTACAAAGAAATATTGTCTACGAAATTACGTGCGTTCAGTTTCGATAAATACAATCAAAATCTGAGCTTCAAATGAAATATTTGCATATATATGTATATATATATATCTTATATAAAACGAATCAATTAGTATTAACATTTAACATTTTATTATTTTAACAAAGATCTTGAGCAATGAAAATTTAATAAAAATCCAATGATAAATATTGATGAATGAGTTTGGGTGATGTAAATGTTACGGATTACGAAGGCGAAACGAAGATTTTTACATTTTACGATCTAAAAATGGATCTTAATTCTAACTCACTGTCTAACTAAGAGATGATAAGCCGGATTTTGTATAAGAGACGGCAGTTAATAAATATTAAAATTACCTCCGATCGATCGACTAAATAAATAATTGCACGAAAAGTTTAGGATTAAAAAGTTTTATTATCAGTTACGGGGCGGCAGGCATTTTGTCATTTATACGTGACTTTATACGTGCAGGCCCAGAATAAAAATTAATATATACATTGGATGGGAGCATTCGATCAAATAACCTTGATTTTCGCACGAATTATAAATTATAAAAAGGAATTAATGAAATCACGTAAGCCGATTGATATTGAAAAATGGAGTCCTTGTGTCAAACGAGGTAGCAAAAAAAAAGCTTTATAAAAAAAAAAATTCTATCCCTCTCCACTTGAGTTTTTATTATTTATTAAAAGTGTTGTCGGGCATTTGTTTTTGAATCTTAAAGCCTTCGCGTATTTAAATAATGTTTGAAAGAATTGTTTTTTTTTTTGTTAATTTTTCCCCACTATCGGGAATTTCTCCAATTTCGTATAGGCTTACATTTCAATTTCAAAGGCTAACTCGATAAAATATAATATAAAATTTTTTCAGACCGCCGTTCGAAAAAGTCATCTGTAAAAGCTCATAATAAAGGATGCTTTTAAAAATTATTGATTAATTATTAAACATTAGATTCTATTGTAAGTTAAATCAGTTTCCTATAGAGATTATTATTATTATTATTGCTGTTATTATTATATATATATATATAGGTACATGTTTTTTTTTTTTTTTTATATAAAGTGGATGGAGATTCGTTTGCCCGTGAAAATGAAAAAAAAATCACAATTACAAATTTTTATGAAAAATTCACGTTCAAAAAAAATAATTGAATTGAAAGAGAAAATGGAACGTTAAAGGTAATAAAAGGAGGAAAAGAAGGTAAGAGAGACATAATAATTACAGGAAGTACGAATGGAATTGATTATTATGAATTATTTGTGGTAATAAAGTTTATCGGTTCGTGCGAATCGGCTTTTCCGTAATAATTAATTAAGCTTTTGTCTACGTGTAAGGAAGGGAAGTTGGGCCGCACGCCTCTCAATAACGAAATGATAAGAAAGTAGGGCTGGCTTTCTTTCAGGGAGGAGGAGGAGGAGGATGAGGAGGAGGGAGTCCCGGGAATGGCGGTAAGCTCTAAAGAGGTTCGACGGCTTCGAAATAAAAAAAATTTCAATCCAGCAGTTCTGGGTAATCGAGTTTTGCTTGAAAAGAGGCGTCACGTAAATTTTCGACGACAGAGATCTCATTTGGAATGAAATTAAGTCGAATCTTCTTAAAGGAGATTACAGCCCGCGCGGGCCGGCGATATTTTACTCAGGTGTTTCTCGGATCGCTGGCATCTTCCCCTGGAAAAGGCCATTTAAATGCTTGGAATGCCTCCGACCCCGTCCCATTTAAACTTTATATCGATCGAGCCCAAGGAAAACAACTCTGAGAGCTTTTTACTTTACGCACAAAGGCCCTGCTCCTTTATTATTATTATTATTACTATTACTATTACTATTATAACTATTATTATTATATATGTACATGTATACGTATATATAGGAATTTTCTAGTAGTTCGAGCGACATGCATGGACGAAGAGGTTGAAGAGGTTTTATTGGCATCTCGAGGTGGTCAGCTCTTAGCCATTTATTTCCTTACTTTAGCAGCCACTTTTCAGCACGATTATTAGATACAACCTTTTTTTTTTTTTAGCATTCGTTATATTTAATTCGGTAAAACATGTACGGTTAATTATTTTTTTATTTAAACCTCATATATATATATGTATATAACGTACATTTATTTCTAATAATGTTCTCTATTGGATATTTTAATTTTACATATCTCAATATTTCATCAGCGCGAATCAAATTAAATATTTTTCATAATTAATCAATGCACATTACAGGATATTCGGTGCCCCTTTATTAAATGCATTTTACGTAAACGTAATTTATGTTAATAAATACTCCTAATATTGCCGTTATTCGGATATTATTGAGTTTTGACTGACCGGCGTTATTGAAATATCTACGCGGGGGGGATGAATTTTAACTCTCCTCGGTCGTATTAATAAAAGTGCGCGGATGAGGTTCGATAAAATTATATACTGAATTAGAATTTTGAGAGCAATAGGCCAAGCAATGGGCAAGTGGATTGGATTGGCAAGTAGGCGAGGTGAGTTTTTTTTTATATTGTAATAAAGGATATTCTTCAACTGATAATAACAAATTGAGTAAAATGAATGTGCTCGGAGGCGTATAAGGAGAAATCTTGATTGAATAAAAATCATTATTTAAATAAATTAGATGAGGCTTCCGTCTAATAAGACCAAAGAATTCTTAATCGAGGGACGAAAACACGAATTGTCTACGATCGACAGGACAACCGCCGTATTGTGCGCACACGCACCCCGCACCCCGCACCCCGCGCCTCTATTAATGCGTATCGGGGATTTTTCAGGTGGTAACGAGGCATAAATCAGTCGCGGCTCCTCGGTTTCTTGGGGTTGTTATTGTCGGTCGCAGTCGAAGGGCTTCGGTTGTTTAGAATTAAAAGGTAGAACGAACGGCCGACGCGTGTATAACCTTATTATATCCCGGCGCTTTGTCCATTACCGGGGGTGTGGGAGGGGGCGGGGGTACATTGTCGGGGCCGCCTAGGGAATCCCGCTGAATATCCAACTGCATAAATCAGGAGACGCGAATAAATTTACTCCCTCGCTGCGGGACGTCTATCGCAGGCTTGGCAATACCGTGGATTCCGTGGATGCTAACTTACTCCGGCCCGGGGTTATTGGGGTTATTGGGGTTATTGGGGTTATTGGGGGAGGTCAACGCCCGTCTCCCACTCCCCCACACACGTTCCTCAGCGAGTTATACATACGTATAAATAAATTCTGTAATTCTTTCGGAGAAACGCTTTAGGTAGTTTCCACCGGTAAGGTTTTGAAGGCGACGGGGGAGGGGGCGAGGGCCAGAGCTTCACCCGTAGCCATACTTAACGTGCTTTTGGTAAGTATGACGCATGGACCCACGAATACAACGATATACCGCGAGTGCTTCGATAGAACGAGATATTAATGTCCGCATAGAGACAGCCGACCCCGATAACCTTATCTATTTTTTTTCGACATCATCCCCTCGACTCTTTCGCTGCTTCTCTATTTATTGATTCAAGATCTCGAGTGGCACTCGTTTAAAGGGAGCCAATCTACCTTAACCTCTGCGTACCACGGAAAGCTGGCTCAGCCGTACAATTGACATCGACTCCTCGTTGCGCGCCACTCGTTCCTTAAACAACGTTATCTCATACACGCACACATCTATTATTAATTAATACGTTCTAATTACAAGGCCGTGTTCAAGAAAGATTTATATATATATATATACGAGAATCCGTTGTTTCGAACTAATTATGTACACGTGGTTGTCAATGTGCAATTTATGTATACGGAACCAATCATTTATACACGCATACCGACTTTGCTTTCAAGGTCGAACGAGGTATTTTCTTCCTGTAAGTAAACACTTGTCAAGCTCTAGAATTTTTGGATTCGGTAAATCTGACGAAGTTCCGAAAATGTTTTAATATTCCGGCTGCTTTGTGTGTGGTGGTCTGTAAGAAGGCCACGTGCCGATATCACGGATAATCCAACGAAAGCATAATTATCGTAGGCCAGTAGTAGTAGATCTATCGTAGACCTTCGCTCGGTCTAACGAACTTCTTCTCTGAAGAGTCAGAGTTCAGACGAGACACCTCTGCAGGTGGGGGGGGGGGGGAGGAGGAGAACGAGTGATGATTATTGGGGAACTTTGTAAGGTAAAAAATACATAAGTTTCGGTTCGATCGATCGATACAAGCCGGTGCTTGTAAATAAACAATGCAGCTTCCACAGCTGGGGATGATAATTTATAACGTAAGAATTCTGGAGACAAGGTATAATCTGTCATTCGTTGTGTAGGGCAATTTATTTTCTTGGCCACGGCCCCGACGGGATCGAGCGTCAAGTTGTTTTTCGAGGCAAAGGATTTGAAGGGACGAGAGAGAGAGAGAGAGAGAGAGAGAGAGAGAGCCCTATCTTCATTTGTCAAATTTTTTTTTTAAACGGCAACACCACCATTCCCTTGCCCCTTCAGATGAACACGTACTCCCACTCCTCCGCGTCATACGCCCGAGTCTCTTGTGAATGAAGTTTTCTTCGTCTCCTTCTTCTCCTTCTTCTCCTTCTTCTTCTTGACATCAGCGACGATTATAAAACGCCGAAGGGAGATACCTTCCAATAACCTAAGAGAATACCAATAACGCGAATGGTATAACTAAACTGCTTGCGATTAGTACTTAAATCTGCCGTGAGCGGATGCTCGAGCCACTGTCTGACAAACCCGTCTCCATTCAGCCTATCAATAATCCTAAAACTTAAAATCAACATGTTCGGCTCCGCCATCCTTCCCCGTCCATATAATATTCAACATCGAGGGCATTATTACCTCAAGCGTAGCCTCGACCTCGTCATATTAAATTCATAAGTTTATCGTGTATTAAAAATTTTCTTCCTATCTGCTAAGCGAATGCCGTTACTGTATTATTATTATTATTTTTTTTTTTCTTCTTACCGGAGCTTCGAACGTCAAGAATTCGTATTTTTTTTTTTTACCATTACCACTACTACTACTATTTGTTGTTGTTGTCGTCGTTGTCGTCGTCGTCGTCGTTGTCCGAGTATTAAAATTCTTTCCATACGCAATATTGTAGTGTATTATGTCGGTAATAAAATAACGACGTTACAGTCCGTGTAATATAAAAAAATACGCGACAAGCGCAGCCACGTGCTTATGTCGTCGTCGAGCCCCAATAACCGAAGCACGGCTGTCAATTAATTTTTAAAGGTATTCGTGAGCTTGTTATTAAACGTACTCGACGTGAAACGGGAGAAAAGTCTTAGGGCGCAAGAAGCCACGGATAATCAGATATGATTGTCAAGAGGCACGACTTCTTACACATGATTGACCCTTGTTTTTTTTTTGTTTTATATATAAAATACTTTGTATTTGTTGCCGTGTGAAATTATCGCAACATCTGGTATCAGAGACTGTGTCGCAGTCCGTGATTTATGATTTTATTTTATGAGCCGAATGTTTTTAACAAAGGACTCGCGCTCTCCAACGGTTATTGTTGCTATATACACGTCCAAGTGATTCCTACCTACTTTTTATCTTACGGAGTATTGGAATATTTAGCCAAGGCAACATTAGCCCAATAACCCCAATAACCTCGTCGTGCATGCATTAACGGCGCTAAGCTTATCGTTCTTTAATAATAATAAAAAAATAAAATATTTTACAGATAACGCGACAAGGTTTCATTGCGAAAGAAACCTAACGTTTTTTTATTTACTTATTTACTTATTTATTTATTTATTTAAAACAATTTTTTTTATAACAACAATAATGACAATGATAATGATAATGATAATGATAACGAATGACGAGGGTGTCGACGGTGGGTGCAAGTGGGTAGTAGTAAAAATCATGATTTTTTTTTAAGCGCTTCGTAACGTTGATATAAGGATAAAAATGACTTTGAAGGAAGAGTGGCTTAAAGAAAGATAATATTTTTCGGCCTCAGAAATGTCTCGAGTGGGAGTCGGTAAAATATTTCTCGGCGCTCACCTCCTCCTGCCGCTCTAAAAATACCGAAGCTTATATTTTATTATTATTATTACAAAAGAAAAAGAGAAAAAGAAAGAAAGAAGGAAAGGATGTTTTAAAAGGAGCGGTAATTTATGGGGTGGGGGTGGGTAAGGGAGATTTAATGATTCGATTATGGAGGGAAAATTTGAATTATTGACAATGTAGAGAGGAAGAGGTGCGGAGAGACGTCGCCTCCTTGAGCTAGAGCTCGGAAGAAGGGAAACGTAGTTAAATCGTGAAGGTTAAATCGTAGGGAGGCTCGGTCATTGGTCGAGCAATAACCTTATAGGGAACCGTAATAAGTACTTGATGCGCTTATTCGGATACGTGGATGTGACGATAAGCGAAGATCTGTATATTAAGTCCGCAAAAGTATTGAGATCGTCGATCAAGGAAGTCGGCCCGACCTAGAGGTTGCCGGCTCCTGATGCTGAAGGGGTCATGCTGAAGGGGTCACGAGAGAGAGAGAGAGAGGGAGCGAACGGGAAAAGTTTAGGGTTGTGAATGTGAGTGGGGCTCTCATTAGTATTCGTCACTTATGGGGCGCCTGGGCAGGAAAAGTTTAGTCGGCCGTGGGTATTTGCCGACTAGACTCGGTTATCCCTGGAAAGCAGCGGCAACAACGAGATGCATACGCGTCACGCAGCGGTTCACCAAATCTCCGAATATCCTCGAGGCCCGTCGCATCTTTCGAAGGTGAGACGATTTGCCCCGACGGCAGTGCACTGTAACAATAACAACGACTCCCGTCAACAGCCAGTAGACGACAACTTATGCGCGCTCCTGCTCTTGTTGTCGTTGTCGTTGTCGTTGTTGTCGTTGTCGTTGTCTTGTCTCCAGATATATATATATATATATATATACAGTATACGTGCGGTGCGGTGCGGTAGAAAAGAATTTCGGCCCGGCCAAGTAGTACAGCAAGTGGGATCTCGGGCCGCGTCTTACGCAACAAGGCCGTCAACTTGCAATTATTCAACGCGTATATATTCAACGAGATTTTGAAGGCGAGATTGGGGCGGGTTTCGTGAGCGAGGGTAATTGACGCCATCAGCAGGGACCGAAACGACTCAAGTCAAATCGGAACTCAACCCTAGATAGCATAACGATTCAAGTCATTTGCAACATAGTTCTATATATATACATACGTATATATATATATATATGTTGCTTTTAAGCGCTGCTCCGAGAAGCAGCAATCAATAAGTAATCAACGGGAAGGAGTACTTTCCCGTAATTTACTCCACCGAGCCGCCGTTAAAAATATTCGATTTTCATTTATTATTTCACGCTATTGCGTAAGTAAGTTGACCAAAACGTTATTACGCGCAAGCTAATCAAAGATCAAGTCTTTCAATTTCACCATTAGTTTCAGCTGCAGAGAGAACGTTCGGGTGCTTATGCTAGAGAAGAGGGGATGGGGATGGGGGGGGAGAGCGCCAAGTATTGCGGGAATTCGTTATTATAGGAGATAGTAGAAATATCGTGTATTCTTCTAAAGGTCTGCGTGGGAGGGTCAGGCCCAGGGCCCCGCGGTCCGTTGTCGTAATGGACGAGTGGCAAAAGGGCAAGGAAAAGGCAAGGAAAAGGCAAGGAAAAGGCAAGGAAAAGGCACAGGTAGGACAGTAGGAGACGTTTTAATAATGAGAGGATTGCCGGTCGGACTGGGGTTACGTTCTCAGGGCATTAGCCGACCTCTACGAGTTCCAGTACGTGGAGCGTACGCTCAAGAGCTTGAGCACGGCCGCGCGAGCCATTCCACGGCCGAGTTATAATAGACTGTCAATATTAGCGAAGCTTTCGGCAAGAGCGCGTGAGTAAAGATTTAAGCAGCTCAGCCAAGACGGGGCCGGGGCATTGTTAGCTCGGCTCGATCACTAGGGTGCCGAGACTGCCGAGACCGCGCCCTGAGCTCCGCTGGTCTTTCCGATCCGCGAACCACCTTCCTAGCCCATATTAAATTCCCGTGTTACGCCGACAAATTACGATTCCCGGTCGACGTTACGGCTCATACCCCCCTACCCCCTACCGAGCCCGCCACCGCTCTACGGATCTCCTCCTACA
This sequence comes from Ceratosolen fusciceps, assembly GCA_018883505.1. NCBI lineage: Eukaryota > Metazoa > Arthropoda > Insecta > Hymenoptera > Agaonidae > Ceratosolen > Ceratosolen fusciceps. The sequence continues at coordinate 6,873,750 of RCIC01000011.1, forward strand.
CTGGTAAAACTACTTACTGTTTGAACTTGGACGAGTCGTGCCGGGGCATAGAGCGGGTCTCGACCGTTTGAACATTGACTTTTTCGTGCCTCTAGCCTCTAGCCTCTAGCCTCTATCTATAGCCTTGATCCTCCTCCCCGTCCCCTCCCCGCCCCTTCGTCACCCCTTTATCGAGGCCCTTATTAAGCCCTTTACTATTTTTCCGGAGTCGAGCCGAGCCCCCAAGATTTATAATGATATAAAATTTCTTTTTTTTTTTTTTTTTTTTCAACCGACGTACTCGCCACTCATCGGCAACTTAAATAAATTACGTGATTTCGCCAAAAGGATCGATGTTATTTAGATTTATGTTATTCGGCAGGGGCATTGAGTCCCCGGCACCGCGGCCACCTTATCACCGCGAGCATTATCCTCAACGATATTCCCATTCGTACGGCAAACATGAGGTATCGACAAGATCGAGCGAATTCCTTATTAACTCTCTTTAACCTCTCCTTCTACTGCCTCGATCCCGCCACTTTTCCCTACTTGCAATATCATTCAAACGAGTATCATTGCTTTTACATGTAAATCCAAGTACACGAGATTTATAAATGTAATGGCCTTACGTAAATCCAAACTTTGGTGTAGTCGAGCTTTTAAAAAAAAAAAAAAAAAGAAAAACAAAAAAAAAACCAACAATTAATTGCGTAAATTGGCTTTAATCGAACACGCGCTTAAAATTCTGTGTAAAGCGATACGAATTCTCTTACTTTTCAAACGAATAATAACAACAATTCGCGTGCAATATTCAAGCAAACGAAATCGAAATATTCTCAACAACTTCGGCAACGTATTGTTATTTTATTAATAATTACGCGCTGTCGTGACATACGTAATACTTCATTTATATTAACTAATTTTTACCGGTGCCCAACAGGTGGTGAAAATAATAATTATATTTCTTGAAATTTTATGAAACAAAGTTACGTAAAATTTACCCTACAAAAGGTACAAAAGGTGGCCGCGTAGTTTTTAAAACTCTGTATTATAAAAATTCCCCGTATTTCACGTGCGCGGGTATAAGCAATTAAATTTTAATATTTATTTTTTTGTTTTTGTTTTTTGTTTTTTGTTTTCTGTTTTTGTTTTTGTTTATTTAGACGACGATGAAGAAGAATGTATGAAAAACATTCGATATAAAAATTCCACTGTTGAATTAAAGATAAATAAAAATAAAGGATTAGTTTGTATCAAGTGATCGGATAAGACATGCGCCTCAGATCTTACGTCGTTTAGAATTACCGACGTTACAGGTAGCGAGTGGTGGCGAGCTGAGAAAAGTCATTGGTTAATAAAAAGTCGGGGGGAAAATGAATTATAAAACGTAATATTTTACCTTTATATTTAACCTTTATGTTAAATAGGTTTCGTCAAAATCTACGTATAACGACTCTCCTTGCAAATAACTATTCAGAGAGAGAGAGAGAGAGAGAGAGAGGGAGATAATTAATTAAATTGCTTTACGTCTTAAAGGATTAAGGATATACTAGGAAAACCATGAGAACGGATAGTAATTTAAAAGGATGGACTTGAAAAATGATTCACGGCTCTCAGTAGATTTGCTCGTAATATCCTCGTTATGACTTGAATGACTTTTATTCCCCTCGATTTATCATTGCCGAGCTTTAATACGTACGTGGCATACCTCCCTCCTATTAAGAGTATCGCAACGCATCGCAACGTATCGCAACGCATCGCAAAGCGTATCAAATAGCGTACGATAATAATTCAAGTAGCGTTATTACGATGCCATGTCGTCGTAACGACGTAAAATGTCCGAATGGCGTACGATTAAAAAAAAAAAAAAAAAAAAAAAACAATAAAATAAATAAATGGCCGAAAGACAAGTTGAGAAGTAACAACGTCGAACGGGGTAATAGATTCTTTTCCTTCCCCTCCTTCCTCTACTTCTTCTTCTACTGCTACTTCTTCTTCTACTGCTACTTCTTCTTCTACTGCTACTTCTTCTACTACTGCTACTTCAACGAGGTACACACGAGGGTGCAATTCGTTTATTCTCGTTGAATTGGAAAGTACGTCGATAAATTCAAGTCTGTCTGGAGTGAAATAATTTTTTTTAAAAAAAAAAAAAAAGAAGAAGAAGAAGAAGAAGAAGAAGAAGAAAAAACATATGAAAAAAGTTAAATTTGTAAGAGTTCATTCGCCCGATTATTAATAATAGAGTTCGATAGACGAGACATTGACAAACCGTTAAATAAAAAGAAAGGCAACGTCAACGTCTCCAGCCCGGCGTCGACTCACGGATTTTGTCAATGCCGCGGATGCTAATGATGCTACGATTCGAAAAAGGTACGTACGCGACACGAAACGTTTTTTTTTTTTATGTAATTGAACGCGGTCGAGTTCGGTTGTTGTTTTTTTTTTTTTTTTTTATTAGAATATAAATAAGTCGGGCGCAAACCATCGTATCATTATTATTCCCTTCCTCGTGGATGTGCTCCATTTTTTGTGCTCCACCCCATATAATCTCGTCCCTATTTCACGAGAGCAATTTGTTTATCGCTTCCTGCCCAAGTGGCCCTACACTTACTTATCCCCTACGCTTTTCACATTTTCTTTTATCCGCTTCCGCGCCTGTACCGACATCGCTGACATCGCTGACACCACCGACGTCAAGGACTCCCTACATTTTCTCGTCGTTCCGTCCAGCCCGCCCAGCTTTACTTTTCTGCCTTTTTCTCAAGGACGAAGCGTAAGTTGAATCCACGGCTGGGAGTAATGTTAAAGAATTCATTAATTTCATCATGGACGAGGAAACAATCGAGTGCCGGCAAATGTTGTGATATTAAAGAACTCGCCCCGACACCGTTTGCCTCCCTTTGCCCGTATTACCGCTTGCGGTGCCGGGTGAGGGTGGCGGGTGGTGAGGGTGGCGGCAAAGGGGCTGTATTTGCGTGAAATCGGTCCACAAGGACAATGCGAATACGTAGGAACTTTATCAAGTGGAACAATGCGCCTTGTGCGCCTTATCGGACGGAGCCGGTGAAAAAGCCAAAGTCATTATTGTATTTGTTATAAAGTTATCATTTGCCGAGGCTCGTTGTACTAAATGACAAATAATACCATTCTGGGAATTATACGTGATTTAAGAAAGCCTGAACGTTCACACAATGCCGTACAATAACATTTCCCGGCCGCCCTTCAATTCCTCCTCCCAACGTAAATTCCAAAATAACTTATAACGACAATAACAATCAATTAATAATACGTAATAAATAAATAAATAAATAAATAAATAACAACAACAACGTATGATAATCGATAATAACAGTAATGTAAAGAGTAATAATGTTGCACAAGGATCGATAGATTATGAAGACTATGTCGACTATGTATCGAGTGGGTATGTTAATCCTGATATTGATTACGAATAATTAATATTAAACACGATTGTGGATTGTGGATTGTGGATTGTGGATTGTAAACAACGCCGGGCGGGCGTTATGTTTAAATAATGTTTAAATAATGCGTAGCACTTGTAGCGCAGAGTTTTATTTTTGAGGTAAATAATTTCTAATGCTCGCGATGCCGTTCTTGTAGAATCTTTTAAAGGGCTCCCCGGCAGTGCTTGTCCATGTAAATTGTTTACTATTCTCGTTATCGATAGCGCCGCGAGAAAAACCACGTCAAGGCACGTCGCCTCGAGTGGACGGGCAAACACAAGCGCTTGTCGATACGAGCGAGCGAGACGCGCGCGACTCCTCCCACGCTTTTTATTTATAAATAACGGATAATTTCTAGGCGGCTTACGGAGTTGATGTTTGAAAGATACATCCGTTGTAATAGAGTAGCTGCTCGACTGGAATCATGGGAAAGAACCGCAAGGACATGAAGAACACGGGAATATTTAATTTATACAAGAGAATTCGTGTACGAGTCGGTTCGAGGGCCATCGAGCGAATAAAAAGCCGTTTATACATTAAAGAACTTTAATATTAAAGTACTTTAATGGGCAAGACTGGCGTGGCGTATTGTTATAGGAATAATCATAGCTTATCGTAAATATATTTACTTTTCGTAAATACTGCCTGTATTTACGAAGTTTGCTTTAGAAAGCCCTGCCTGCCTCCCATTGATAAATAGAACTAAAGTATCCGCGGCAAGTAAAGTAAAGTTATATTTAACCGCGACGTATTATTATAATTCGTTATCACCAATAAACCGGTAAACACGTACACTCAGTTAAATTAATATTCAGGGCGGAGTAAGATCTTTTTATTTCCCAGAATACATTAAATCACGGGCCGAGCTTTATATAAAAAAAAAAAAACCATTTGTTTTTTGTATTCTTAAACAAAAAAAAAAAAAAAAAAAAAAAAAAAAAAAATCAAACGGGATGTATTTTAATGCACAGATCTAGCCGACGGGGGGGGGTCGGGCGGGCAATAAGTTATTTATTATTATAATAAGAAAATTCAAATGCCGTCCCGTTGCACGTCCGGCTTATATGATGTTTCAATTAACTTTTCTGCAATATATTGCCCATCGACTTATCCGGCTCACTTTCCTCGTATTTCCATTGTAATGTCCTAGATAGACGGTATATACTCGAGACGGTATACTGACTGTAAGCCGGCACACGAGCCAAACTTACATTATTTATACAATTAAAATTGAACGCGGATCAAATAGTTTTCTTTTTCTTTTGTATTTCGCTCATTTTTTTTTTTATTTTATTTTTATTTTAAATGATATTCTATGATATTCCAAATATAAGTCGTGTATCGGGAGGGAGGGAGGGAGGGGATTGCAAGTTTAACGTTTAACGTTGGCATTGACATTATACGTATATTTTTTTACAGCTGCGGAATGATTCTTGGGACGAAGGAATCCGCGAGCCTCGACGATATTGTTTGACGGCACTGGTCCCGCGTAAACTTTTTAGAAACTTCACGTAATACGTCAAAGTATGCGTAAGTACGCGCAGGATGGATATAATCGAGTCGAGTTTGACGTGGCAGCGGAACGGAGGATTGGTCGGGTGGGTGGAGGGTGGAGGGTGAGGGAGATAGAACGAGCTGGTATGAGAAAAGGTCATGGTGCCTGGGGGGTTGTTGGTCCGACCAGCGACAGGGACAGGGACAGGGGGGAGGGGGGGAGCGAGGCTGGAGATCGATGCTTTATAACCATCCGCGGTTACGCCAACTCCTATCCCATATGCTAATGTTCGAGTTTTCGGGTTAATTGTGCGTCGTCGTCGTCGCTCGGAACCTTTACCGCTAATCCCCCGACGTATTTCCGACGCATTAGGCTCCCGGTTCTTCCTCCCGAAATCACTTCGCTTCGCGTCCAAGTAAAAAGAAATCTTTAGCCGAGCCAATGCTTGTAACAAACAACGTACAAACGCTTCCTTCTTCCAATCCCAACTCACTCCTGATGTCGTTGTAGTCCTTGCAAACGCGTGCGTTTCCGTATTCCCTGTAATGGTCCCGTTCCGTTCCTATTACCTCGCGTTTACCTTACCCCCGACGTAGAAAATTTTATTACGTCAACTCTAAAGTTATATTAATTAATTTTCCACTTACGTATATTATACCTGCGCCTCGTAATTGTCAGTATCTCCAGATTTTCCCTTACGACATAACAATATTCTATTGATATATTTAGGATATTAGAGGCGACAGGATCTAAGGATGAAATATGAAAATGCGGAATCTCGAATGCGTTAAGTATCCGAAAGTATTGAAACGCCAGCAACGTATCCTCGGTCTCCGGAATAACTTTCAATCCATTCTTCTAATCCATTCGTTATTTATACTTAGATCACGGCTTAGATAGCGGTACGTTGATATTATCAGAACACGAACGTTAATAAAAATTGTGAATCCATTCGTTAGAAAATACCTTGGATACTTTGTTTACTTATTTTTTAACACTGCAACGGATAAATATATGTCTCCGTGCCACTTGGAAAATACGGGGAAAAAAAGCCTTTACGAGATTAGAAAATACGCGTATTTAAGATTAATCCGTTTGACAGTTAAAGCGTAAGTTTTCCCGAGCCGTAAACAACAAAACTAATAGTTGCTGCACAATGCAATTAAAAATACTGACGTGCAACAATAAAGTATTTGATTATTGCCGGTGTAGAATTCATAAGGACTTTTATTCTAAAAAGTTTTACGACGCGCATAAGAGCCCGCCTACGTCCTCCGTCCTCCGTCCTCGTGTGCGTGTGCGTGTAAGTCGGCGACATAGGGGGTGGGGGAGAGCGGGCCATTGGGGGGTCGGAGCAGGACTTTTTTACCTATTCGGAATATGAACTTGAGCTCTAATTGGTCTTGCTCTAAACGTGCTTCACATTTTGTTGTTTTTTTTTCTGTTTTATTTAGCCAAGGCTCTATGTATGGGATATTTTTGAAAGTGCTAAAAAATACCTGGGACTCGGCGTGAGTATTAAAAGGCATTGTTTTCAATAAATTAGAGCGGTCGACCTTTCCCGTGAAACGCTCCCGTAAACAAAACAAAAAAAAAAGGCATAAAGTTCATGCCATAAGAGGACTTTATGCGCTTAGAATGACATTTGAAATGCCGAATGTTTTCCCGGCCCGTCTGGGGGAGAGGGAGAGAGAGAGAGAGAGAGAGAGAGAGAGCAGAGAGAGAATTTTGAATTCCGCACGCATCCACACTGCTTTCCATATCACGGGGAAAGGGTGGGAAAAACTTTTCCGATATTAGCGAGACAATATAAATTATAGGGATCGGGCTTCTGTACAGAGAGACAGAGAGAGACAGAGAGAGAGAGAGAGAGAGAGAGAGAGAGGGGGGGCCGATTAACAAAAAAAAAAAGAGCCCATTGAGCTATTAATGGGAGTAAGTATTAAGAGTCGTAGCCATGAAGAGAATAACTGACCGAGATACGGTAATAATAATAATAATAATAATAATGTCAAATGGGGAAGAAAAGAGACGACGGGGGTTGTACTTAAAGACCGAATTAAACGGCTCGGCCGTCGGAGTATTTGGTTAACGGGTCTAAAAATCTGCTGGCATCTCCTTGCCGCTCAGGTAAATACTTGTCCTTACATTCTTGTCAGCTAGGTGGCCTTATGGGGTCGGCTGCTTACGCGCTAGTAGTGTAATAGCCAAGCGATACGTATTCCCCTCGGAGCCCCAATGGATTTTACTCATGTTCTCACGAATGCATTCGCATCTGTATTCGTGGTATTTACCTGGACTCGTGTACCCATACCCATACCCGTACCCGTAACCAGACCCGTAGACCCGTAGCCGAAGCGTGCGTTTGCACAGGACGACCGCTAGTCGCTTATTTATCTCTGGTGGCCTCTGCCCGACCAGATTCATAGTAATATCCGGGCCAGCTCCGCGCACCCCTCCCCCTCCCCCCTTCCACCTTTCATTCGCCCTGTAATGCGCGCAGTTTTGCAAATCGGACCTCGTAACGATAACCCCGATAGCCCCGATAGCCCACCGGCTCACTACACGGCTCTTTGTCTCCGCTGTGGGCTCTCTCTCTCTCTCTCTCTCTCTCTTTACTCTCATTAACGCGTCGTTCCACCCTCGGCAATCGATACTCCCGAGCGTAATGAACTGCCGCCGATCATTCGAAGTCATGTAGGGTAGACAGGGCGAGGGACCTCGGGAGTTAATTTTTCGCCGGCCGTATTAACGCATCGAGATCCGCAGTCGGATCGTCTTCCCCTCCCACTCGCTTCCGCACCCTCGCCCCGCCCCACGCACAATAACCTGCCATTCGACACTTCCCGTCCCATCCCATCCCATCCCATCCCATACGCGGGACTCTCGAGTGCCAACTGGAATTTCGGAAATCCCGACCGCGTGTGTCCGACTGTTGCATCGTTCCCACGCGAAAAGATGGAAAATTCACCCGGGCTACGGCTGATTTTCCCCGCAGATCTCCTTACGTCTTCTCCTCGACGACATGCAACAAATAATACGTACGTTACCCGTTCCCGTTTAGCTCCTTCCCCTTCCCCATCCCCGCCTCGAGCCACCCGCGTACACGTTCCTCACGGCTACGTAGGTATGTCTAGCTCTAGGCACTGCGACGTGCAGCCCTCCTTCCCGCCCCTTCGCCGGCCCCGCCGTTGTCTATGTCCTTTCAATCTTTCAAACGGAAGGCTTCTTGACGGGGCCGCTTCCTGGCTCCCACCCCTCCGCCGCCTGTCATCTACCCTTTTAATAATCAAGATCTCTTACATAAAGGCTTTGTAAATAACTTCGGCGACGAGAGGATGGGTGGTGGGGGGGGGCAGAGTAGAGAAAAGGAAGAGCGGAATGGAACGACGCTGCAAAAAGAAAAAGGGAACGAATAAAGAGAAATAAAAAAAAAAAAAAAGTATAAGATTTTCAATTCTAATTCAGACTTTTGAATTTCATTGCCACTCGAGCGAAAAGAATCGTCAATCGTCGGACAGAGACGAGTCAACGAGGGATGGGTGCGGTGGGGTGGGGGGGGCTAAAGGGAAGTAAAGGGCAACGTAGCTCGCGTCAGGACTCATCACAATAAAAACGAACAGATTGTCAATTCCGCTCTAGTTAAGGAGCCTTTGAAACGAAAGATGGCCAAGGTGAAAATAAAACATAAAAATAAAAAAAAAGGAAAAAAAGAAGAAGAAGAAAAATAAAGAAGAAAGAAAGAAAGAACGAGAAAAAGGAAGAAAAAAAGCTCGCCGCGGGAACTCGATGAGAAAGCTCCTCGAGGTTTGAAAATCGTGTAATTTTCTCGCGGGTTGCTATTCTCCTTACCCCAATAACCCCCAGCCATCCCTAGCCGATGTTGTTCGGCCCCCCCCTTATTCCACACGCCCCACTCCTCCCACACCCCTACCCCACCCCCCCCCCCCACCCTCCCCCGTCGCGCCGCTATCTTCGCAGTGAGGGGCCGTCTTGGCGCGAGCCAATTTATTTTTCCGAGAGAGCCCCGGAGCATACCGCAGTTACCAATGCTCATCCTGAATTTACCCGGCGCATTAGTGACGACCTCGTGCGTCCTCGGTTCTTTTTAATTACCCCGAAATGCCTGCGACTCGACCGAAAAACTTATAAAGGCCCGCTGGCCACCGGATAACTTTAAACTGCCAAGTCGACGTGGACGGCCGCGCCAGAGATAGTGTGTGTGAGAGGGTGAGTGGTGGGGGGTGTGTGGTGAGGGTTGGCTGCTGAGGGGAGCGGATACCGAGAGAAGAGATATGGCAATTAGGTCCATTTTTTTTTTTTTTTTTCAGCCTCGCTTCATAATGTTTTAATAATTTTAATAAAGCGCAGAGATTTCTTTTTCTTTTTTTTTTCTTTTTTTTTCTTTTTTTTTACCCCCAACGGAAGAATAAATAAAGCCACTGCTCTCGTCCCTTTTCTCCATCCCGACTTCGTCTATGACTTATTGTACTTGAAATTATTTACGGGCCTCTGTGATAAATTTAAATCGAATCGCTGCGTACTGTTATTACCTTGAAGAGTGATTGGGGAGGGGAAGGGGGGAAGAAAAAAAGAAGAGAAAGAAAAAAGAAAAGTAAACTCCTTGCCTGAATTTTTCTTTTCTTTTCTCTTATTTTTCTTTTTTTCTGAATATAAATTACAGGATAATTATTTTATTATTCCCTGGATCGGAGCTACTTGGCAATAAATTCTTTCTGCCCAACATAAGGTATCGTACAACAACAACAACAACACCAACGTAAGGTATAGGATAGATTGTTGACTCGGTGAAAAAGTGAAAAAGCTTGGAAAGGTTGGTGGGGGGTGGGGTGGGTGCCTTGGTTGTTTTTATTAAAAAATTCTGATCCATCGGCGTATGATTGAATTCCCCTTAGAATTTCCAGTAACCGCTTCTCCCTACCTTTCTCATATCCAAGATCTCGCACTTTCGTCTTCGGCGATCGAGGATACACTGCCCCGTTTTACCGTCTCCTTCGTTCCACGCAGACATAATCGCTCGTATAAGACACGCTTAGGCCCTCTGTAGCTACACCTTCGGCGAGTCGTACTCGGCAACTAGATAATATTATCTCTCAATATAAACTCATCGTCCCAGGTTGTTTTTATCTAGAGGTAGAGCGGCAGCACCGGCTCCGCGGCCCTAAAGAGTTTCGAGGAAAATAAATATACGTTGGGAGTAGCGCGTGGCTGAATTTACGGGCCAAGCGCCGTTATAGTCCAGGGGATCGAGGAATATCGACTCTTAGCCCCGGATGTTGCTCGGCGGTCATCGATAATGACCCTGATCCGGCTTCTCGTACCTCCGAATACCGCCCGGGCAACCATATACCCCGGCCTTCTGAAATCCAACGGATATCGGGCTTTCGTTGGCTCGATAAGGACGGGCCGGTTCGCTGTCTCTCTCTCTCTCTCTCTCTATGGATCCGAAGGGATAATTTTTTAAAAAGATATATCGTCGTTAAGGTCAACGACATCCCGCGTATGAAGTATAAAACATCGCGTACACGCCGGGGCAACGATAAGTTATGCATATCATTTCAGCGCTTCCCACCCCACCCCACCCCAACCCCAACCCCCTGTCTCGCCGCCCCGCACCACTTACAAGGTAGGGTTGGCAAGGGGGCTGAATATCAATATTCAGGCCGAGGGCTCGCCATTGGAATTCGCTGAAACAATATTCACGGTGTGCTGGACTCCCCCTACCCCCTCTGCCCCCTCCGTGCCCCCCTCCGTGCTGGCAGAATAAGCCACAAGTTATTTCGTTATTTTTTTCGCGTTTTCCCCATCTTATTATGTAAAGTTGTATCGTAATAAAAGCGAGGGCTGCGCTAAAGATTCCTTGTCGGCGCTGCATTCTTCCCCGAGAGTATTTGAAATTCCAAAAAAAATGTACACAACCCCGATGCACTGACATTCATTTGTTTAATTGGATTTTCTTTTCTCTCTCTCTCTCTCTCTCTCTTTCGCTTTTTCGTATAAAATAACTAGTCGCTACATAAATATGAGCATTTTAATTGAAAATAAAAAAAAATAAAAAAAAAATAAAAAAAAAAAAAAAAATAGCCGCTCGCAAAATCTGCTGGACTTCTTCTGGTGGTACTCGTGGGTGGAGTACGAGCCACAAATAAATACGCGATTCCGCGCTTCGTAGGTGCGCGAGTGTATCTGTAAATATAATTCGCAGGCCGCGAGGTTGTAAAAAGTTTTTGCATCTCTCTCTCTCTCTCTCTCTCTCTCTCTCTCTCGCATACAGACGCACTCGTGAAAGGAGGCGCACGCGATTCGACTCATTGTTCATTCGGCCTCCCTACCCAATCTTGTTTATGCACTCTGTACATTTACAGCGTTGGGGGCCGCAATTTCTGCAAATCTAGTAAAACTATATTTTTCCTCTAGAGAGTCTGGAATCCGTCAAAAGGCTAAACGAAGCGTATCCTAAAAAAAATCCGTATCGCGCGACTTGATACAGCCGCGCGCGTGCGGATCTAGCTCTAGCCTCCCCCCCACCCTCTCGACCCTCACGCCCCTCACGCCCGGCCCCTTAGCCGCAGCTGTAAACTAAATCCCATTAGCGAATTCGCCCAGTGAAGCTTCCTTCCCGGCTTTTAATAGATTATTATTCCACTTGGACCTTTGTATCCGAAAATTCTTTCTGCCCTTCTTCGGTTCCTTCCCTTTATGCAGCATCGCATCAATATGAATAAGCATAGTCGAGGGAGGCCGCAAAGCCAAGCTCGCCTCCCGACTTCTGTTTCATTTTTAAAACTTTTAACAACGCCGGCGCTGAATTTTACGTTACCTCGGACATGATAAATTTCTACTCCTACGTATTCCTCTCGTCTCTGCCCCACCCTCTGCCCCACCCTCTCCGCTCCGCTCCGATATGCTTTGCTCTTTTTATATTGAGAGCAGGCGAATTTAAATTTCGTTCACGTGCAAAATCTGAAAAATCAATGAATAAAAGGATTCCGCGCAAGAAGACAGATGGAGATAAAAATATAGATGCCCCCGTTGATTGATAGATAGGAAAGGACGGAAAGAGGCTGAGAGATAATGTGTGTGTGCGAGTATGTGCGCGCGCGTGAGAGAGAGAGTGATAGAAATATTAATAGGAGACAAGGTAAGGGAATTGACAAAGATTCAAGTCATTTGGTGAATAATTGAGCGTCACTTTTCACCAACGAAATTGTCTCCTTCCGAGCCCTCTCGATTTTATATTATTCCATTCGCATTATCCTTTTCAGCTGCCGTAATGTAATCGTAATGCGAATCGATATTCCGACGATCGGCCAGAAAAGGGCCGGAAACCGACCACGGTCTTTCCTTACGATTACTAATACGCGAACTGCTATGCGCCTCTTTAACGTAATTGCTATTCGTAATCTCAATGTAATTAAACGAGAAAAAAAAAATAAAACCCCCCCGAAGTAATAAATTTTACTTATAACAGACGAGACTTTGCCTTCCGCTAATGAAGAAGAATGTATTATAAATATTATAATTAAATAATGATCAATGGTAGTTGATGTCAATCAGTGATATCAATGATATCAATCAGTTCTGTATATCCTAATGACTTTTAAAAGTTAAGATCTCGTGATCAGAGCACGAAGCAGATATTATTACGTTTACGTTATTAGAATTATAAGTCGATATGCTCGAGTCGTACAACAACTAGAGAATATAAAACTACACTCGGTTGTTCAAGAAAAAAGGAAGAACAACTAACCGCTTGACAATGTAATAATTACTCACTTTGTATGAGCAGAATTTCATTTAAGCCAGACAATAAAATTCTCTATCCATTCGATACGTAGAATACATGGGAAACGATACGAGCTTGCGATAAGCTACGATTGCGATGAAAATAGGTATCAAATAATGCGGCAGCATATTACGTTACGCGCAAGCCGAGTATTAATAATACCGAAACAAACGCCTGTCAGTCGTTTAGTAAATAACTTGTAAGAGCAAGCGAAACGGAATTTTTATAATTACGCGAAAGTAATGGGGAGAGTAATCTTTATAAAAAAAAAAAGTCCTTCCCTATTATCGGCGATCGAAAATAATCACGAAAATAATCACGAAAATAATCAGAATATGTGTCGATGCGGCTAAAGGGACGAAATTCATTATACGATTGATTGTTACATCAAATTATATTTAATCAAAATCGCCCGGCAATTATTTTCTATTATGCAAACTTCAATTTCCAACTAACTAAAGACACTCGTTATAAATTATAACTTCGCTGCGACGGATGGAGTAATCATTACTACCACTACTACTACTGCTGCTGCTGCTGCCACTACTACCACTACCACCACTACCACCACTACCACTACCACTACTCTAATAATAATAATAATAATATGTTAATAGTGATTCAGCCATTGATTCTCGTTACATATGCATATTTATGAAATTGTCGTACGATCAAAGAGGGCGAGAGAGAGAGAGAGAGAGGGGGGGAGATGCTTGCTTTGTAATAATAATACGATCAAAGTATTGCTTTAACTGTAGCTGTAAAGTTAGTTAATTTGCGTTTGAGAATCTTAATTTTTAAATTCAGTAGGACGTTCGGCTGCTTCCTGAATAATTGTATTGGTATAATGTTAAAAGCATTGAATTTTATGAGACCGTAGTCGGCTGATTTTACTTTCTAATGGCAAGTTATTACCGGCGACCTATAGATGAAGCCTTCAAAGTAATCTAAATATAAATTTGCTAATAGATAAACGAGCTCGTAAATACATTATGGAAATAATGAATATTACTTTCGAAACTTCTTAACGTATTACTGAAAAGTCGTGGATTAATTTCATAAGTCTAATAATTTATCGTCCAATATTGTTCTTATTTTCTTTTTTTTTTTTTTCTTTTTTTTTCTTTTCTTTTCTTTTCTAACATGATAAGCGTACAGAGTTATTGACGGCAGCGCCATAATGAAAAAGTATTTAATTGTTCCTCGGGACGAATAATCATTGAACGATTCACGTGATACAAATAAGAATTGATTCGGTAATTTTTAAAAAGGTCCTTTGTCTCGCAGTTGTCACGGGAAACAGATAAAGATAGTCTAGTAATCATCAATTTTAACGATATAATCGAACTATTATTACGTTGGTACTAAAATTTATTATATACTTTAACGATAAATACTGAAGCATTTATAATAGAAAGCATGGCTGACATTTATTTTTCATCCAAAAGCATTTTTACAGGATACAATAAAATGATTTCCTTTAATTTTAATACGTATATATATATATATATATACGATTCCGTCTTTGTAAAGCAACCATTGTAAGCTTTAAAAATTATAAATTAAAAAAATTATGATGCAAGTATTTACGAAATCAATTTACAATTTATCAAGGATATTTAGCAGCATAGAAAAGTAGCTTTATACGGTATAAGTATTATAAATATTTTAACAAGCGAATCTGCTTTATATTACAGAATTAGATTACGATGTTGTTAAAGAAATTAATAAAAAAAAAATATATATATTTTTCCAGCGAATGGAAAACTTCAGGAGCTTCAAATTAATTTTATCTGAATTTACATAAATAAAAAAAAATGTATATAATAGAAGAAGAGGAGGAGGAGGAAGAGGAGGAGGAAGAAGAGGAGAGGAGGAGGAAGCGGAAGAAGAAAATCCTATAATTAGGTCAAATTAAAAAATGTCTGTACGTAAGAAATTAATAAGAGAATGAAATTACGATTAATAAACGTAAATCGCACGATAAGTCTTTTATTATTTTTAAAAAAAATAACGTATCCATGACTTAATTAATTAATTAATTAATAAAAACGATCGATCGTCGTCGGAAGGATAAAATTAATTGCCGAGCCAATGAAACGTATTTACGTTATATTAATCCAAATACTTGTTAAATAGCCTACTAGTTAAATCGTTTGTAGAAAATTGTCTGGAAGCAGCGGTTATTTATTTCCGGAATTTCGCCGCGATAATTATAGTATAACATTAAGAAATAAATGGGACTTTCATACATCCGAAGATATAAAATTAAACATTCATACAAGGATAAGAGTAATTTTATAAAAAAAAAAAAAAAAAAAGTCAATCAATCAGGGTATAGATAATCTTGTAGATGTGGTTAGCCTATATATATATATATAGTACATTCAGGTTATATTCAGGTTTTGTTAAGCTTTATCGTTGCTCAGGTATTCTTGCAATAATAATAATAATAATAATGTGAGGCCGAAGTTTATTTGTTTTATATTCGCCTTTATTAGCCGCGCGGCTTACGCAAACTTATTATTATTATAAGGACGACGGGACCTGAAGCGGAAGTGGTTTTATCGGGCTAATAAGGAATTACGAATTAGGAAAAGGGACGGCATTTGCTTTGTGGCCTTCTCTACGTATCGCGTGACGTACAGTCGACTGCGACTGCTCTTTTGAAAAATCGTAGGAAAAAAAAAAAAAAAAAGAAAAGAATTGGTAAAAATTCTATAAGAAATGGTGGTACTTTAGGGATGATTAGCGTCCTTTGCTGCAGGGCTTACGATCGCCGAGCTCTTCTCGCCTCGCGCATCGTGGTGGAAGAGCGAGGGGAAGAAGGAAGGAAAGTGCAATAACGTCCTCCGTGCAGGAGAGTATTGGTGGACCGAGGGAATATATATTATATGATAATAAGAAGGCTATCGTCATCTCCTTTGGCCGCATTCGGAGAATTTGTAAATACGTCTATTTTAGCAGGGCTGGGGGGTGGGGAGAGTAAAAATTATACAGGCTCCGGTTATTTCAGTTATTCTTGGCCGTGATTGCTGTCTGCTATCTAAACAGACGTGGCTTTCAGCTGGGGATTCATTTTATTCGAGTGGGGATCTCCGGGGCTCGTACTGCGCGTTATCATCGGCGAGATGAAGTTTTCTCCTCCAGGCTCGTCATAACCACGCGGCTGCTACGCATCGATTGTTTTTCTGCTCGTGTTGCTGCTGCTGCTGCTGCTGCTGCTGCTGCTACTACTACTACTACCACTACTACTACTACCGCTACTGCTAGTACTACTTATTCCCGTGTCCCACGCGCGAACCCCAATAACCCTTATGACCCCCGTGTATAATCCGAGGACGGGCTCGAAAGCCACGATCACGGTCTCCCACCCCCGCCACCAGTAGCATAATCAAATAACAACATTATTTTAGAATTCCACTACTTTAATGACTGACCCGTCTCTTCATCGTTTCCTCATTCTTTCCTTACCTTTTACCCTCTTATCATAGATATTTTTGTATTACATTAATACATACCGCGGCCATAAACTTTTCGCTCTTAATGACATTATCATTATTAATAATCCTTCCTTATCTTACATATTTAATGGAATTAAATCTCTAAGAAAGTTATCATGGTATAATCCCATTCGCCCGTCTCGACAAATTATTAAGAAAGTCCAAGAATTTTTCAAGCCATTGTTAAAAAAGTTTTCATTACATATTCTTACGGTTACCTGTATATATATATATATATATACCTATATATATATATGTGCATGGATAGGCGTACGTACATGAAAGAATAACCAAGGCAGTATAAATATTCCTAGCTTTATGAGGAATTATTATTCATGGTATTTTATTATGGATAACGTCGTGACCTGGCAAAGACACTGATAAGTAAATTAAAAAAAATTATGTTAAATCGATAAATGGCCCGAAGAGATAAAGCTCGAACGATTATTTAATTAACCGACGAACGTACTTAATAAAAATAATCTAAACATTATAACTAATAAAATATAAAAAGTTGTCCTCGCCAGTTCTCGATCCATCCAATACGTATTAATCAGCCATACGTTTGTTACATTTACGTTTGTTTAGGCCACGCTTTAACGTTCGCGTATCCCTTCTAACGTATTTATTATTTGCTACTCGTAACTATCCGTCGACTCGCATTTACGAAACGCGACAACGAGGATATTTATATTAAAAATCAGGTCATCGCGAACGACCGTAAAAAAAAAATGCCAATAAATATCCGATAAGGAGATAAGACAGGATATAATATACCTACTCTATGCTAAAAAAACAAAAAAAAACAAAAAACAATGACCTCCTCTCCTCCTCCTCCTCCTCCTCTTCGTCCTTTCCGTGAGAAACAAGGGCTTTTTCAATTTTAATTACTTACTACAGTTCATTTTTATAAATAAAAATTTTACATTAAAAGTGAAGCGTTCGCTTTTCGTTAAAATAGATAGGAATCTGCAAAATTTCAGCCCGAAATTGTTTTAACCGAGCATTCGGTATTTTATTACCTTCAATGATTAATAGATTGTAAATAACTGCGGCTCTCTGGACTCGTATTAGTGTTGGTTCTATAAAATATACGCTTCCCTGTCGGTGCCCTATTAAAGTTATCTCAACATAATAACAACAACAACAACAGCGACAGCGACAGCAATACTAACGAAAAGAATAACAATAGCAAGAAGAAGAAGAAGATTATTTAATGTGTCAAGTCGTGTCTTGTAAGGGGTTATTGGGGATGGGAGGGGGTGGGGCAGGGAAAGAATTAGAAGCCAACGATTATGAAATACGTACGTCAACGAGTCAGAAAATATTTACGATATATTATAATATCGAAATAGCAATAACCCCAATAGTTCCGTTTCATTACGTTTCATTTAATTCCTCGTAAATATTGATAAGTATTGATAACCTGCGGCTAACACCCACGCGCCTCTACACAAAAGAAAGAAGAGAGAGAAAGGAATGGAGAATTCGCATAAGGATGGATTTTTTTTTATAGGAATGGAGCGCGAAACAAGTCGCGTTCGTCAAAGGACGCAAGGACTCTGTAGAATTATGTTAATTGTTGTTTTTTTTTTTTTTTTTTTTACTGGAAACGCTTGTGTTGTCTGACGGTTCATTGGCTCCGCCGTTAGAAGCCGTTAGTTTTTCTTAATTTAAAAAAAAAGAAATCCCAACTCGGCATTCGAACAATTACTCGATCGATGTTCTTTTTTTTTTTCGGGCGCTCAAGTGATTTTTAGTTAACGTGCGTGAATGAATAATAAAAAAAAAAAAAAAAAAAAGAAAATTGGAGATTTTAATAAAATGCCATTTCAAGAGAGAAAGCTTTTTTAAATTGAAGGGAAACAAAAAGGTCCAATCGTTCTGTTAAACAAGCACAACAATCATAATATTTTACAATTTTTTTTTTTTTTTTTTTTTTTTTGCAAATTTACATAATAGAATCAAGTCCTTCAAATCCATTCGCGTTTTATATCTTTATTTATACATTATATACAACACATATCGTAATGCGAGAGTGTTGAAATTTGCCTGAAAAAAAAAATCAATAAATAAAAAATAGAAAACATTAATAATTGTTATACGTGTACGCCATTTAAAACATTTCCGATGGGTTATTGGGGTCCTCTTATTTTAAGTATAAATATAATACTATTACCTCAGTACTTTTATTTGTTTATTAATTTTTTTTTTCTTTTTTTTCTTTTTAATTACTATTAAAAATGATCCACTGCCTTTTTATATCCGATTCACATGTATCCGTATAGAAATTTAAAGAACTCGAGTCCAGTTACGTCTGTGTAACGTAAGGAAGAAAAAAAAAAGAAGATGCAATAACTGTATAGATCGCGCGTACTTTAAAAATCTCTTAAAAGCCTTATTAAAGCAGATCTTTATGTAATGGCTGCACAACATTCTGCTCTCTGACCTACCGCGCTTCCCTATTTTCTTTATCACTCCTTTCTCATTATTTATTATTTATTATTATTTATATAATACATCCGGGAAGCGAGTCCTGTTATGTTTTACGTTTTCGAAATTCGTACAGCTCATACTAATAACATTTAAGTGAGCAGCATAAGATAACCGTGACCGTAAATAAAAAGGGATAAAGAGATAAAAAAAAAGGAATTAAAAATTTATATTTATAACGTCGTAGAGCTCGTAAAAGTCCTTTAAAATTCGGTCACTTGATATTCATGCGTTTCTTATATTTTTATCAACTAATGGACCTGCACATAGACAGTGCACATACATAGAAAGTTTAATTAACAAACATACGAAATACGTAGATTGTATGCCATGGCATTAATTAAGTTATTCCTTAAAACGTTTGATTGCCATTAATTCGCGTTGGCGTTGGCAGCTTGTGGTCGATTATGCAGGAGAAAGTATTATAATCTCCTACGGCTGCTCAACATTCTTTGTAATGAACCATGGATATTGAATCGTGGGTGTATGCGCGAGTGCGCGCGCGCGCGCGCCTCTCCGATGATATCCGAAGCCGTAAAATCTAGCTATATTTTAAGAAGTAATGTACAATTTGACCGTAAAAGTCATTTTACGTACCCGCCTAGATACATACGTACCACCTATTTAATAGGGATTCGTTAAATTTAATTTATTTACGCTGAAATTTAATAAAAAAAAAAAAAAAAAAATTCTTTATTATATCTCGATGCATTTAGAATATATATGGACGCGGCGTAGTTTCACGTAAACCTTCTGCCTTTATGCTTTACTATTATTACTATTACGATTACTATTACTTATTATTATAATTATTATTGTGATTACTATTACGATTGATGGGGTTATAAAAGTCGTGTAAGCAGATGCAGGGAATACAGGGAATATAATGTTTGGATGAACGAGGCGGGAGAACGATGGCGACGCGTGTTTTTTTTTTTTTTTTTTATTCTATTTGATACATATTTGAAGAAGAAGAAGAAGAAGAAGAAGAAGAAGAAGAAGAAGAAAGAAGAAAAGGCTCCTGTTAAATAAGATTGAATTGAAGGACGATCGTGGCACAGTTTTCAGACTTTTGAGCCTTTTCAGCGTGGAAACGAAATAAAATGCAATTAATGTAATTAAAGATACTATCGCTATACGAGACGGACTCGTTGGCTATAGCTGAGGCGAAAAAAAAAGAAAGAACAAAAAAATCTCTCCGAGATGATATTGAATTGAGATTGTGATATATATATATATATAATATATATTCTTAAATCGATAGGTGGGATAATAATATAAATATAAGTAGTGATTATTGGGGTTATTGGGGTTATTGGGGTTATTGGGGTGGGGAGCCGGGCGATTAATCGCCGAATAAACAATGAATGTTATTTACGTGGCCGAGGCAAAAGGATCCCCTTTACAAAGCAATTAACGTAACGAGGGGCTGGTAATTTTATATATATTAATTCAAAGGACTCGTCGGCGCGAGGGAGATTAGGGTCGGAGGGGTAAATTGCGTAAAAATTAGCCTCTGCGGGAAAAGTCGAGGATCCCGCTCCGGTGAATCTCGCAGCCTCGTCAACCCCGGTCCCCTTCTCAAAGAGATTTATTTTCACGCCCTCCTTCGCCCCCGTCGTCGCCGCTGCCACCTTCGCCACCGCCACCACCTCCGCCGCCGCCGCCGAGTCAGTTCGTGGCCCGTGCGCCTGACCCCTATTTGCGGCTGAAAAAACCCGATTACGCATGCCGAACGACCGAAGGATGAAATGTCGGCAAAATAATAATAAAGCGGTAAGTAACGGGTAAATGCCAAGCGATAGAATGCCGGGACTGGATGGGTAGAGAGAGACAGAGAGAGAGAG
This sequence comes from Ceratosolen fusciceps, assembly GCA_018883505.1. Taxonomy (NCBI): domain Eukaryota; kingdom Metazoa; phylum Arthropoda; class Insecta; order Hymenoptera; family Agaonidae; genus Ceratosolen; species Ceratosolen fusciceps. Next base: position 6,894,341 of record RCIC01000011.1, read on the forward strand.
AGACGGACAGTTGGGAGTCGTGCAGTAGGAGGAGGAGGAGGAGGAGGAGGAGGAGGAAATCGAAGGAAACGCTCTCGGGCAGGAGGAGCAGAAATGCAATTCTGATTGCGAGCATTCATGCAGATTTCCCCAAGGGCGGGGAGGGAGGTAGGGGTGGGTGGCTACGGTATAAGGAGAAGGAGAAGGAAACCCATAGACGGGATCGGGGGATGCAGTGCCGCGCGTCGCCGTTCGTCGCCGTTCGTCGCTCTGTCGTCACCTTTGGCCTTTTACGCGAATTCGACCAAAGAATATTTATCAACTCATTCCCTATTTATTATCTGGCGGCACCACAGCATCCTCAGAGCTCTCAGCATCCCCTTCACCCTCCCCGCCGCGCGGCTCACTTCAATTTTTTCTAACCGACGACTCGCCGGACTTTTACTTTCCTACTCCTCGTTCCCTCCGCCCCTCGCTCTCCTTTATTATTATCCAAATTATCCCGCACTTCGTGTGCTTACAAGTAGTGTCCGGCCCGCGCCTCACGACCCCTTAAGCCACTGCCCAAGTCAGTCATAGCAATTATACTGACGTTATACGGTCGCGATAATTGACCATCAACAATCGCCTTTACCCCCTTGCCGCAATAGCATTTACGTTTTTATATACGCACGTGTGTACATGTGCTTAAGAGCTAGGACATAAGGATATAATCCTCTGTAGGAGGATTAATTGAAATCAGCGTTACTACGTTCCCTTACTTCTCCTCCTCCTCCTCCTCCTCTCCCTCTACCTCTCCGCCATCCTACTTCTACTTCATTGGCCCTGGCCGTGACACTTCCTATGGGATTCTCCGTCCTTCCAATGCGAAATTTTCACATGTAACATGCTCGGACTATGCTCCGGCGAATATCAATTTTTTTTTTCTTTTTTTCTTTTTATACATTCACGTGTGTCAAAAGTTAAAAATCACTCGGTTCTTCAATTTTTGTGTCGATAATTAAATACTGAGTTATTCATGGCTAATGACGGCCATTCACGATTAAGTATTCGTTTGAGAATTTCGCATAAACGTTTAATATTACAAAGTAGGTATTTTTTATTTTTTTCTCCCCCCTTTTTTTTTTTTTTTTTTTTTTGTTCCTTTTCGAGCGAATAATGAAACTGTCCGTGAGACCATTGACGTTTAAATTGGAATATCTTTGATTCGTTAATAAATTATTTGGCGAAAATTTATGAATTTCATTCTCTTTTCCTCACCCTCACCCCCCCAACCCTCCATCACCAATAAGCCCAACCACTGCCCTACTAATTCATGTCAACGACTGCCGAACAATTACGGTTTTACTTTACTTTGTCTTTTTTGTATTCTGATATTTTACTTTTTACCATCCAATTAATTTATCTAATAACTGCTTTGTGTATAAATTAGAAGTAGAGAGAGAGAGAGAGAAATGTTGAACACGAGAGGTCCATTAAAATGGCTTAATTTATCCGAGAATTAATAAGCAATGGATGTATGAACGTGTTATGGATGTATAAGTATATGGAAAAAGGAGGGTATGGGAAAAAGAGTTGCAATTTGTTATTCTTCCAGTTGAAATACTTGCAAAGGATTATAAATCATACATGCTTTGCCACTTTTATCATCGATCTGCTTTAAATTAATTATACATGCATCAGAGGCAATATCGAAATAAATTAAGATATAATATGCTTCGGAATATCAGTGCATTGCTAATTATACACATACGTACACACGGGCGGGCACACGGGCGGGCGGGCGCGGGCGCGCGCGCACAGACACACACGGTGCTAATGCGTTAATTCTATTTGCGCTATGTTTATTTATACGTATTCGCTGTCGTGTAGCCAGTGCGGCGTAGGGGCGTAGGGGCGGCGTAGGGGCAGAGGTTGCGGAGGTTGCGGAGGTTAATTGAGGTATTAAGAATTAAAATGCTTTGAGACGGCGGCACCCGATTGGCTTTGAACCACCGATCGAGCGTATTCGTTATAATTGAGATGCTGTTTGCGCGTCTTGATCGCTGCCGATCGATAATCCAACGGAGACCGGAGACGAATCCAGCCCCGCTAAATATAAAGAGACTCGAATACTCGTTATAAAAAAAAAAAAAAAAAAAAACAACAATATCGACTCGGTAGGGAACGACACGATTATTTGCGGGGGATGGGATGGGGCGGAGGGGTAGGTAGGAACGCTGGGATGTCGGATGCGGCTACTCGAACGGCTAAAGCTAAAACGCTATCGGCCCATTATCCTGGCCATTGACGGAAACGACGAGCGCGCAGAGGAGCTTGACGTGACAAATGAGGCCAGTTTTTACCGCGGCACCTTGTCCTTTGTTGCGCCTCCTCCTAAAGTACAAATCTGCCCGGGAGATCGTAGAACGTAGATGCGTAACACGGGGGCGGGGACGTTGACTTTTGAAGTAAGAACGGACGTCGGCTACGGTGGCACGTACCGCTATTATCACAGCCTATCCCGCAGAAATCTCGCTAAATTGTTGCGCAGAGGGATGCAGAGGATCCCCCCCCACACCCCAATAACCCCAATAACCCCAATAACCCCAATAACCCAAATAACCTTTCCTCTCACTCGTACGGATAGACTATCTATCTATCCGTATTATATGCGTTAGGTGCATTAGTCGGGCAGCGCGCAGCTGACTCGCGCACCTCGCTCGCGTAACCAACCAACCAACCATCCATCCATCCATCCATCCATCCATGCATGCATCCGACCGTCGTGCACCGACTCGACCAGCAGCCACGTACGTCTACGAAGCTCATATTGAATTGCGCCGGTCCTCATTACGAGCACTTATTTGGCGGTAGGGATCGCCTGGCTTCTTTCATACGCGAACTTTCTACCCGAGGATCGTAAATACACTCGAAACTTTAATTAGTCGAAGCCGTGTAGCGTACACGAGTTTCATTATGCAGAGCCACGAGGGCCGACAAAAAAAAAAAAAATCGTCGAAAGAACTTTGTTCCGCTCGTCGTCTCGGCCGACTTCTTTACCACGCCATCCTCTACCACGAGACTCCCCTGCCAGTAGTAGTAGTAGTAGTAGTAGTAGTAGCAGCCCGAGCAGCAGTAGTAGTAGTAGTAGTAGTAGTAGTAGTAGGGCCGGTACAGCACAGCGCTCGGCCTCGAGCCTCGAGCCCTTTGCAATTTACGTGGACCTTTAATCGTAAGGAACATCATCATCATCGTCCCAGAGAGCAGCCGAGCGGTCGCGGCGATAATTATTTTCACCAAAGCCATTCATTATTGCCGATAATATTTATAAGTCTCGAGTCGTTGCAACCCCCTTTATCACCGCCAAGGACGTACATTATTTCACCAATGATAAGAAAGATTGGATCATTGGATTAGCTTTAACGTAACGGAAGAATCCACGGAATCCACGGAAGCCGTTTAAATTCTGGTCTTATATATATATATATCCCCCCCCCCCAAAGTCCTTGGGGCTAAAGCACTCGCGTGACGTCGCTGTCGCTGTCGCTGTGGCAATAGCAATGCCAATGGCCAATGGCAATTGCCAACTGGATATATATTTTCACTGGAGGATATATCTCTGTCCATGGCAAGGGGCTTTCAATTTGGCCAATACTAAAAAATTAGTCCCGTAGCTGGTTGTTATTGGCCGTTATTTCATCGACTAACCTGTCGGGGATGATTATCCTCCACGTATTTATACACCTGTGTGTATATAAATATACGTACAAGCTTGTAGAGGGCATAATGCTGCATTACGTATAGAGTACGTATAGAGCGAGGGTGGGGGGCACGTAGCTTTTTTCGCCTTTCACGATCCATTTTAATCATGACGTTTTAGCCGAAGGTATGAGTAAGCGTTGAGCGGCGGCTGAAGGGGTAATAAGGGGGGGGGGAAAAAAAAAGAGGTAATTTACGAGCGGTTTACTGGCTGAGTCCTTAAATCCGCCATAAGTGTTTAAAGTGGGTGTAGTAACGAGTGGCCTACTTGCCGTGTAATCTCCGACGGCTATATATACACACGGGCTTTACATTTATAATGCACGAGTACGGCCGTGCAAAACGTGCATAATGGTATTTGGTCCCCTCCGCCAGCCCCCTTAGCCCCCGACAATGCGTGTATACTTCATAATGTGTGCACTATGCCGTTTCTGCGATATCGTCTAAGTGGCACACGTGGCCACCTAGACATCCTCGGCTTCCCGAGGATCCCCGGCAGTCGAAGAATCGGCCGACTGCCCCCCCCCCCGATCCGCGACAAATAAATTACCCTCGCCGAGGGAGGGCTACCACCCCAACTGCCCCCCTTAAATTACCGGATAATAAAATTGTCCTCTTAAATGCAGCACGTATGACTAGCGACTAGCTTAGGCTCCCCTCCCCCCACCTTGCACCCCAATAACCCCAATAACCCCCGGAAAGGGTATTATACGGGGATGACCCCTACGTCACTTACGCCACTTACGGCACTTACGGCACTGCACCACGTCTAGCCTACGCCTACGCCTACGCCTACGACGTTAATTAAAAGGTACGTCGCAGGTACTTTGTCACTTGGAGCCTAAAACGTCAGCTTCATCCCGCCCGTCCGACAATTCCGTCAAACTATATTGTGATTTATCTCTGATTTATCATTGATATTGGTCCTCCCAATAAACACGCGCTTACCCTCGCCCCCTCAAAGCCTGTCGGGTAAGTCCGAATGAATGTATGCGCGTGTCGTTGAATGACAAATTCGATTGAACTACTACCCGTAAGCCGGAGCCGCTATTTTTAAACTAATTTTCATTCCTTATCGTTTGGACACGAATTCCCGGGTAAGTTTAAAGGCAAGTTGAGAGTTCCCCGAGCCGCGGTGGCGGGGCTGGCGGCGGGGCTGGCGGCGGGGGTGTCGCCTATTACCGCGCCGCGTATGCTAATGTGTATTTTACGGGGCCAAGATGCGCCGAGTATGAATTAGCCTGACGTTTAAAATATTAGTCTCGTATTTACGGGAATCCCGGGAGGCGGCTGGCGTAGAGAGGGCGGGGGGGGCGGGGGGGAGGTCCGCGGAACTTGAAAGGACTTGAAAGGTGGCAGGCCTTGGGTCCGACCGGGACCCTAAGGACCAAGTTTTTCAAAGAGAAAACTAAGCCAGCCCAGGGATAGGCGGGGGGGTGGGGGTGCGGGGGATTAGCGAAGTTGCCGAGGCGGAGGCTAGACGGATAAGTGATCGAAATTTAAATTTTAAAGTTTGACGGTGTGTGCACGTGTGCCTGCGCGTGTTACTGCGGCAGGCTCGTGTGCGTGGCTACGGGACGGGACCGAAGGTGGAAGCCGGAGGAAAACCTGCGAGACCGAAGTCTGTCTCTTCTGCCTCGCCCCATACCACACCACCCCAACCCCACCCCACCGACGACGGGGCTCTAAAAGCCTTGAGAACCTTTGACTTGAGGGAAGGATAGTTTTACTTAACTTTCAAATTAAATGGCTTGAATAATGGGCAAAATTTTCTTTTCTACAATTTCCCCCCCACCCTTTACCCCAATAACCCCAATAAGCCCAATAACCCCAATAATCCCTCGACTACTTATTCCTTTATTCCTTTCCTTCCTTCTTTACTTCTGCGTTTTGCGTTTAGACTTATTTTCTCCCACCAATATTGTCATCACTACATAATTAGCATAATTTTTTTTATAATTTTTTTAATTTTACATAGCGAAAACTCGGGTACCGAGCTCATACCACATTCACCTCGCGGCTCATTTACACGCATTAAAGCACAGTAAGAGTGTACCTTGTGTACCTTTGTGCAGGTTCCACAAGCCAAAAAAAAAAAAAAGAGCGATCGCGCTATTACACACGCACGGTATTACGTTTAAGGCGTGCCATTATTGCCCTCCTAGCTTCCTACTGGAATATCAATTTAATCAGAAACTAATATTTAAAACCAAATTACATATTGAGAAAGTGAGTTTTGGAGCGCATACGTATGTCGTGCGTGTGCGTATGCTGAATCGACAAATCCAGGAATCGAGGATTTAACTGTCGGAGTTATAAAGTTTCTTTATTTACACATTTTCATTTCACACAAATACGTGTACGTACGTGTACGTACATACGAAATTATTAAAGATTTAAAATCCAAGGGATATATATGGTGTACAACGTCAGGGTGTATGCGTGTAAGCCCGTCCGTGTAAGGGCGCAGTCGTAAGGTTATTGAGCCCGATTTGACAAAGTCCCGGGGCCAGTTTTATCCGTTTTGTCCGGAGCCTTTAGGGAGAGTCTTCCCATTGGACATCGCATCGCATAAAACTCGTTCATAAACAATGGAATCGAAACACGAGAAAATGCGATAATCTAATTGTCACATCGAATGAAGCCCCCCTTCAACGACTCATTTAATGAGTACAACGTTAATTTTGAAGCTTTTCCACCGTTGTCGCAGACCCCGCGGAACAACAATCGCAAATCAACCCCAATAACCCCAATAACCCCAATAACCCCAATAACCACTGATCGATAATCGGCATAATATGGTTTTTCAGGGCTTGCATCCGGCTGGCCGTATTAAATAATTTAAAGCTTCGGACAGGTACGTGTCGTGGGGTCGAGCTTTCCCAGGAAATAAGTTCGTCGATCCTTGAGGAGTAAAACCGTAGTTCTCTGTAGGCATCTCTTGGTGAATATCACCAAGGGACCATTCCCCTTTACTTCAATGGCACAATCTAATTCTCTCGAGTTTCCGAGCTTCCTCCACGTTCTCCTTACCCACTATCTATCCTTGCTCAGATAAGACTCTTAGATTTACCTATACTATTTAAGAGCTCGAGTATTTGTCCCTTTATCATCTATTTTATAAAATTATCTTATATTTAATAAATCTACCTGCAACATTACATTCTTATTAAAATACGTCTTCGCTACTTTATTTTATTTATTAATACAATTGTAATTGATAAAATCCGTATCACCGTGCCTCAAAGACATTTCGTACTACTTAAAAATATCAGACCGTTCTTCGTTTTTCTTATAAAAAAAAAGGCGGAGGAGGGGGGGGTTAAATAAATACTTGGTTGTTTTACGCGCACCTACTTCTCTCGAGGTCCAGCAAAGCTGAGACGAGTCCATTAGACGAGACGATTATGAGGAACGCGAATTCCTTAGATTCTTAGGCTTTGCATAATCATCATTGTTGTTCATCTCGATCCGAGCTTTCTCGAACGTCATCGTCGTCGTCATTATCATCAACGCGTTTTCTCCTTCAAATCCCATCAAGCTTTCTTATCAATTGCATCAATTTACTCGAATCGAACGCGTAACAAACGTTATCGTCATCATCAACATCATCATCATCGTCGTCGTCGTCGTTATGATTAGTTAGAGCGATATCTCTAAATTACATATCCAAGTGCAAAAAGTCCTTATTTTTTGAGTTATCGATCGCATAAATCTTACGGATACTAACAAAACAACACGAGTTTTCATTTTCACGGTCGTTCGCATCCATTTAGGTATTCGCGTGTAATTATCATGAGGTATAGCGTCGGCAAAAACCGTTTGCCACTTTAATTTACTACTACTTTAATCTAATCACATTATTAATCGAGAATGAAATGGGAATTTTATATACTTCCCTATAAGCAGCTAATTTTACGGATTTTTCGATCATTAGCTTCTCGATAGATCAGACCGACCACTAAACAGGAAGTTGCTCAATCTTCTTAATTTTAGTTGTACTTTTTAAAACAGAGGTCACTAGAACTTTCTCTATTGCGTTGCGGAAGCATCTTGGGAAGCTTTTGTATAAAGTAGTAGTGGTGATTCGAAAAACATTGATTGACTCGATTACAAACAAATTGTCGTTATCAATTGGGAAAAACATTTTCTCACTCTTTTCTATTCGTTCCATTTGTAATCTGTATAATCCGTAAGGATCGTTAGTGTTACCGCTCTTCGTATACTTACATACAACACATTACAAGATAATAAAACTCTTCTTGCTAGATTTTTATGCTTCGTACTTTACAGATAAAATACAATTTAACGATAGATAAGAGCATTATGAAAAAAAAAATAAAAATAAAAACCTTAATAATAATATTAAATTAAATAATTTTTAATCGTGACAGGGTGAGTGGTTTTAAAATTAAAATTTTAATCCTAAAAACAGTAGAGTAGTAGTGAAGGGTAACGATATAACGACATTTATCTTTAAATATAATCATATAAATCGGAGCTACGTACTGTTTTCCTTAATAATTCAAATAACCGAAAATTTTCGTAATTGTTAATAATCGAGAATCTGCACGTGCCTGGTGCATGTAAAAAAAAACAAAATAATAATCATCATCGATAATGTCAGATTAATCTTTAGTGAGCACAGAAGATAAATTAATCTCTAGATGTATATCCCATAGAATGGGGAATTTCGTATATGATTATTTGAAATTGACGCATAGAAAATACCTATATTTTCAGTCGACCGATAAAAATTACTAAATTGTTTCAATAAAAATTAAAACTTCCAATCATAACGCGTGACACTTGTTATTATTATTATTATAATATTATCTTTTTTGCTGTTTTCGTGCGTGACTCGTCTTCCAGGCAGCACATTGATTGGCCTGTGTCGAAGAATTGATGTAAATAATGATTAGCATGAAATGATTATTAACGGGATACTCGACTCCGGATATTTTACATCCAGCCAATTATTATTTCAGCTAATTTGAATTATTAAGACGCAAGGGAAATTCCCCCCCCGAAAGCTCCTTGGTTAATATTTACCCGGAAACCGGTGTAATTCATGCGCCTCCTAATGGAAATTACAAAAAGAAAAAAAAAAATCGTATCGCGGACGTAAGGAAAATATTCGTTTTACAAATTTTTGTAAAAACAAAATATTTTACCTTAAAAAATTGTCTTATCGGAGGTATTATAACCCCAATTCAATCGAATGATGAAAAAGCGTTCGAGGAAACCCGGCCCCAGGAATTCTTCCGAGCCGAGCGCGATATTATTACAACTACGTACGTGCTTCTTCTTTTATTTTATTTATTTATTTATTTTCTTATCGTTAATCCCTTTGACTCGAGTGATTAAGCGCAATCGCTCGTGATCGTCGATGACAGTCGGCGATAAAACCGAATCTCCACAGAGACGCGCAAGGACCATAAGGACCTTAAAGCCGGGATTCGATAGACTTCTCTCTCTCTCTCTCTCTCTCACTCTCTCACTATCCCCTTTAGCAAAGAGTTAAACGTATTCAAACAGATATTAGAATAATGAATATGGAAGCGAAGCTAGAAATTACCTGACAAAAAGATGTTTTCGTGCCTGATAAACACGTTCGAGGGACATGGCAAGATATATTGCATCCCACTGAACGCACTCACTCCACACGCAAAGCGGCACTTTACATCGTCGTCACACACGTACGGCCCCGCAACACACGCTTCCTATATCTCTGTATCTCTGTCTTTGGCCCTATCTCCATATCTATCCCACTCGACAGGTTTACCAACAAAATTAAAAGCTTACACGCCGCGTACATTATTTGTCGTCGTCGTCGTCTCTCTCTCTCTCTCTCAACCTATCTATCTCTCCCTCTCTCCCTCTCTCTCTCTACCTACCTATCTATCTCTCAATCCACTATTCAATCTATTCAATTTTCGCACACAATCCCGTCGCTTAGAGCCCGTGTACGTGCATTAAACCTCAAAAGCATAAACCATAAAGGGTAAAGCGAAAATTTCTAAATAAAACGTTTTATTTTTTTAATTATAAAAATGCAATTATATATTTAAAAGTTTTGAATGCTTCGTTCGGGCTCCGGGAGATATAAAAGAGTAAGTAATAACGTTCTGCTCGAGGAAATGTTTACTTAAACATCAGAACGTCACGCGTTACAACTTCATAACTCCTCTATCTACGATGAAAATGACGATGGGGGGCGGGGGAGGTAAAATCCTTACAACGTTTTAAGTATATTTTTCAAAGCTTGTAAAATCTTTAGACGCCTCAACAGCTCCTTCCGCGCACATAAGAAAAATAATCAAATGAGACGAGACGAGACGAGACGAGACGATCCAATTAAGCCTCTTTTACAACATTGTTTTTATAGATTTGCCGGCCTGATTGCACATTAATTGCGAGAAAAAGGTAATTTTCATTACCCCGGCAATGACGAATAAAGACGGGCATGGAATTTTATTTATTAATAAACGCTTAAGGGTAGAGTTTTATATTTACTCCGACTTACGTCGGTCCAATGTCGGTCTAATAACGTAAAAGTCATTCTCTCAATGTCGAGCGAGTTAAATACCAAAAACTAAAAGTCAGCTTTCGATATTATTTAGAATATTTCGCACTTATGTTATTGAGTCCGCCGGTTCTATCAATCATACATTACATTTGTATGTAATGCTCGGCTGAATCGATAAATAAAATTTTACGTAGGAGGTGCGTTTTTCTTTTCTTTTCTTTTCTTTTCTTTTCTTTTCTTCATCGCATCAAATAGCAATGTGCGAATTACGTATTACAATTGATACCTTTTTACATCGTAACGGGCTTTGAGTAATCTCTATAGCTCATAAAAAATTGCCGCTTACGATCTAAAAATGCACGAGATATAAATAATAAATGATCTTCTGTCTCTACGTAATTATTAACTTTAGATATTAGTTGTACGAAGCGAATTCGATAAAAAGTTCCACGTAAAGATGAAAAACTGCTCTTGAATATAGAAAATGAGCGCCGCACGACATTTATTCCGACAAGGCTTTAATTATTCATTTAAAAAGGGTAAAAACTGTTTTTATAAACAAAAAAAAAAAAATAAAAGTACATTCGGTGACGCTCATCGACCGAATAATATTAAATATTAGTAAATTGTTATTATACGCTTGTAACCGTCACGGGGAATATTATATTCGCAATAATAAACTTTGTTGATTAAAATTTACATCTTTTTCAAATTACCTGCCTGCCCCATGTTGTAATCTACAACTTTTCAAACATTGCACCCGGAATATTGTTCTACCCTTATCATTATTTTTTATCATTATTGTTGCCGTCGTTGTTATTGTTATATGCGTCGTGCGCGACGAGTGTAGTCTTAAAACAAAAAAAGAAAAAAAGAAAAACAAAAAAATATTAAAATTCCCCACTAAATTAGAATAGGCTGAAGAATTAGAGAAAAATTTTTGTTTTAACCTACCGTGGTTTAACGATAATTTTCAACTTCAAGTCCTTCTACTTCGACCCCCCCTCGATACTTCAATGATTTGTCCCAATAACGACACGAGACATCCTTACCGCAAAGAAGAATTTAGAATAATAAAAAATAATTGTTCCAAATAAAGTACAATGCTCTGTACTGCGAATGTAAATATTGTGGATTTCGTTTAGAATGTGCAAGTGTGGAAATTCATGGGGTAGTATTGGGGTAGTGTTGGGGTAGTATTGGGGTAGTATTGGGCCACTGCTGCTGACTGATGCGCTTTTATCGATCGCGTTATTGGCAATCCTTTACCGCCGTGCCGTTGAGTCGAGCGTAATACACGATTCATATAAAAAAAAAACTTTTTAGTAATTTATTTATGTAACACGTTATTAATATGATTGTCATTATCGTGAATACCGCGAATAACATTATAGAATGCTCGCTGAATAATATATAAAAGAATTTTAAAACTAACAACAATATGTTAATTATTTAAATTCTATTGATAAAATGAAGACTTTGTTCAACAAATATTTGAGCTTTGTATTTTATTTTTCAAAAAAAAAAAAAAGAAAAAAAAAAGCTTATTTGAAACAAATCAAAATATTAATCATTTTTCGTACATTAATTCATTAGTTGTGTTTATTTAACGAGAACGAGTTTTTTTTTTTTTTATTTCAAACGTTATTGTTTGTGTATCATAGAAAAGGTAAAATATTTTCATTACGTGAAATAAGTATAAAATCATTCTCTAAATTAAAAAAAAAAAAACCATATATATATATATATATGTATATATATTTACATGGAATGTAGGAAGGTTGTAACGTAACGTATCAATAGAATAAATTAAAATACAATTGAAGCGAAAATAAAAGTATAATAAAGATTTTCAATTTATTCGGGGTTATTTAATTTATTTAATTTGTATTTAATTTATTTACGGCAACGACGGCGATACCGGGGATATACGTATTTCTATCTATCTACAATACAGTTATCTAATTATCTAATTAAATTAAAGGGATTATAACGTTGCTTGTACGCGATGTTATTGTAGGCTTTCCTCATTATGGAATCATCGATGTCATTCGTAACGTACATTGTGTTATTATAACAACGAAAGGTTATATTGTGCCCAAGAATAAACTGGACTCGGTAATATAATTGTTTAACTCTCATTATATTGTATGTTTTTTTTTTTTTTTTTTATCCGTACTCGGATTATTCGATGCAGCAGCAGCAGACAATGTTTTAGTTCCCATATAATACAATGCGCCGAGATTTATTATTAAACTGGTAATTGAATTTAGAATAATACGTTCGAGGCAATTTTACCATTCTAACGTTAAATGAAAGGGCGGGGAGGGGGCGAGGGAGGCCGTGAAAAGAGCTTCGGCTCCATAGTCTCGTTCGTATCTTAACGAACGTTGCAAATGTGTACGGTGAAAGTATGTATATAAATGCGCGTGAATGCCGTTGCCCGGAGGAAGCGCGGAGTGCGTCGACATTGACGTGGATCCCAGCCAACGAACCGTAAGCTCACGTAGAAAGAGGCAACGTTTCGAATATGAACTGGTGTCCCGACTAAGAGGAAGGATACGAGACTCGATAAGTTGCATACGATGACGCACATGACTTATATTATTAAAACCGATTTAACCGAAAGGATTATTCTCGGCTAATGAGGATATGGGGATAATAATAACGAGGGATGGGCGAACCGTCCCCGTGCGGCTTTCGTCGTCGTTCTTTTTCGCAGACCAATTTCGCAGAACCATATCGAGTTATTGGGGCTTGGAATTCTAGGGCTTATTTTACGATCGGGGATTAGACAAGATATCCATACTTATAAGAGTATTTCTCGTAACCTCGTATCGACCTGCTTACCGATGGATCTCTCAATGGAAGAATATCTCGATGGTATTTGACGATATTCTGAAATATTACAGGCCCCGATAGACCCAATGACCTTCAATGGCACGTTTCTCCTGCACATCCGAATCCTTTACTTCAAAAATTCTTTCTACAAAGTAGTCAGACAACGTTACCTCGCTGGCAAGCAAAAACCATTCGCATTTTAACGTTAGATTATCTTGAATATACGCGACTTGAGGGTAGAGGAGATCGAGGCCCGTTTAAGGTTTTCGCCTTCCTTACGCGCACAACGCAACAACAACAACAACAACAACAACAACAAAATACTTTAGCCGACCGCCGCCTTTGTCTTTCAGTGACTTGGTAATTTTCAAAAACTATTTTTCCTTTTTTTTTTTGCAAATATCAGGTTTCTTTTCGTTTTCACCGCTGCCGAAGTAATTTTAACGTAAAATAATTCTTAAAAATTCCAAAAGAAATTGGAACTACGCGAACGGAAAACTGCCGGGGATTTTCTTAAATTACAGGTAACTAGGATTTTTTAATAAAAACAGAAAACTTTTTAAAATTTTCCTAACCTTTCTGCAAACTCATTAATTAAAGTATAGCGAATGTATATATATATATACGTATATACGTATACGTATAGGCGAATGCGGGTAATCGCGTATTTAAAGAATGGTAAATAACAAATGTTATTAAATCTTATGTTTCGAACGTTTCATTTCTATTGAATAAACAGAATGTAAAAACCTACGAGAAAGAAAAAAAAGAAAGAAAAGCATATAATCGCACTCTTAATAATTAAACATCTCGTGCAGTTATTTTGAATAGACTCGGGAACCGACGAATAAAGGAAATAAAGGAAATAAAGGGCGTGCTTATTTAAAATTCAGAGAAATAATACTTTATAATGGAATTGAGCTCTTTACGTTGACATACTTCTCGTAAATCGTAAGTCATGGCAAATGAGAGGAGTGAGTATATAACAACTTGTTACGAATCTTATAAAAAATCTTATCAAGCAGTGTATCGAGTCGAGTCTCCTATACATATAATATACATAAACAACGTTCCATGGACATTGTCAATAGTCAATAGTCAAACTCAAATAAATATATTATTAATTAACAAGAACTTGCTTAATCGTTCAAATTTCAATTGGATTTCACTACAGGTCTGACAAAAATCTATGCGATACTATAAACATTGTTATACTCTTGTTGATCAAGTATAGATCAGTTCCTTAGCATTTCCTACACCCTAAAATTAATAATATAATACTAATAATAACGATTGTTGTTGTTGTTGTTGTTGTTATCATTGTTATTAGTATTATTATTACCATTATTATTATAAGGGTAGTGGTCGAGCAGGAGTATACGTAGATATACGTATATAAAATTATGCTTTAAAAGTTATATTATACGATAGGAATTCCTCGAAGTGGCCGTGCATTATATTTATGAAATAAGTAAGAAAATTTATGATTATTTGACACGTTTTTTTTGGCCTTTTAAGGTGAATTTGTTATGAGAGCTAATAGTAAAGTTGAGTCGATGTTTAATGTGAGTCGGCGCGCGGGGAGGAACTTTCCTTCCACAGAAAACTCAAGGATAATTAAAAAAAAAAAAAAAGAAGAAATTAGAAAGAAAAAAGAAGAAAGAAAAAGGCTGGTATATCATGGGGGCATCAATTATTTCGGCAAGATAATGAAGATATTTTAATATCAATCTGCTTAAAGAAAAAAAAACAAAAAAACAAGTCTCTTTAGAAATTAGGAGAAAAAAAGTATTTACGGAAAGAGAAGATCATTTGTACAGACAAAATGTCTGGATCAATGATAATACATTGTTTTCATGTAACAATGCTCTAAGCAGAGGTAACGACAACAACAACAACGACAACGACAACGATAATAATAATAGTGGCAATTAATAGGAAAATAATCGTCCGAGGGCAATAAGACTAGCGAAAACAAAAAACAAAAAAAAATCTTTAATTTTTCGAAAAACTTCGTTGCACCGGCCGTGGCATTAATTCCCCCAGACTCTTTATTCGAGCTTCTATAAAGTAATCCGTAAGGATAAAAAGCCGCGGGGCTGGACTATCTGGGTATAGACGTCCCGGCATCGTCTCGGCTTGCGTCTCGTTGCAATAAAATTTAGGGGGGGTGGGGGAAACGTTGCTCAGGTGCTTACCGTGTATTTCAAACGTAAATAAAGCCAGAGGATAGAATATCGAGACCCAAATATCGAGATTTGGAAGAACAACGTACGGCGGAGAGACGGAGCGCCGTCAACGCTTCTGCGCATGTATAATAATAGGTCCTGGTGGGGGGGGGGGGTGGTGTACGAGAGAGAGAGGGATAAAATTCGTTTAGAATTCGAGGCTCGAGCATTAGCATGGAAAGCTCGTGCCAAGCTCCTCTCGAGCGCACGCGAGCAGAAGGAGCGGGGCAGGTAGCGGTAACGTTGCAGCGAGTGCACCGGAGTATGGAGTATTCGCTTAACGTCATGTTTATTACGACACGACAAGCGCAGACGACGTCCATTCGGCCACGCTAATGCCGAGGTCATTATTTCAAAGCTAGGCGGGGTGGGGGTCGAGATCGAGGAGTTCGAGGGTCCCGTCAAAAATATCCGGCAAGTTGCGGGACGCGCTGTCGGCCGGGGGATGGGCCGGCGGCGTTAAAGCTCTGCCGAGCTCTGCCGAGCTCTTCC
Source organism: Ceratosolen fusciceps (assembly GCA_018883505.1). NCBI lineage: Eukaryota > Metazoa > Arthropoda > Insecta > Hymenoptera > Agaonidae > Ceratosolen > Ceratosolen fusciceps. The sequence goes on from RCIC01000011.1 coordinate 6,910,151, forward strand.
GACCACCCCCTCCCCCCACCCGCCGTCCGGATTCATACGTAGAGAACGTACGTACGTACCAACGCGTAAGCACCACCCCTTCCCACTATCCACGTCTATACCGTAGACGGCCCGCTCTTACCTAATCTGATTAACTAATTAACCCGACAAAGATCATATATATATATATATATATATATATGCGCAAGAGTTCGATGCAGGAGGACTTTACTGAGGACGTCGAGGAACTCGCGGATCACCGACTCTTCTCGAAAGTATCCTTCCCTTTCATTCAACGTTTCGCGCGATCAAAGCTTCCCGAGCTGGCGATCCCTCGCTCTCTACCCCTTCCACCCACGCTCGCGGCTACGCTCGGCGGAAAAAAAAAAAAAAGAAAAAAAAATTATTATTCCTACCAAGAGACGAACGAGACCCTCCTCCTTGCAATTAAAAACGAGAACGTCCGGCAAAATATAGTGGCATTTACCGATACCAAAGGCTTTTAGGCGTTATTAAAGTTATTGCCCTCCTAGAGACGGGTGAGAGAGAGGGGGAGGAGGGAAAACAAGAAATATACACGAGAACTTTCCGACCACGTGTCGCCTTTCGACTCGGGACCGAGACCCCTCCTGTTTCCTATAAGACTTTCATCGTCGACTTGAAGGTCGAATCGGACCCTCTCGGCGGAGTCGTAGTCGACGGGATGCTGCGCACGGTGGGCCCGAACCCACCCGCACCTACACCCCAATAACCTCAATCATTTATTCGTTCCTTCGTTTATATTATAAATACAATGGGTAATTAGCGTGAGTCGAGAATCGTCGTGGGATATTGAAGCGCCAACCCAATAACCCCCAATAACCAGCCCCCCCCCCTACGTGCAACTATTTTTTTTCTCCCGCCGTCCTTAGGAAGCAGCGGTGACCGCTCCCCCATGACCTTTTACGCTCTTATCGAACGTATTTGGGGAAGGTATTTATGGAAGGATGTGGCTCTATGCTCTGTTCCCGGTTTCTCTCTGTGGGGGGTTAGCTTCGCTAGCTCAGTCGGCTCGACAAAGACTCAATCGCTCCGGAGACGTCGGGCATGCTGCTATTGCTGGCATTCGTTGCCCGATACGATTTTCCACTTCCTTCCGGTGAAATCGTCGTCCAGTCCTTAATAGAGGAAGCCTTTCCGAGCCTCTGCTGATGCCGCGCTCGACTTCAAACTATACTCTAAATTGGCCAATTACGTGACTGGCACGGCAGCTTAACGCCCCCAATAACCCCCAATAACCCCCAATAACCCCCAATAACCCCGCTACGCCACCGATCGTCGACCCTCCCCAAGCGTTACGGCTTATATATTCCAAACTACAAGATATTTCTACATACGTAAGCTGCACAAACGCCCTGATACATTCTAATAGAAATACACAATACGCGTGTTTGCGCGCGTGTATATGCATATGTGTATATATATGCTCGTAAGCGTTGTAGCGGACGAGCGAGTAAAGTTAAAAATTTTGTAACGAACGACGGTTTCAAGTTTTCAATAAGAATTCAATCTTCGAAAGAAGATCTGACGATTCGGAAAGGCCGAATCATTTTTTTGTAATTTCATTATTCTCATAAGTCGCGGGCCAGGCCTCTCCGTACCCTCTCGGTACGTGTGCCAAGGTAATTTCCGATCCCTTCATGCAATAACCACAGCAATGCCGTGTAAATGTCCTTTAAGCTCGGCCTCTACCAAACTCATCGATCCTCCCGGATCCTTGGATCTTTGGAACATCTTTCAAAAATATAAATGCGTGTTAACCTTTGTTTTTATAAACTTTTTCAATTTAATTACGAAACCCTCGTGTTTTATCGAAATCATTTCAAAAATAAAAGTAATAAAAGGTGGAAGAAGTGGGGCAGGGGGCAGGGGGGGCGTGGGACTCGGCCAAGTTTCTATGGGCTGAAAAAAATACTCGGGAAAGATTAAAAATTTTATAAAATAAATCGAAACTTTGTTTTTCACTGTTGAAGAAAAAAGAAGAAAAAAAACTTGAAGAACAAAAAAAAGTATTTAATCCAGGCCGTTTCTTAATTTAACTCGAACTAATAAATATTTGTAAGAAAGGGGGAAAGAAGGAAGGAAGGGGGAAAAAAAAAAAAAAGAAAAAATGCTCTCGACAACGACTACTTTTGCCACTTTTAGTTTTACGGACAAAACTTCTTTTATACCCGCCATAATAATTTTTGGAAGAAAGGTAAAAATCGTGAAATTAACGTTACGATAATGCGGTCTTAGTTAAGTAAAATGAAAGAGATTTGAAAACGCGTGTCCATCGGCTGTTCATAATACGCAACTAATTAATTACCTCGGGTACCCGATCCTTCCCCCCCATCCTTCCCCCGATCGCCCCCAAGAAAGAGTCGCTCGAAAAGGTTAATTTGGAAAAGTGTTAAATTAAAAGCAAAACAAACAAACAAACAAACAAATAAGAAAAGCCTTTGGTGGTAAAAACAAACGGACGGGAGGGGAATGAAAGGAGGTAGATGGAGAAAAGAATGAATGAACTGAGACGGGGCTTGCTTTCACGGACTATTGGAAAACTCGCTCCTTCTAATTAATTTGCAGCTTCGGGGTCATCTAAATTTATGATAAATTATTAATGAGCGTTATTACTTCTCAATTACGAGCCTTTTAACGGAGCGTGCCGTAGCTCCCACGGGACTAAAGTACTTCTTCCGCTCGAAAATGAATAATCTATATATACGTATATACGTATATATATATATATATATACGTATACAGATATGCGCGTGTACGTGGGATGTATCTTTTTGCCAGGGTATTCTTTGAACTTTCTCTGGGTATTCTCCGGTCGGGCCTCCCGCTTTCCCTACATCTTCCCGGCTCCGTCTACCCCGTATCTCTGTCTCTGTCGCTCGACGAGACTCGTTCACGAACTCTTTCGTAGGCCGGGGCGGACCTTTTACCCTCCTGAATTCCCCGTTTTTCCTAGCCGGGCTCTGTGAATACGTTCGTACGTTCGTTCGTTCGTTCGTTGGTTCGTTGGTTCGTTGGTTCGTTGGTTCGTTCGTTCAATGCCCCCGAGCGACTGTACGTCCCAGGCTCGCGAGACTCGGCTCGTGCCGACACCTTTAAGCAAATGATATCCGCCTCTCTCTCTCTCTCTCTATCTATTTATCTATCTATGTATCTACGTGTGTCTCTGTCTCTCGCGCGCGCAGCCTTACCTACCACCTCTCGACGACAACAGGCTGATTCGGCCAAGCAACGCATGCCCACGGCATTGTTATTAATTTCCTCCGCGGCTTCCCCTCCCCCCCACCCACCCATATCTCCCCACGGCTCCCTAGCACTGTGTACGAGGGTGCACCGCTACGGCCCACTACCTACTCCCACGTGTTACGAGCTCTCGGATGTAAGTGTGAGTGGGCCGCCGCGGCCTAATGAAGCCTTTGTTCGCCGGGCTTTCATATTAAACTTCTTTTGTCTTGTTTTTCGTTTCGGCGCCCACCAGCGACGTTTCACGTCGCCTTGAGCTTCTGCTTCTGCTTCTGCTACCGCTGCTACCGCTGCTACCGCTACTACCGCTGCTGATGCTTCTGCTGAACCAGCCAAGCGGATGCGCTGAAATAACGGCGGTCCGTAGGTTAAGAGGGCGTCGAGACCAGGAGGAGTCCGATTAACGGCCACGTGAACAATGGACGCGGGGCAACGAGACGTCCTCCGTGACGCTGGACACGGGTACGAGCCCGTGGAGGGGAGGGGCGGAGAGGAAAGGGCGCGGTCAACGTTATTTATCGTTGAATATAAATAAGCTTCGTTAAAGGTGCTTCGTGTACATCCGCGGTGAGAAGGAGTTATTGGGGTTATTGGGGTTATTGGGGTTATTGGGGACTGGACCAATTCCCGTTCGTAATAAGATTCGAAGCGACGACACGTTTGCCGGGATAATTAGTTTATTAAACAACGAGAGACGACGGCCTCTTAGTTAACTCGGCTCTTTCGATAACGCGGATATAATAATTACAGGGCGTTGTTAATCTATTCTTCTGCCAGCCCCTCCCCCCCAACTCAGCCATCTGAGTTTGCCTCGAGCTTTTCTACGCTTAATCGTCACCCGTACAAATTACAAATTACAAATTACAAATATAACTCTATTAGGCACTAGGCACCTTCGTACTTTCCCTTATTTCCCTTATTTTCCGCCCGGACGTTCGGCCGTTTCCTTAAAAAAGTCTCTCTCGCAAATATCTTTATTAATAAAACAATTGCCAATTACACGCCTGTTTATAACGCACTGTATTACAGCTCGTCATTGCTCTTACGTATAATCCAGCCTATATACTATTATTATTAATTCCCTTTGAATGGCCAAAGTAAAAACAACTCGCTGAATATTTATTATCGAGGCCGTAATAGCGGTATTAGAGGCATTAGTGGGACCTGCCACTTAATAAGCTAGAATAATATACTTTTCTTTTAACTAAAAAATGAGTAATCTCTTGAAGGGGGGCGTGGGGGTGGGGAAGTAAACTCGTTGGGTTTGAAAATCTCTTATTTTCGTCGAATGCTACCCCTCGGCTTGCCATAATTTTATCATAAATTATAATTTACTTTAAAGGAAAGACCCTCGACGGCATAAATAAGTATAAAGTTTTATAATTATGCGGAGCATTGTGAAAACGGGTTATCGTCAAACTTAAAGGGATTATAAACATAAAAGGCGTCCGTCCTATCGGTTCCATTCAATTTACAAAATATATCCTTTCTCCGATAAAAGATAGATAGAAAGAAAGAAGGAAAGAAAGATAGAAGGAATGAAAGAAAGAAAGAAAATATAGCGTAAAAAATATGTCTTGAAAAAATTTTGATACGTTCCGTGCAGATGAGGCAGGTGAGAGCGATATAAAAGAACTAGAGAAGAAAATGCGGAAACGGCAGAAGAGTCTGCGGAAGGATATAAAAATGCTTTGTGAGAAGTTAGTCGATGGAAAGAGGGTTACGTGGCCGTGTATGGCTTTACGGGTGGGGAGGGGGTGGGGGAGGACGAAAAAACCAAAGCGTTACAATGACGCGAGGCCAAGGATGCAAAGAGAAACGAACGCGTGCGTTTACGCGTACGTGTCTCTGAGAGAGAGAGAGTAAGAGCGAGAGAGACGTTGATAAGTAGCGGGAGCACGAGCAGAGGAAGAATAATGAGGAAAGTGCCAGGGGCTGTCTACGAAGTACTAGCAGTAGAGCAGTAGCAGTAGCGGTAGTAGCAGTAGCGGTAGTAGGAGCAATACTAGCAGTAGTAATAGTAGTAGTGGAGCGCAAAAAGAAAATGAAATGCATGGGAAAAAGTGAATATAGGTTGAGATTAAGCCGTAGCCGGGGAGGGAAAGAGGACGACTGCTCGTGAAAAGGAAGAGTAGGGGGTGGGGGAGGGGGAGGAGGAGGAGAGAGCGAGAGATGGAATGAAAGTCGGATAGGAGGAGAGGCGAAACGAAGCTGTTTGTTCTTTATTTTATTTAAAGCAAGATGTCCCGGATGCGGGCAAACTCGTTTCGTGCCAACGAGCTTCCAGATCATCTGTACCTTCTCTCACTCTCTCACTCTCTCACTCTCACTCTCAATATCTCTATCCCAGTCGACGCCTTACCCACCCACCCGTCCCTCGCCCCGCTCCCACTTCGCAGCTTCGGCGCTAACTTTTTCCGGGCTTTACAATTTTTGCGTCTCGTTTTAACTCCCTCGACCCCCCACCCCCCCACCCCAGCTGCTGCTCTTCTTCCCCGCCACCACGAGCCCCCTTGAGGTTATACGCCGGTATAACCCCAAAAGCTACCGAGCGCACTCGGACGTATCTCCAGGATTTTCCGCGACGCAGTTGGAAACAATGCCGTTGGCCGGGAAGGCCGGGAAATGCCGCGAAGACGCTACTAGCGCCGGCGCTTATTCCTCTCACCTTCCGCCCGTCCGACACCTCTCTCCGCCGAATGAATAAATCGCAAATTACACGGCACGGAAGAGAATTTGGTTTCGTCGGACGGGCAGAAGTGTCGGACGGGCCACGGTGTCGGAGAGCTTCTCGTTAGGCCAATCAGCCTAACGATCGAGCAATCGTTATTCTCTCACCCCCCCCCACCCCCACCCCGGGCTTTATTACCCAATGCTTATTATGCCTCGCCAAAGGAATCCCCAATAACCCCTACGAAGCCATTTACCTTCGATTCGATGTCCTTGTTTTTATCGATGGCTGGCTAATTCGTCGCGTCGAATTTAAAAATCATGTAAAATTTGCCGAGCGATTGTCCTTGCCCGGCTAGGATCTCCGCCCACGCTACAGAAGCCCAATAATCGTTTGCCCGGCACTTGTCTACGATACAATACAATACAATCCTTGAAATACATCATCGTTGGCTAATAATTCATCAAGGCCATGTTGGGCATTCGGTTGTTTCGGCACCCGAAGCTCATTCGCGAACCATCCTTCCTTCCTCTCACCCACTTGGTTAAACATTACGTCAGCAACCCCACGCGTATCGTCTTAATAATTCTTAATAATTGATTATTGAGGTTTTCCTTCCATGTATATTGTAAATACATATTCGATGGGAGCTCCGGCGGAGGATTATCTTAACGTGGCATCTTTTGATATTAATGACCGGCCGAGCTTCGAACGCTACTACTTATCTCTGCTCCTCCAACCCCAATAACCCCAATAACCCCAATAACCCCAATCTAACTAATTCCAATCAAATCTTACTTTTCTTATTATTCCTTCTTTCCTTCCTTCCTTCTTACGTTTCTTTTAAAACGCGTCGTAATATCATGTGGTAGTGGTAGTGGTAGTGGTAGTGGTAGTGGTAGTGGTAATAGCAGCAGCAGCAGCAGCAGCAGCAGCAACAGTAGTAAATGATCGAATGACGAATAAAAAATTGAAAGAAAGTTCCCTACTTGCCTGTTCTTTTTTTTTACCTTCTGTTCTTATGAAAGAGGCAATTTCCTGGCTCATTTATAATACAGCCAAAACGAACTGGGAGGGTAAAAAAAAAAAAAAAAAAAAAATCTCATATTGGTTTATCAGTAACACATGTAGTATCATCATCTTTGTATCAGCTTCGACGTATGAATGTCCTTCTTATTACATCTAATATGTCCTTTTCGCGGAAAATAATAATAACCCCAAAAGATCCACCGCCTCCTCTAGATAAAATTGAAATTATTATTATTACTGTTGTTATTCCTTGTTGTCGTTGTGCCGACAATGTATATAAATGCATACATATAAGAATTTTCTCCCAACATTGGCCCACGCGTTACTTGATTCTTATCACTTACAATAATGGGCTTAGAGCTACGTAATCCCTGGGGGAGCTTAGAGCCTTTTCTTCAAATGGTTCTTCTTTGCCAAATTAAGCAAACGAAGCTTACCGATGATTCGTATGGTGGTGGAACGCGCTGTTGCCCATGCTGGTTGTTGTCCACGGTTCCCGATTCCTGTATTAGATGATGCGCGATATCCATAAACCAGCGCGCTCTCGCAAAATCGCCTCCCAAATTAAACATTAACATATACAAATGCCTCTAAAATCCCGTTGTAATTCAATAGAAATGTTTTCGCAATTAAGGTTACCGTAATAATAGCCCCGAATAATTTTTCTCGGCCACCGCTCTCTTAATAAAATCCAATGGCTAAGTCGAACCTTAAGGCGATTTATCCGGCATTTCGTACTGTTTCTCGGTTAATATCGCGAGCAGCTCCTTCCGCGGTTATTTTACAATATTATCACGTCGTCTCCGTAAATCGCGCACTTAATGGCTGCTGCTGAAATAACATAACATAACATAGCTTGGCTTGCCAGTGTTAATTAATCACTTTAAGGAATTTTAGTTAAGCTAATATCGTATTCTTAAGGGACTCGTCGTTCACGAAATGTCTATAGCCGCCCGGCGGAGGTCCGCCCGCGCACTCGCTCGCGCTTTTACATAAGCTCACTCACATTCAACAAGAACATTACCTAACCGTTATTATTTAATTATTCAAAATATCTTATCTGCGCTGTATTAAATAACGATGTATTTAAACGGGGCTCAACCGCGGCTTTTTATTCTCTTTGTCATTATACTAAACGTAGTGCAACGTCCGACGAAAGCCATTTGCCAATAACTACTCATCTTAATTGCAAATAAATTGTTGTTGTTGTTGTTGTTATATTTAAATTCTAAGGCCCGAAATATGGAAATCCCACCGATACAACTTACGACCTTTATTTATTTCGTTAATTTTTAATAATTACAGGCCGAAAAATTCTGACGAATAAATACTCAATTACAACTCAATATCCCGTTTCTTCAATTACTGTACGTACAATTAATATAATGGGCGTTACGTAGCCTTTTTGCAAGATTGAAATATTAATCGTAGGGATTGGCGATTAAAAATAAATAAGAATTTTGTATTGCCAGTAAGTCGAAACGGCCTTTTTCGAAACGTAATAAGATTTCAAATAGAAATGTATTGAGCATTAGTTTTTATTTATCCACGTGGGCTTTATATGAACAATGAACATGATTATTTTTCTGTTGATACAACAGATAATTCAGGCACGTAATACAATACTCGTGTATAATATAATTGAATTCTTTTAACAGAATGTGTGCGTGCGTGCGTGTGTGCGCGTGTGTGCCCATTAGAGGAGCGTATATTTCTACATCCAGTGGGTTCGTGACTTTTTTTTTTCGAACGACTCCATAATTAAGTGGAATAAAATACGCTAAAGGAATTCTATGCAGGTTCATCCTTACGGTTATAATTACGGCTTCCAACTAATGATAATAAAAAAAAATCTATCCAAATGATAAGATTCCAGATATTAATAGTATTAAATAATTGTATATATATATATATAAGTAATAATTGTAATATACGAAAGCGAGTACTCGTACATTTCTGTTATATCCCGAGTATATTATGATAAATGTGTCGGTCAGAAAGCTTTTATCGATTCCCTGGAGTTTTAAATGCAGATATTTTTTTTTTCTTCTCCAAGACTTTTTTCGAATTTCTAATTCTCATATCGAATTTAAATAATTAGTTCGATGCCTCTAAAGCTATTTTTCTCAATCAGAATTTAACGGATTTATTCGACTTTATAACAATTTCTATTCGAAATGAATAGAATTTTTAATTTTATATATTACGTACGTCTATATATACACATATACACATATATATATATGTGCGCCTGTATGCCTCATTTATTTTTTATAAATTTTAAATTAAATTACGATAAAGGTATTTTATTTTAAAAATTTCTCTTATAATATATATTTTAATGTCACTCGATATTACCTTCTTTTGTCTTTGAGTTTAATGAAGGGATTTCGTCGCGAGTTAAGTTCCCGCGTAGAGATTGTTAGATAGCATACTTAGTTTCAGTACGTATCCGTTTTACTCGTGGGTTTTGCACGTACACTGTCATATTTTAGATCTACGGCGTAAGTTGGAACTGTTGGTATTATTGTGTAACGTTATAATTGCGATGACAAATGTTTTATCGCGCGTTTTATTTCTTTATAAAATTTTGTCTCAACATTATATAATACATTCAGTTGTGGTGATACTTATTATTTAATATTTATTTAATATCGTCATAATTTTACTTCGCTATCGACATAAATTTAGATAATTTATGTAAAAAACATTAATTTATAATTTATAATATCACGAGTTTTTTTCGTTCGATTAATTCTTTCCCAATACCTAACGTGTGCAATAAATACAATTATTTATTTTGCTCATTAAATTTCATAGAAGGAATACAAGGAAGTATATATATATGTATATATTTATATTACAAGTGGAGGGAAGAAGAAATAGTTAGATAATTTATTTATGCATAATTTAAAGTACATGCATCAAAGGATTACTTTATAATTTTTAATTGAGGATTCAAAGCATGTAGGCTAAGTGTATTTATTAATCCTATGTTCAATGAAAAAGCAGCGGATAATTAATTTGCTCAAACTATGAAATCGAATTAATTGATGCAGAATAAAGTAAAATATATTTTACTCAGTCAATCATTATTAATAAAGTAATAATAATAATAATAATAATAATGGCGGTAGTGGTAGTAGTGGCGGTAGTGGTAGTGGCAGTGGTAGTGGTGGTAGTGGTGGTAGTGGTGGTAGTGGTGGTAGTCGTGGTATATTATTAATATGTAGAGAAAACGAATTTAAAGAAATGAAATGCATTAGTGGAAAGGATATACGAAATTCAGGCAATTCCAACTGACGGCTTGAGAAGACAGTTATAAAAAATGTACATTATGAGATTATTTATATACGGCTGAGTCGTATAAAAAAAAAAAAAAAAAAAAAAAATCAAGGAAAAAAATTACGTGAAACAGAGAGTAAATTGTATTACGTAAGGTTCGCTCGAATGAACGAGCTTACGCGTGTCAGATACAGAGAGAGAGAGAGAGAGAGAGAGAGAGAATGCTAATAACCATCACTGCCTAACCGAATAAGTCTAAAAAGATGAGGGTGGAGGAGGAGGAGGAGGAGGAGGAAAAAACGTGAGAGATCGGTCAGAGGTGTCAGAGGAGATGTTACGGGAGCCAGGTGAAAAACGATCGCGTATGGGTAAAGGTCGTATGGGTAAAGGCGGTAACTCGAGATATGGCCGATCATTAGGTGGGGCTTCTCGTCGCGGGGGCTCGCGTCCTGATTTAGCACATTTGCCCACTCGCAAATGTAGGAAGTTCCGCCGGGGTGGAGCGCGGCGGGGCGGGGCAGGGCAGGGAGGTTGGAGTAATGCTCTCCTGCAGTCGAGGGCGCCGGGATCCGGTACCGTTCGGCGGGCGGACGGGACGGGGGAGGAAGAGCGTAGGTGTGTGTGTGTGTGTGGGGGGGACGGGGGCGTACCGCCTAATTCAGAATTCGGCGCACTCCTGTTTTTATGGCGACTTGATAAATAGCTAAACTGGGAAAGCGAAGGGGCAGACGAGGACGAGGCGGAGGACGAGGTGAAAGCGGCAGAGGTAGCCGACGGAGGGGGAGGCGGTAGCGGAGGCGGTGGCGGTGGCGGTGGCGGTGGCGGTGGCACCGGCAGTCGCAGTACTAGGAAAGAGACGAATTGTGCGGGTGGGAAGGCTGAAGGCGAGCTTGAGGGTTGACCTATTTTCATCCAGGATCTTCCGTTTCTTTGTTTCCGTTCTCTCAATCTCTTTGGCCAGTCGGACTTTTTGCGCGCCTCTCTATATCGCTCTTCCGAGCTTTAAGGCAGACTCGGTAGGGAGGGAGGGGGAGGGGGAGAAAAAAATTAGCTGCGTCTCTCCTCTGGACTTTCGCGCTTAACATTAGCGTGGGGTAGCGGGGGCGGGAGTAGCGGGAGTAGAGGGAGTAGCGGGAGTAGCGGGAGTAGCGGGGCGAGGGGGGAGAGGGATGGGGGTTGTAAGGGACCACTTGGCTCCTTCAGTACTGTAATTTGTTTCTTTGTGAGCCAAAGAAACGAGAAAGAGGCTCGTTTGTGTACTTTGCAACGGGCTACGGGGCATCAAGCTCGGGATAAAAGGGCCGAGTCTTTTTTGCTCGAAGAACCCCCCGGCCCCGTCTCTCGCTCTATCTCTCTCTCTCTCTCTATCTCTCATTCAACCTCACGACAGCAGTGGAAGCGATTGTTCCGACCTCTCGATCCCAATTAAAGCCAACTTTCCGGAAGCATAAATTTCTCATTTATCCGATCTCTCGAATAATTTCAATAAATTATATCGGAGGAGAAGGGATGAATAATAAGAACCGGTATTTTTACTGAGTCCCCGCCACCACCCCGCCACCACCCCGCCACCGTTTCGCTCGCGTCCGTTTGTATTCGTTCGCCAAAGCTCTTTGCTCTGCCCAGCCACTCACTCGCCCGACACCCTCCGCACGTTGCTCGCATTATACATCACGTTATTTTATTAGCGTCTCTCGGCGCACACCGCGCCGCTCTCCATTATATTTTACTGCTAAGGTATCTCTCGGCATATTCTTAAGTGCTTTCTCGCGCCTTCGCAGCTGACGCCGCACCATTACATCCGCGCGTGGATACGAACCGCCGGGGCTCCGTACTTTTCTTCAAATTTACCTGAGCCACGCGCGGATTCGAAACGATATTGGCCTCTCTCTCTCTCTCTCTCTCTCTCTCTCTCTCTCTCGCCCTCTCAACGGCATCAATCCATCCGCACGGGTAGACAGAGGGTCGAGAAAAGAGAGAGAGAGAAGTAAGAGAGAGAGAGGAAAAAGTTTTCCAATTCTACAACCTCGTTTTTCGCGCTTTTCCTTCCCGCGAATGTTATATATACCGTCGGATACAAGCTCGATCTCGCGTCAAGTCGGAAGTCACGAACGAGCCAGTCGACCTCTCGGAGAAACAACCGAGAGGAAGTAGAGAAAAAAGGGAAAAAGGTGGCCATGAAGCACCGATACGTCGTTAAAAATTTCTACTTGAATTTTCCGGTAAGTATTACACGAGACCTTTGCAAACAAACACTCGTGCTCCCCCCTTCTCCGATTTCATTTCGATCGCTAAATCCTCTCGTTTCCGTCAAACCTTATTGAACGAATCTTTCTTAAACGATCCCAAAGCTCCAATGTCACTTTACTATGAAATTGTCTCCCTTCAATTAAATAGCTCGATTTCATGATTAATAATAATGCCTCAGCATTAATAATAAGCATCAATAGACTCTCGGCTCAGACTTTTCGGCTTATTCTACAAGAATCACCGTGTACATATATATATATATATTATCTCTCTCTCTCTATATATATATATATGTGTAGAGAGAGAGAGAGACTAAATAGCAAATACAAAGCTTTTCGGTTCAACTCTTCGTTTCGGTTTTATAAACTCTTTTAACTTTCCTCGGTAGTCCTAAGAAAATTATGAAATACATGCTTCCCAAAAGGAAAATCCCGACAATTTTCATTTTCATCTTATAATTACGAGTGGGATCAAATATACCGTAATACAAAGAAAATATTGATACTGCCTGGATATCTGTGAAATTTGAATACATATGACTTTGTTGCAAAGTTATTTTCAACAGATAGAGAGTGAGAGAGAGAGAGAGAGAGAGAGAGTGAGAGAGAGATTCTGCGTAAATATAAACACTTACATGACCTTGAAATACGAAAAACAAATAATTATAAATACCTTAATTTAATTTTAACAAATCATTATTACGTGGATATACTTTGTTTATAATAAATATAAACAAACTTGTGTACCGTATGAATGAAACGAGTGGGTTATATGCAATTATAAATATCGTACAATGCAATCGTGCAATTAATTATAACATCCGCGTATCCCTTTTATATACATTTACGAAGAAATATCTGGAAAAAAAGAAAAAAGAAAAAAGAAAAAAGAAAAAAAAAAAGGAAGTAACAGCGCCAAGTTTTTATTAGTTATTATTTTTAATAGACAGGATGTTTTATGTTTTATAGTATCTAACTGGCGTTACTGAATCTTCCGATGCATGTACACTGAACGTGAAGTGAGCCTGACAATGGCAACGTTAATTGGTATTCAAATTTAACTTGTTAGGTGTATTTGTCTGTACACATGCACGCACGCACCCGTGCACCCACGCACCCACGCGCCCACGCACCCACGCCCTTACGCAAATGCATACGTACATATATATATATATATGTGTGTGTGTGTGTGTGCACGTACGCAGAGTTATTCAGTATAGAGGATAAATTTAAATGTCCCTAAGGGATAGTCTTATTAATATTACATCGCATTAGCTATATGTATATATATATACATTAATGTTATTGAGTGAATAAAAAGGGTCTGCGATGAAATTTTATAATCATTAATTTTTGTTAGGAAACTGAGGTTCGCTAATGTCGCCGTTTTGCACGTCATAACGACAGGGTTTTCATAAAATATTGACTGGCCAGTCAATAAAGAGTCAATAATATAAAAAAAAAAAAAAAAAACACGAAAATCAATTAGAGATGTTAAAGCTTATGAAATTCGTCGGCTCCGCAATTGCAAAAATTCACCTCAAAGCCTTTATACATTACGTAAAGTGCATTATTAATATATATATTATATATATATATAAGCTCCGGTCTGAAAATTGCAGTAAGGTGTGCCCTTGCAATGGCAAAGAAATAATGGAAAAGTCGCATTGGCGCGTAGAAAAATATCTGCATAGAGTTACAACTAATCAATTAATCAATTAATTAAGTGAACGTTCAATTATTGAGGACATTGAGATTTCTCAGAATAAGTAAGACTCTAACGAGATGCTGTAGTAGCGAATGTGAGCATTGGTGATGAAAAGGTATACAATATACGCCTCGGGTCTGCCCAGTCAGAGTTATTACGTCGAGTTATTAATCGATAATAATAAGCGTATCGCGGAGGTGTTCGTCTAGAGAAGAGCATGGATAACAGAATTCCGGGACTTGTCTCGGTACGTCAAACGTCGTAAGAATATTTATTATGTTCTTTAATTGGCTGAAATCGAGTTAACGTGACGCGTTCACGCACGCACGCACGCACGGCTCGGCATCCACTCGGGCTTCTCTTCTCGTACTCTCCTCCTTAGACCGGATCGCATGTAATATTAAGTAGCTATCGATAAACTAAAGAATGCAGTATTGATCTAACAATTGCCGAACGAAGGTAGCGATACGGTATTCCAAGCCGTGTATTCCAAGCCAACCGAGGATTCCAAATGTCTCCCACTCCCACTCCCAACAACAACAACAACAACAACAACAACATGGGCAAGTCAATCCCCATTTATGTGTATAGGGCCATGCGAGCGTGTGCTCCCGCTCGGTACGGGTGCGCGTACACATGCATGAACATGGTAACGGAGCTAGAGGTACGTGTATTAATTGAAAATGTCAAGGGCGTCGATCCACATGCGCTTTACGATTAAATACGAGGTAAAAAAAAAGAAAGAAAAAAAGAAAAAAAGAAAAAAGAAAAAGAAGAAGAAGAAGAAGAATAAAATAAGTATTAAAGCCGAATAAAAGTATTCGTACACTGAGTCTACGAAAGTCGTTTAAAAGAAACTCGCTGGTGGATTTGGCGTGTGTCGCCTGGCTAAAACCACACACGTCCCGACCATTAACTCTATTAACTCTATTAATTTCATTAACCGATAAGCTAGCCTGGCGCAATAACTGTGAACGATTGTTGCGCAACCGCAACAACCTCTCGGCAAAACTTCATTCTCAACTTACGCAATCATTTATCCTCCCTCTCTCTCTCTCTCTCTCGAATCTCTCGCCTTCCCCGCCAAGAATAAGGGAGGGATCATCGTTTCTTATTGTGTGAATAACCCCAATAACCCCAATAACCCCAATAAGCGCAATAAGCAGGTCCGAAGCCAAAGACCACCATGCATTTCTTATCAGTTTTGTCTTGATGCGCCGATGCAGCGGATGAATTTGGAAGTCGTGATAACGCGTAAAAGCCTCGTGAGCCTTTGAACGAAAAAGCCTTCATTCGTTCGCGGGAAGCTTTTCTTTTTTTCCCCCTCAAAAGCCTAAAGCTCTTCGTATCGCGCGCGTCCCATAGACATTTAAAAGGCCGTTATTTATATTTGCTTATCTAGGAATAATAAGAATTAAAAATCGTCCTTATTTTCTTTCGTATTTAAGATCCTCTTGGACTGGACGTATAAAAATATTCCGCTCTATTGTTTCCCTACGAAATCCAATTACCGGTGCGGGGGAGGAGAGATTTTATTTCTTTTAGACATAATGCATACATACATAACGGCTTAAAAACAAAGGCTATGGAAATACCATTGTTTCCCCTACTAAATTGATAGAGTACCGTAAACATGAGATTTGCTTAGATGTGATTGAATGTGTCTCTGTAGTGACTTGATTCACTGGAGCCCGTTCACTGGCATCATTCATTACGACTACTTATTACGAACAAAAGTTCAATTCTATACCTTGTTTGCCGTGAATTTACAATGGCCCTGCTTGTTGCGAAAATTAATTATTTTCAAAGAGAAAACTAATTCTGGAAAGAACGTACTCGCCGCCCGACAATTTATACGAAATATTTGTGTAAAATCCCCAGTAATTGCAGACCCGCTCTCTCGCTCGCCCTCCCTCAACAAAAGTAATTAACTGAACGTACAAATTGACCTTCAGATATTTTTCTAATTTATTTCTACACTGTACAGGTGCGCCTGTGTGTCGTTTCTAATGCCTGGGAGCGTTCGATAGATCGGCGACAATCTGTATCTCATCCGCCTGAAAACTGCCCGATCGAGCTTAGCTCATCATTACGTAGCGATCGCAGATACTTGATGAGACCTTGACCGTAGGCCCTTGTTACATTTATTTTAAAAATATCTTTATAACAAAGGCGCTCCCTTGGCCGGGATTAATAACGGCTGCATACGATTCTAATAAAGTAACACGAAAGGTCGTGCGATTTTCATGAATTTCTTTATACGAAATCCCGAGCGAACCGTATGCAATTTTTATTATTGTACTACTACGTCGAGACATATTTTGTTAAAGTATTAATGCATGGTGTGTAAATGTAAATCCGAGTAGACTGAATCACGGGCCTTTTTAACGTCCGCGTACCTCCAATGGAATTTTACAGAAAATTACTACCTCTAATGCACTCTACACGTCGTCTTTTTCTTTCTTTCTTCTTCTTTTCATTTCTTTTCTACGACTCTGACCAATAGATCGTTTTATTTAAATATGTCTTTCTTTAAACATCGAATTACGATCAATGATTTTCTAATGAAATATTGTAAATCGAAGGCTCTAACGATACTGCTCAACGTGATGATTTGAACAAACGTTTACAGTTTTCATTTTGAATTCATATAAATACGGCTAAGATAACGATAAAGCATTTTCTCTCGTTCTCGTTTGACGAAAATAAATCCATTTACTTTTCATTTTAAAATAGATGAGTGTATATATATCGTTATCGAATTTCTTGATATTGATAGAACGGCATGGAATAACAATAGCATTAATAAGCTTAGATTAATAAAGCTAATACGTATAATTGCCGAGGAAAACTGTTTGTCGTGATCATACCGAATCGTCGCGTAACTTCATCTATTTTCTATTTCATATTTATTACATTTTCATAATGACAATGACAATAGCAGTTGGCTCGTTAGGCTATGATAGGAAAATATCATAGGAATGTGCCTATATAATGTCTCGCGTCTGATAACGTGATGCGGTTCCCGTTAATACATTTAAATATTTTACTTACAACGTCTTACGAATTCATGTTGTGACATTACATTCTTTTATTACGAAATTAATAAAGAAATAATTACGGATTCATATATATAAATGTTAATTTACTGAAAATATACATTTTAAATATAGAAGACTATTTGAGACAACGAGTTCCTGCAATTAGCTTAAAGAAAAAGAAAGAAAGAAAGAAAAAATAAAATAAAATAAAAAAAGAAGAAGAAGAAAAGGTTATTTCAGTGAATAATGTCAGTCGATCGATGATAGCGGGAAATACGCATTTCGGCATCAGCTACAATTAAGCTTGACACAATCAATTTCATTTGATAAAATTCCTCTTATTTAAAAGTATAATAAATGTTATCGATAATGCCGATAACTGCGGGATTAAATAAACTGAAAAAAATTAACTGAAATCTCTTTAGGTAATATATTCCTTCGTTTCCAAAAAAGTATACGAACTTTTATTTATCAATGGGATTTCATTTAACCAATGACATAATCTTTAAATTGATTTTTTTAGTAATTAAACCAAACAACTTCCAATACACGTGTTATATACTCTATAGAATATAATACAATATACGATTATAAATTATAGATCAATAATGCATATGATTATTTATGATGTATTTAACAAAAAAAAAAACAGAAGAAAAAAAACAAAAAATACATTTTTTACAATTTTCTATAAATTTGTAAATAACTTTTAAAAACCAATCTATCTTATCTAAAAAAAAAAAAAAGCTTTCACAATAATACTCTAATAATTCACATATCTTGTACAAATAATATATGAGAGATTAATGTGTAATAGAAAACGATGATTTATCTATTTAATCTTTTATATCACCTGCGTTAATTTATACTATTTCAAGCTACCTATGTAACCCATACAATGATCTACATAAAAGATTTACATAATTCATTTTATTTCATTAAAACTCCGTGCGTCTGCAATATTAATTTTAAATAAATACAAATGAATATAATTAATTAATTATGTAATTAATGTTTTATATCAATTGTCTTATGTAATATTTGTCTGCGTATATTAAATTAATATTTAAAATGAATTTAAACGTTACAGATCACTCGAAGCGCTTTATTTATTAGTACAACAATAACAACAACAACAACAACAATAACAACAACAACATTAATAATAATAATAATAATAATGATGATAATAATGATAATAATGATAATAATAACATCAATAGCAATAATGTGCAAGTTAATTATTCATTAATATTGTAATAAAGAGATGAGAAGAGACTTTCAATAATAATTAATTTTAATAATTCTTTTATACAAAATGGATTTTACGGATTAGTCAATGAAATCGAATCGATGAAAAAAAAGAATCGCTTATGTAAGTTAGTTAAATATTTATATTCCGTATAATTAAATCCGTAAGAATTATGTTCACTTCGCTGTCAGTTTGTGCCTTGCGCGCCTTCCATAAAAATAAAGGAATAAAAGAATAAAGGAATAGAGGAATAAAGGAATAAAGGAATGAAAGAATAAAAAATAAAGTTAAATCGATGTTACGGAAATCAATGATGTTTCATTTGAGCTTCGATCAATCACTGTCCAAATACCGATAATCCGACAAATCTATGCAAATCCTACAATTGAATTTCTCTGTAATAATTTCAATGGCTAATGGCGTTTATTTCAAATGCACTACTCATTCTTACGAAATGGACTTTATAATATAATAAGAGTATTCGAGGGACGCTGAACTCTCCGGGTAATAGACGGGGCTTTAAATTTGCAATATCGCCTTTCCGCATACAGGCTTCGCCTTTGCTTTTTTTTTATTCTTCTTTTCTTTTCTTTTTTTTTTCTTTATTATTATTATTATTAAGCGAAGAAATGGTCGAGAATATCTGGCTGGCTTAAAGCTCGCTTCCGTATTAAGAGCGGGTCACATGCACGCGCGGAGGACGGTGGGTGGCGTGGGTGGCGTGGGTGGCGTGGGTGGAGTCGGGGTTATTGGGGCTGGGGGTTGGGGGTTGGGGCGTGGGGCCGGGAGGAGGGGAGGGTGGGTCAGAGCCGAAGCGAGCCATACGGCCGTGCATTCGTATTAATCATAGATTAATATCCATTTGGTTTGATTCCGATAATAATGGTGACATTGCTCGCGAGCGGCTCTTCAGGTTAGATTAATTTCATAAAACTTTCCAATGACGCACGATGTTTCAGCGGATTCGAAAGCTCGGCACCGGCTCTCTCCACGTGGAAAAACATGAAAATCCTCCGATGTATCACCCCCCCCCCTCTCTCTCTCTCTCTCTCGACGTCGAATGCGATACGTTGACGTCGGGGGTGGAAAAAAAAAGTAAATCGATTGCTTAAAATATTTCCATCCGCGGGAATGGAAATGTAGGTGAAAAATCTGAGACGCGTCATGTCCCGTCTCGGGTTGCCCCGCGACCCCTCCAACCCCGAGCCCTACATATTGCCTTGCTGGAGAAGCAATCGAACAGTCGGTCGGAATGTATAACACGGCTCTCGGCCTCGAAACCACTCGTTCTCACGAGCATTCCGTCCGGCATTCTCCTGCGAAGGCTCGTCGGCTAAGGGCGGGACGGGGGAGGACGTGCATCTCGCGCGTAGATGCTCGCTTGCACGCAACGCGAGACGCGGCAGAACGTCGAAGGGGCCGAGCCCTCTGCCCTCCCGCTCCTCTTTAGCGCGCGCGCGCCCGCGCCCCAAGCTCAAGTTAAAGAAAGAGTGAGATGAGGAATGAAGGGCGTCGGGGCGAGAGGGCGGGAGGGAGGAGCGACGTTCGGGATTATCGCGGCCGCGGAACGGGAATAGCCGAGATAGAGAGAGAGAGAGAGAGAGACGTCGGGGGACGGCTGAGAGGGTGGATCGGGAAGAGAGCAGTGCCAAGAGGGAAAGAGCGCCGGCGTCGATCGATGTATCGAGGGCGGAGGGGCAGGATGGCCGAAAAGGAGGATGGAAGCGGCAGCTCACGTTCGAAGAGGAAGAGTTAGGTGGAGCGGCGCCGCGACGTCCGGCGTCGTCCTGTCCCGCATCGAGCCCCGAACCCAAGCTGAACCCAATGGAAATCATCTTACCCGCGCACAGCGTTCCTTCCTATTCCTGGACTTTACGGGAGCTTTTGCGGTAATAATTATTAGCTACCCGAGTGATTAAAATCGCGCCCACCCCCCATCCCCGGCCGTTAATCAGGTGCGGCTCTATGGGGTCGATGACGGCTGATATGAAAGCCCACGGCTTGGAGCCCAATAACCCCCCAATCATTTTACCCTACCCTGCCTCGCCCCTCCATTACTTTCACTCAGCTTTTTCATCATTTTGATTTATTGGCAAAGCTTTAATAAAAGCACCAGATTTACCCTCACCCTAGACCCCACCTAGGGCCCACGAGATTTACTTGTATACCACATTTACCATATATACGCTGATTTTCCATACTCGACAACAAATTCTTCAACTACTTCTTCTTCGTCTTCTTCTTCTTCGTTTTTAATGAATCCGCGTTAACGTATAAAGCATTACAAATCGAAAGTCTGAAAATCACATCAAATCCAATTTATTATATTTATTTTTCGACATTAAAACATAGACTTCGTACTCCGGAGATTAAATCTCATTTTTGAACAATATTAAATAATAATAACAATAACAATAATAACAATAATAATAATAATAACGAAAGGCGTGAAATCTAAATTCAATTATATTTCATACAAATGGTTTCATATTATTATGGATTTATAATTACTGATAACGAGGACTTTCGTGCCAATTTTAATCGGATAATTTGTTGACCGTATCATGATCAACGGCCAAATTAATAATGTTTTTTAGCATAACGGGAAAGATGTATTACGCTCGAAGTATGGACATTTGCGGGGACAAGTGTATTTGTCGGAAATAGTTTATCGGTACCCTTAAGTCAATAAATACTACGTATTTATTTAGCTCATTTAAAAGAATTAGGTTAATAATTGAAAAAGGAATGCGAAATTACTTGTGCTCTTTATGCGAATTTTTAAAATTAATATTTTGGAATGCAATATGCCGCAATTTCGAAAGTAGCGCAGGATACATAAAATTCTGTGCAATATGTTGGTTTGGGTCTGAAATATGTAAAAAATTGTAAATTTCATTAAAAACTTTAAAATTCTGCTTTAAATTGCTTTAAAGTATTTGGAACTATTTTAAATTTAGTTTCAGAAATGAACTTATGAATTATTAACTGTCTTACGTACGAAGGTTTTCCAAGGATTCTTCTCTAGTCCATAGCTCTCAAAGCCATACATACATACGCTAAATCAATTAATACTCGGTCCATCCCTCCCTGCCACTATTCAATAATAGTTAAAGCAATCCTCGTCCCCCATTAGGCTAATTCTGCTCTGCCTTTATCCTGTCAATTCACTGATATTCAATAATTTTACCCATACGTATTACTACTTTTTACACTCTGCAAAAGTACCAATAACCCCAATAACAATGAAGGAAGGTCTTTTTTTTTTGTTGTTGTAAATATTTAATATCTTATTATGGATCAATACGAGCCACATTTACTTGGTCACAGAAATTTAAGTAAATATTTAAAAATCCTCTTGTTGCCGAACAACTCGTATTGATTTTATTTCAAAGTCCATGAGCTTTCCTTACCTAGCAATAAATATTAAAAAAAAAAAAAAAAAAAAAAAAAAGATAGTTTGCAAGTTTTATAAATAGTCTTACAAATGCAATTATAAATAAATTTCCAGCGCATTACCAAAAGAAAGAAAGAAGGAAAGAAAGCAAGAAAGAAAGAAAGAATAAAGTGAAAGACACGTGTGAAAAAATAATAATAGCAAATACATTTCATGACACGTGAAATAAAGGAAGTAAATCTCTATGCGATTCGAGTGACAATATTCTGCAACAAAAAAAAAAAAAAAGAAAAAAAAAATTTGGTATTGCTAAATTTAGTTTTTTCCCGCCCCAGTTAGTCGCTCGTAGACTTCGAGATGATAATTATCGTTAAAATTGACCGTCGTAAAAAAAATATCGTTATATATTTTCAATGGCATGAAAAAAATGAAGGATGTCAACTGTCGCTGCAATATTTTATATCTCAATCTCCACGCAGAGAATTGTAGAATATCAACTTCTTAACTCGCTTAAAGAAAAGAAAGGGGAAAGAAAAAAAACAAACCAAAGAAAAAAAAAACAGAAGAAAAAGACAGAAAGAAAGAAAGAAAGAAAGAAATAAGTACAAATTTTAATTACTTATGCGTCGAGCGATGAAATCATGATCCGGGAATATACATATATACACATATATATATATATACGTAGACGAGCATCAGGATCAAGCACATAACGATGAATAATAATGAATAGACGTCGGCTAAGAGTGAAAAGAACATTTTCTCGGGAATTCCGTTTCTCTTAATTACTACTCTTAAGCGAGTCCCGCTCCTACAATGCTAAAACTTATATACGAGCACGGAGTCGAGAGCCATTAGAGGAAAAAAAAAAAAAGAAGAAGAAGAAAAAAAAAAAATGCAGCAAGTGCAATTTTATGTCCCTTATGTTTTATATAAGCGGCCGATTTACGTGCGATACCTCACATACCCGTGCATGCATTTGGGTCAAGTTTTCAAACTTTGTCTAGCGTTACGAGCTAAGGCTATATTTGAATTTTCGGCTTGTCTCACCACGTATTCCGCTTACGTCGCCATCTATCGCTTGTTTCCTTAAATTATCATAACACATCTTGCATCTTGGGGCGCAAGGAAAGTCATATGGATCCCGGGATCGGCTGCGATCGATCATGCATCCTCGTAGGGTGGGCGGAGAGGGGGGGGAGGGAGAGGGCAAAGCCAACCGTCCCGTGCGGCGTTTCCCTGCCTGCCAATGTCAGCCAATCTCATTGAATAACATTGTTGTATGCAAAAATGCACGTGGGGGGATCGTACGTGAGCGTGTGCGTGTGCGTAGTCCATTCTCTCTGATGATTCGACACAGGGTAAACGAAAAAAACAAAAAAAAAAAAAAAAAAAAAAGGTCACCTGCCACTACAACGGCCCGCCGTAATTACATCGTTCGACATATAACGCGCGCATTACGCATCGTCGCAAACCATTCTGCTAACAATAACAATAACAATAATGATGATGACGATACGATGACGATGAAAAATGGTCTAAGGTCGCGCGATTGTTTTTATATACATATATATATATTATTGAGGCGTGTGGGTTTTAAAGGGAGTTAAAAGCGCCCAAGAGGAAGAAACGTCAACTATCGGTAACCCCATAAATAAAATGGTAGAATAAAAAAAGTAAAATAGAAAAAAATGGGAGGAGGGAGGGAGGGAGGAAGGTATTTGTTGTTAAACCGGAATGGATAAGGGTTATGAGTCGTAATGAAAGTGTAAAATTTAACGACTATTGTAAAGATTTATATTTTCCGGGGGGAAGAAAAAAAAAAAAAAAGAAAAAAATGGCAAGTGTCGTAGTCGGAGTGTATAAACATCATTTTTATGGATAATGATGTTGAGTATGGTGAAAGGGCACGGGCCGGACCGGAGGCTATAAGCCCTCAAATAAAGCATAACGAACGGTGGATGACGTGATTTACTGGTATTATCCCGGTATCCATAAACTCGGGATTCTTTTGACGCGTCCATGTGCCCGCTTGACGAAAAACACCGAGGCAATGATGTGCCGACCGACTTGGCCGGCAGATGGCGCTGCACACACACCCCTCCGACCAGCCGACGACTAGCTCGGCAATTATTTGGAATTACACGGAGGAATGTAAGCGAGAGGAGAGTAGAGTAGAGCAGCCAGCCACTGGGAAGCTACGCGCCTCACCTACATAAGTATTAATAAATCACAATAGATTATACGGCCGAGCGACGTAGAATTTACACGGCAACGAATGAAAAGTCTGCCGGCGTGAGCCATTTTCGGGCGATTCCGTGTTCTCGGCCGTGATCAGCTGCTTCGCCCGGAGTACGTCATCGGGGGCCTCTTTAAATCCCCTGAGACCGAGCGAGCGAGAGAGAGAGAGAGAGGCGGCGTGCCAGACGCCATCCGTGACGCACGCACGTCTGTCTCTCTTAATCCTGCGTTGTTGCTTTTATTATAGAGTTTGGTGGGCAGCAGCAGCAGCAGCAGACGCGTCGCTCTAATGCGCAGACGTCGATTTGTAGCGAGTGCCGTGGGTGGGGGTGGGGAGTAGTAGAATAGTTTTAGACCTTACGTAACGGCACGTGACCACTGCAGCGTACTCGTCACTCCCCGGCCCCTGCCCCTGCCCCTGCCCCTGCCCACAGCGATTCCTGCTCCCTTTAAATTCCCTTTAAATCTCCGAATAATAAAAGCCCGAATCTGGACTCTCTGGAGCGGCTCTTTCGCGTCCACGACTAGGACCACGACCACGACCACGACCACGACCACGACGACGACGACTCTTGTTTACGATGTTTACGTATGAGGTAGCTGAGGGAGGAACGGCACCAGGTTCCCGTGGCTTACCAACTTCTGGTAGTCCTGGTAGGTAGCCTTCCTATTACCTACCTGCTCAATAGCACTGGCTCAAAGCTCGGGGGGTGGGGGGGGGAGGTTATGGGATAAACAAATTCCTATAAATACCGAGGACGGCTGCTGACAATGAATCGGTACACGGCCAGTGTGCTTAGAGCTTTAGACCTGTGTCGCCATAATCGATAATAAAATAATGCTCGACGTCGAGATCTGTCACGAGAGCTGGTGGAGAACCTCGTCGTCCGCCCGACGCTCCTTCCGAACTCCTTCCTAACAAATAATATTTATAACAACGACAACAACGACAACGACGACAACGACGACAACGATAATGATGGTGATGATGATGATTGATTTTCTTGACTGTCTTGGTAGGAGGCTCGTCCAAATGTACTCGAATTGTATTTGCTTGAGTGTGCGTGTGTGCGTGTGAGAGAGAGAGCAGAGAGAGAGAGAGAGAGGAGGTTATTGGGGGGGGGGAGAACAAAAAAAATAATGGATATATAAAGAGGTCGATTGCAAAAGGAGACAAGGAATAAAGGAATGAAAAGGATGGACTTGTCGTCAGTCGTAACGTCATTCAGGGACGTAGAACAAGCGGAGGATGTGATATCAAGGAATGCCGATCGCAATGATACGGGAGACGGAGCCTGCGATGCAGCCACTGACTGATGCGTGAATTATTATCGGCTTCGCGCACTGACGGACTCACGGGCCGGGCCGGGTAGGGGGAGCGGGGAGCGGGGGAGCCCCCGGCTACGTCGAAAAGGAGTGAAAGTAGTGGCATTTAAAAATAAAGCCCGGACCGGGGGGAAGGGGCGCGAACTTGGAAACGCTAAATAAGTGCGCTCCCGAGGATATCGATGCCGGCCGTGCGACAGAGACAGAGAGACAGAGCAGAGTGAGAGAGAGAGAGAGAGACGTAGCGTGCGCGAGGGAATGGGCGAGTTTAGGGGGCGGGGGGGCAGGAAGGCAGGCGGGCGAGGCAAACGAGGGAGACGGAGGCCGATGATAATGATAATGCGGCGAGCGAGTAGTTGTTGGTCGTTGGGTGGGGCGTTTGTGAGGCTGGGGGGGTGGGGTGGGGTCTAATTTGACGGGTAGAAGGTGGAGAGGCCGTGGGGCGCGGGTAGGTAGGGACGGCCCTGGCAGCGCAGGCACAGCGCGCCGCTCCACGAGTGCGACGAGGAGGCGAAAGTCCGAGCAGACCAGTAGTACTGGGCCAGACGTCTGC
Organism: Ceratosolen fusciceps; assembly: GCA_018883505.1. NCBI lineage: Eukaryota > Metazoa > Arthropoda > Insecta > Hymenoptera > Agaonidae > Ceratosolen > Ceratosolen fusciceps. Next base: position 6,936,164 of record RCIC01000011.1, read on the forward strand.
CTCTCCCCAGCCGTCTCTGTCGCGCGTCCCTTGGTTGCGCGTGACCTCCGTCGGAACTCTTCCCTCCTCGCCGAGAGCGCGATCGACGGCCGAGCGTCACGTTCAGGTCTGGCACACGGTCGACGGGTGCCCTGTGCTCGACTCCGGCTCTTTGTCGTCTCCCTCCCTCTCTCTCTCTCACTCTCTCACTCTCACTCTCTCTATCCGTATATCTATCTGTCGTATCGTTCGTGAAGGAAGAAGCGCGCATCGGGGGCAGCGGTTACGGCGGTTTCGACGGCGGTGACGGCGGTGGTGACGGCGGTGGTGGCGGCAGCGGCAGCGGCAGCGGCAGCGAGGACGGTAGAGCCTCCGTAAAAGACGGCCGCCATTAACGCGCGGCCTCCTCTCCTCGTCCCGCGTACAAGAGTCGTGCGTGCGCGCGCCTTTCTCCCGAGCTCCGGCGGAGGAGCTTCCAGGAGGAGTCGGTGTAACCAGGTCGGCGGCCGCAGCCCGTAACCAGTGGCGCGACACTCGCCTACTCTTCCTCTACGGCCCTTGTGTGTCTCCACGATTATCGTTTCCCCGTCAGTGAGCCTCCTCTGCCTCCTCTGCCTCCTCTAACCTCCGCCACCGCCTCCGCCTCCGCCTCCGCCTCCGCCTCCGTCACTGCCTCCACCACTGCCTCGTCCGAGCAGTAGCGCGTCCTCCTGTCGACCGGTGCGCGCGTGTGGGAAAGCCCGCGCTCGACGGTCCCCCGTCGTCTGCCTAATCAGTCGGAATCAGCCGTAGGCCAGCGGCAGCCCAACCAGGGAATATTGAGGTTAGAAAGGGGGGCGGTACGCGCCTCGAGGAGGAGCCCGTCGCCTGACGCTAGTGCCAGGAGGTCACCTAGTGCGGGAGGACGTAACGCCGAGAGATGGAGAGCCAGGCAGCGTTTGTAATGCTCGGGCTGCTATATTTAGCCTGCGCCCTCGTCGAGGTGCAATCAGGTGAGTTGTGGACCGGGAGTTCGGGGCGCCGTCTCGTGGCCGAGGCGCGACCCTTGCGCCACCCCGGAGACGAGCCTCTGCGCGGGATCTTCTCGTCGCCCCTTATTCAACCTCCCTCCCTCCCTCCCTCCCTCCGCCCCTCCACCCACCCATCCATCCATTCATCCATCCATTCATCCATCCATCCGTGCCTCGATCCCTCGATCCCTCAATCCCTCGATCCCTCAATTCATGTATCGATCCCCTTCCCACCAGGTTCTCGAAGCCCTCGGAGCTCGGAGCACCGAGACACAAGGTCTCTCCATTATCGTTCTGCTCGTTCTGCTCGTTCTGCTCGTTCTCTCTCTCTCTCTCTCTCTCTCTATCTCGTTCAGTCTGTCGTTCTCGTGTCTCTTGATCTGACTCTCGCTCTCTCGCTCTTTCAAACACCACACACACACCATACACAATGCTCGAGGTGTTATGTAAGGGTCCGGAAGTGCTCGGTCCGCGCTCGCTCGAGTGTAGAGTACCTCGGACTGGGCCGACCTTTCGCCCCTAGATCGATTATTCCCCAATAACCCCAATAACCCCAATAACCCCAATAATCCCGCTCAATTCGTAATCTTTATCCTTTGGATCGAATTGCTAGGAGTCCTTCGGCCTCCTCGGAGCGCTTCCCTCGCACTGTCATTTAATCCTCGACTCGACGTCGATTAAGCGATGCAATGGAACTTTAGCGGTGCTCTCTCTCTCTCTCTCTCTCTCTCTCTCTATCTCTCTTTGTATAATAATTAATGTTAGGAGAGAGGATCGTACTCGCGCTGTTTGGGGCCGACAGCGCTGTGTATCATCCTTATCTTATCGGCGCGCGAAATTCGTGTAGGCTCTCCTCTGTCGTTCCTTATCACCTGGTGCGCGCTCCGGACAAACAAATTGTCGAGAGCTGCGTCGGCGTAGGCGTAGGCGTAGGCGTAGGCGTAGGCGTAGGCGACGACAACAACACAAAACAGATCCACGTAGAAGAGGGAAAGCAAGGAAAGGCCCCTACAGGCCGAGTGACGTACGTAAACACATAGGCGGGCGGTGAGGCGGGCGGGGGCACATGCGCGTTAGGTATACTCGAGGCACGCATACTCGTCGAGCGAGTCGGTCGGCGGATCGAGAACGATCGCGTCGGTGTAAGTAAGGTTATTGGTGTGGGAGGGAGGGGGCGCAGGCGGTAAATTCAGGAGAGGGCTGCTGCTGATGACTATCGTCGTCGTTTCCATTGTCAGCGGACTGAGCGACGAAGCGACGGGAATCGATTGGTCGGTGAGCTCGTGTGTGGATGTCGTAGGTGGGAAAAGGCTAGACCGTGCCGTGCGAGGGAGAGAAAAATCGATGTGGCCTTCTTCGACTACTACTACTACTACTACTACTACGACGACCAAGACGACCAAGACGACGACCAAGACGACGATGACGATGACAGCTGTCCTTGACAAAGAAGCGTATTTGGGGATAGTACGGGGGGAAGGGGCTGTCTGTCCCGTTTCGAGTGAACAAGCAATGTTCAATGATAACTCCTCCAACACCTTCCACCCCCTCCCCCACCATCCCCACCTCTCTCTCTCTCTCTCTCTCGCTCTCTGTCTCACGTGCTCGAGTTCATTGTGATGATATGGATGGTATGTGCTCGAGCGTACGTGGACGAGTGTCCGCTGGGACTAGTGCGCACTTGGTCAACTGGACGCATGCGTCTACCGCTTGGTCGGCCACCTCGCGCCCCCAATAACCCCCTGCCCGCTACCCTATTTTTCATTATTTTCTTTACTCTACATTCGTTCTTCGTCACGGCGGACCTTCTGCCACCCCGGACCCCGGAGCTTCCGCCCTCGGCTCCAGCGACTTGTACCATCTTCCATCATCTCATGGTTATTCTTTAGCGGGACGCTCCCTCCCTCCCTCCCTCCCTCGTATCCCTTCTAATACGGATTCTAATAATGCTCGTGAGCCCGTGAGAAAAAACGTAATGAAAATTTTCTAGGCTACGAGGCTCTCTCTCTCTCTCTCTCTCTCTCTCTCTGTGTACGTCGTATCCCTGGCATTTCTCTACTTTACCCCAATAAGAGCGACTGTATTCTTAAACATTATAGCCGCCTCTATAAATTATTCGACTTTGTTCATTCTATTTACTACATCTTGGCAAATATTCTTAAACGGACGAGCCGTACGTCTCGTTGTTCCCGTTTTCCTCCTAATACTCGTTATTATTGTTAAAATTTTTATATCTTTATTATTATTCCATACTATTATTATAACTTTTTATTATTACTTATTATTACTTATTATTTGTTATTATTTATTATTGTTATTGTTACCATCATAATCGTCGTTATTGTAATAATTATTATTATTGTTATTGTCGCTGTTGTTGCCACTGCTACTGTTATTGTTATTATTGTCATGATTAGTGCTAACGCTACTCGTTATTATTATTATTATTATTATTATTATTATTCGCTGCAAAAATTTGTAGTTTTTTTTTTTTTTTTTTTTTTTTTTTTGCCGAATTTCTATTTAAAACTTTTCAAAATATATGTAATGTATCCTCCGACGGGTTTTCTTTTTTTTTTTTTTTTTTTTCTTTTTTTTATACACGATCACTTGTTTACCTCGTGATAAATTGCGTTTAAAGATGCCTATTGATTGCGGTTTAACGGCATATTATTGAAAACAATTTGCAAAAGTTTTAATACTTTTAGTCAATTTAATGCAAGGCGAACGTACGTAAACGCGTGTTCACGTACGTATAGTAATGCTTACATAATTGGAAACATGAATCTGTAAATTGTTTAAACAATATTCATTGTATGCATTGCGGCTTGGCCACATTACAAGTATCCCCTTGTAGCAACATTAATTAACGATTTAATAATATTCATTGTGATAGGGGGGGGGGGGGGGGGGGAGGTTAACGTTTTAATTATCTGTTTGCACGTTCTTATTAAATTTACATTGTGCGCGGCTTTGGCTCGGAAAAGTAAACAGTTATCGGTACGGCCGAATCAGTTATTTCGACAACGTTGTAACCAATTATGTAGGCTCCTACGAAATTATACGAATTAAATGAAGAAACTGCGCGCCTAGCAATAAATAAATAATAACAACAACAACAACAGCAACAACAAAGTACAACAACAACAACAACAGCAGCAGCAACAGCAGCAGCGGCAAAAACAGCGACGGCAGCAATAGCAAGGGGGGGGGGAAGAACGGAAAAGAATAGCAAAGAATGAAAAAACAAAGCGGTGGCGTGTGTGTGTATTCGTCGTATGGTATCACACGGGGAACGTGATAAGCGTCGAGTTATTGTCTTACAAGCGCGTTATACCCCTGGCAAAACCACTACGGAGCTAACTTGGCCCGTATCTTGCAAATGCACATCTGCAGTTGAAATCAAATCTTTAGTTTTCGCGCTGCAAACGAAGTTCAGCTTAAATGCACGTTGACGGCGGGTGTACGTGGCGGTGTGGGGGGAGGGAGGGGCGGCAAGGGTGAAGTTAACTAAGCCTTTGGGAATAAAAATTGTGGATCGTGGTCGTCGGGGGAGGGGGGTGGGGGTGGAGTGGAGCGATGCGGCTTTGTCCGGGAAGATAAAGTTGGAGTGACACAGTTTTGCACTAATACGTTCCATTGTCAATTTCCAGGTTTTGCATAAAAGTCTTTCTTTCTTAGCCCGGAGACGAACGTCTCCCACGACCTCCCGTGTTTTTCCACCATCGGACTCGTTTATCTCTCCAAGGCTTCCCTCCACCCGTACAAAGTGCGTCAGAGCTGGCTCTCCGCCTAAGGGTCGTACGCGCGAATAGGCTTTTTTAAGCGAAAGTACAGAGGCTCGCTCGCCTCGTCAAAATTTCCACGTGAGGGAAGCGCGCCAATGGCGGCAATCTCCTCCTCCTCCTCCTCCTCCTCCTCCTTATCCTTATCCTCCTCCTTATCCTATGGCTTTTCCATCGATAGGAATGGAATAGACCGTAGTGCGATGCATCTGGCGCCCGCGTCCACGTCCGCGAGTGACAATGCCCTGGGAAACTGGGAACGGAGCCGCGGAGTTTTAAAAATGGCCGACTTCAGTAATATTAAATAAAGATTGGCACGTTTAAAATTAAAATACCTCCGACGTAGTATACTTACTCGTTTATGGATTAATTAATGGTTGAACGTCGGGGAGAGCATCGGAATATCGCGAATAACAATAACATTAACAATAACAGTGACGGTAACGGTAACGGTAACAGTAACAATAACAATAATAAGAAGACTATGAAGAAGAAGACTATGAAGAAGAAGAAATTTGTATCTCGGGACTGTTGGTGTTATCGTGTCGGTATCAGGCCGAAGATAAGAACAATAGGGCTTTATCGATCGAAGTCGAGGAGACGAATGGATGGGCAGATTTTTACGTATTTGTCAGCCAGTAGAGATAAGAAGAGTCGCTCGTGCAAATATAAGCCATAAATTCGGCTCTCGATCTTTAGCCTCGAGCGCTCGACGAGTACTCCCTAAATCCTCGGATGAGCCGACCTTACGTACGAATGTCGCCGCTATCCTTATCGTCCGGCGCTCTTTTAACACCTAGACGAGGTGGCGATCCCTCGGCTTCTCCTCCGTAACCCGAACGACGGATGATCGTTAACGATCGCGTACCTGGCCTGGCCTTGGGGGGAGGGGGGGGAGCATCGATAATTCACGAAGCGTCATCATCGTCGGCAGCAGGAGCAGTAGCCGTTGAGGAGGGGTGGGGTGGTGGTGGTGGGACGGACGAGACGGACGAGACGGGACATCGTGTAACGCGCGCTGACTTGTGTTCTTCTCGTCTGGTCGACGGTCGACACACACCACCTCATCTCCATTGTCGGGCTACGTCATTCCCGTATGCGTCATCGAAAACAACGTCGCGCCCGTTGTTTGTTACGGAGTTTTATTTAGCCGGGCAGCCGAGCGGGCCATTGCCACTGTATTACCGTGACAGAGGACCGAGTCGACGAGCGCTAGCTAACACCGACACCGACACCGACACCTACACCTACACCGACACGGACACCGATTCGCCGCCGCCGCCGCCGGCGTCGTATACGGGACGAATGCCCGGGCGGCGCTGCCAGCGAGAAGAAGCAGCCTTCCTTGTTTATCTCTACATCTGCATGCCGCTAATTGGCTATTAAACCTACCGACAATTGAATTTCTTGCCCCTCTTTCCATTAAGCGCGTCGTTACGACAATGTCGCGCAATTGCGACGAGTAGTACTATGCCGCCAATAACCACCGACGCTTCTTTCTTCAACTGGCAAGCGCCAACGTCACGTGACCGTGACTATCAACGATATTGCCACTACTACTACTACTACTACTACTACTCGCACTCGCATCAATTTCGTTGGAATTTTTTCGCTCCTCCACCTCCTCCACCTCCTCCTCCTCCTCCAGCCCTCCTCCAGTAACCCCTTTAATTCATCGTAATCTTAATTGAGGAGAGATCCACGCTCTCTTCTCTCCTCGTCTATCTATCGAGGGACTTATTTGTTTACCCTTTCTCTTTACATTCGTTCGAAATGACTTAATTGAAGCCTCGAAGCCTTATAAAAGCTAAGGAAAAACCAAATGGAAAAGAGGAAAAGCTTATTTTGAACGATACGACAGCAACGCTACACGACTACGAAGACGACGGGGGGGGGGTGTCGAGTACTTCCATACAATGAGCATAAAATGTTGAATTATTTATTTATTTTTTTTTATTAAGGGGTTATTTGGGGGAGGGGGAGGGGGGTGGAGAGCGGGACCAACCATTCATTCTTCTGAATAAATCTTGGATTGCTTCGTTTCCTGACGACGTTTTGTCCGCCTCGACGTTAAGGAAAATTTTACAGCTCTCCTTCGAATAAGCGCGGCGCGGCGGGACAATAATAAATTTACGCTTAATCTTAAAATACTTTCGATGGCGCATCGTTTATAACTAAAGCGACGCACGTGAAATTCCAACGTACGAGCGAATCTTCTATTGCGTGCGCGCCCCTAAAACTGCATTTAAGGTCGCGCGGAGGAGGAGGAGGAGGAGGAGGTTGAGCAAATATTTCCATGCAATAAACGTGCACTGCGTCCGTATTAGTTTTTCTTCTTCTTCTTCTTCTTCTTCTTCTTCTTTGTACAGTGCTTCGGAATCCTTGAAAAGAGAATTAATTGTTGCTTAATAAAGGAGGGTGGGGTGAGCAAGTGGCGCTAAGACGTCACGGGAATAATAACGCGGTCGCGAGGGGGGGTGGCGGCGAGCAATAGTTTGCCAAGTGATTGAATGTAAACGAAGAATCCTGCCGGTTTGGTCGGCGCCTCGGTTTTCGGCGGGAAAAACTGACCGATTCCCGATATAGGCGACGTCAGCGCACGCGCGCGAGCCTACGTCTCGAGTGATCGAGGCATTGAGTGATGTCGTTGGTACGGGCACGTCGAGCTCAGCCGACGAGGAAAAAAAGCGGCTCCGTAAATGAGACGGTAAATGAGACGGTAAATGAGACGGTGCGGTCAACGTCTCTTACCGTTTGCGCATCTGAGCGCGAATACTCCCACTCTTATTGACATTTCGTCGCTATTTGCCATGAGATTCGTTGGAGGCCGCTCTCCGTGGCTACAGGGCACCTTTTCTGGATAAGAAACCAGACAACCTATTGATTTTTAATGAACGTTGCGCTTGTATGTTTGCAGAGAGCTGTAGGAGTAGGAGTAGGTTGGTTGTGGTGGTGGTCGTGGTGGTGGTGGTTGAGGAGGAGGAGGGCGAGGAAAAGAAATGTTGATTGCGTTATGCTGATTTCTTTCTTTCTTTCTTCCTTCCTTTTCTTGGTACGCTACTATCGTCTCTATTAATTTTCTTCTTCTTCTTCTTCTTCTTCTTCTTCTTCTTCTTCTTCTTCTTCTGCCTGGATTTATACGTGAGGAGATGAGGACACGTCGGCACGAGAGATTAAAGCACCGCAAACATGTCCGTCTAAGCAGCTCTCTCTCTCTCTCTCTCTCTCTCTCTCTCTACAATATTTTATAAGTTCTTAATAAAGGCGCATCGACCGGTGGGGTAGATGATATTCTGTTCTCGTTGCACTCGACTTTATATACAGAGTTTGACCGATAAATAAATTTAATTGAACGTTCCTTCGTATATTCCAAGACTGGATAGGAGACAATGTTGTAACGGACCCGAATTGATTATGTCCTTAGCTTGTGGATATTGGCCTGCGAGCGACAAACTTACTACGCTTTAGTACTTTATTCCACACACACCCACACCCACACCCAGACACACATACACACAGACATATACATATATATATATATACGTTAGTTATTGCTGCTTGCAGGGAATAGTGGACTGGAACGTAGCGCTCCAAGATATTGCCCATGGAATGTTTTCCAGTATCTTTCTCTTCTCACCATCCACTTATCTCTCTCTCTCTCTCTCCCTCTCTCTCCCTCTCCCCTATATATATATATACGTATATATATATATTTTATTCCCTTCCCTCATCACTTCTTCTGCAAAATGTTTTTATTTATTATCCTCGAATTATATACACTTGGTCCTGGAGAAGGATAGATATATATATATAGACGCGCGTTCAATATATAGAATGTATATTGAAAGTATATTTACGTGGATGAGTGGCGGGCTGTGGGTGGGAAGCTGCTTGCACAGCGCGCGCTGAGAAAGCATCGTCGATACCTCGTCCCGGGTAAGGCGTCCTGCCAAAATTATTTCTGTTTTATTTCCTTATCTGTCAAACTGCAAGGCAGTATAAAAGCCGTATGAATTTTTACGAATGGTTGTCTCAATGCTAGAGAGCCCCGCGCGGGATAAGTGTGGGGGGGGGGGGTGCTCTTTCAGCGTACAACCCTCGGGAGAGACGAGTGGAAGGTATAAAAAAAAGTACGTGGGCCATTCGGTGAAAAGCGAGCCGAGAGTAGAACAGCGTCAATCTACCGTCGGCACGTTTGAAAAGGCCCGTGTGTCCGTGTGTCCGATATTATACGACGGGACGTAGAGGACGGTTCATTGGGGATGATTGGGGATGATTGGGGTGGGGTGGTAACGAGCAGGGCGGGTGTCGATTGCCGGCGGTAGATTGCCGGCGGTAGATCGCTCGGGCGACATTGTCGCAAGATCTCTCATGCAAGTATTGTTGTTGTTGTGTCCTCTGTTGTACCCGGCACGTAAAGTGAAGTACACGGGTGACGTGTTGGTCCGGGACGGCCAGCCCTGGAGCATCACGTGCACCGAAGTCCCGGCAGGAGCGACGATCATGTGGAAGAGGAACGGCCAGCCCCTGGTCGAGGACCTCGCCAGCGGCATCATGCACGTCGAGCCCGCCAAAGTCGTCGAGGGCTCTATAAGTAGCACCCTCGTCGCCACCACGTCTTTGGAGAGACACGAGGGCTCGTACGTGTGCGCAGACGGGAACGAGACGCACCACCTCGCCATCGTCTACGGTTCGTCAAAAAGTCCCCAGCCAAAAAGCCATAAGCCAAAAGCCATAAGCCATAAGCCAAAAGCCCCAAGCAGCAGCTAATTTAATTAATATTAGTCGCCTTCCCGTGCCGAGCCTCTGCCGTATTCCGTCTCGCTCCCACACTCTCTCGTATATCCTTGTCCCGTTGTCCTCCTGATATACCAGCCACTCGCAACCACAACCCCAATAACCCCAATCACCCCAATCCTTGGCAGCCGTTTAGTTGTCGTTGTCGTTGGCATTTGTATTTGTTGTGTTTTGTTGGCGCACCCTCACCAGCCATTTATTCGCTTCCGTCCATTGGCAAGTGCGGGAGGGCCAGGAGCTTGCATGAAAACGTAGCTTCCCCATGGCCTACCCTCATGGCTTTATCATTAATCGAGCCAGCGGAATAAGCTCGCGTTACCGCGCAGTCGACCGAGTGCGTATGCCAGGGGCGACTGCCGCTCCTGTGCACCCGATAACCGAGGATCGTAAAGCTATATATGGCTGAACGCGATAAGGCCGGCCTTTATTTTCCTTCGTTTTCCTCTCTCTCTCTCTCTCTCTCTCTCTCTCTCTCTCTCTCTCTCTCTCTCTCTCTCTAAAAAAAAACTTGTGCGATTCAATATAAATACAGTCGCGTTTCCTACTTATTTTTAAATTTATACACATATATACACATATATATATAATTCCGGTAATACACCGTCGTTACGAGCGGCAAAAACGGTCTCTAATTTTATTATATTCTTGCTAATAACTTCTCACGCTCCCCTAAATGCTTTAAGCTTGCTTACGCAGAGCAACAGCAACTAATAATTATTATCCCTAATTCGACGACTTAAGCTAATACGCGCTCTCTTTTTTACTCGTGCCGCCTTTGCGTTTGCATACCGGTTACGCAAAGTCTTTCGCCATCCGAATCAACCGAAGAGAGATAGATTGAGTGAGAGTGAGAGAGAGTGAGAGAGGGGGGGGGAGAAGAAAAAAAAAGAAGCCGCCAATAGTTTTGAAATGACCGCCGATACCGCGTGGGTGGTGGACGGGCGGAAGGAGAGGAGGGGGACGTTAGCCTTATGCGTGCGATCCCACCAACACCAACTCGCCTACCGTTACGTCGTTTTTCAAATGTAAATTCTTATTTCCTATATAAGAATACAAGGGTCTCGGAGCATCGCAGTATTTACTTTATTAAACGGGATTTCTTATCGGCCGCTCTGCCGAGGCTCGCGCAACTCTTAAGAGCTTATTTTATTTTATTTTTTTTCTTACCCGTTTTTTTTTTTGCAACCTTTTCCATCCACCCTCCCTCGCGAACAAACACACGCATAAGCGCACCTCTCCTTGCCTTTATAGCCATAGAATATTTACCGTGTTACCTTATTTTGTTTTTTTTTTTTTTATTTATTTATACCTTTAACCTTGTCCTTTAATAACGGTTTACGTTGCTTTTGTTTCCCTCTGTGTATTTGTATTGTTTTTTTTTTTTTTTTTTTTTTTTGTTTCCGTATCTGTGTGGATCTCGTTTGCGTATGCGTATATCCATGTATATTTTATATATCATCACGTCCACGTATGTACACGCGTATATAAAAATGTATGTATTTTTTTTTTACCTTGTAATGTTTGTGTTTTGCTATTATTTGTACTTCATTTATATGGCTTTTTATCTTATTACTCTCATACTCATACTTTTGAAAGCCGAAAGAGTCACGTTATACGTCTTAGTACAATCAATCTCTAAAAGAGCCCCGCGCCAACGATTCCTCTGAACAATGCTTTGTCCAAACATTTCATTTGTACTGTTTATAGAAACGCTTCATTGAACATTCATAATAATGCATTCCGATGTACAAAGTATATTTTATAATAAAAATTTATTATCATTATTATCATTATCATCACGATTATTTATTATTTATTATTTACTATTTATTATTTATTATTCATTATTTATTATTCATTATTTATTATTTATTTTTAATTACGTATTGCTCATTACTTATTACAGCTATTACTATTATTATTAATATCATCGATATATCAATATTATTATTATTATTATTACAGTTGTTGTTTCTATTCTTATGATTGATATTATTTTTATTCTTGTTTGTTTGTTTTGTTTCGCAGAGATCTTTTTTTAAATACCTAGTAAACAATATAAACGTATTATTCAACGTCTCTAAAATTACACGTAAATAAAAAACATTAGTCAGTATTTCGTACGGAATATCCGAATTGGTATTACGTATCAATGAAGTATCTTAGTATTGCTGACTTTAATATCATTACGCGGATATTACAGGCTTTACTTTGATCATTATAAAGTGAAGGAGTCGTCTGGTTCCCATTAAAATTAAATAAATAACGTACAACATTTTAGGCCCGAATTCAATTTAATGATTTAATTTAATAATTTATATATTTAATAAAAAAAAAAGAAAACAGGGAGAAAATGCGACTGAACTTATTACTGACTAGTTATTGCGCCTAGCCAGGCCATCTATGCCTTATGTATATATATATATATATATAAGGTCAGACAGGAACTTTCCGACTTCAGTAATCAGGTGATTAGCATTTAAATATTATTAATATACTTGATTAATGTTTAAACCCCCTTAAAAAATTAATCCCCTCATAAAAATATACACTTTTTACATAATAAAATCACGAATTTCATTATAGTATAAAAAAAATGAAGCGGTATATTAAAAATCTAAAAATTTACCACGAGGAATTAAATTTACGTTAATTCGTAATACGTCGAGATCAAATTTCCTTTCACTTCTACTAATTACTTAGTAAAATTAGTCGTTATTTTAAAATACTTTAATAAATGTAAGTGAATAAGGACTTTTTAATAAATTTTATAATTACGTTTTGGCTCCATACGTCAAAATATTCAACGGAAATTACATTTGAAGCTCGGATTAAAAATATTTATCAACTAAAAAACTCTTTAGTTGAAAGTAAAAATTTTAAAAAAGAATTACTGTGCTTTAATTGAAATGCAAGTACAATAATATTATTACATTGTAAATAGTATCGTTCACCGAACGAATTTCTTTGTTACGCATTTATTTCATCTTCGATCTCGTAGTTAAGTGATGCATAACATGCATAAATTGTTCAAAAGTAGGAAAAGTACATGTGGTTATTTTTTTTCTAAAGTCATAATCATTACATTGAGATTAAGCACGAGCTCACTTGGCATATTAATGATTTATACGAGCTTTTTATTAAAATTTGCCTGCCGCAATTATATTAAATTTATTATAAAGCTATTTAATTGAATTAAAATGCGAATGCGGAGTATAATAATAAAATTGAAACTAGTTAAACATCGCAGATAACTTTGATTATTTTAATTGAACAACAAGTCCTTTTATAGATTGTAATAATAGCATTTAGAATCCATCAAGCAATGTAAATAAATAAATCAATGCTCTATATTGAACTAATTCATAAAATTTATACAAAAGATAATATTATTTTATATATTTTTATTTAATCAATTTTAATTGTCCCCTTTACGAATAATATAATATACCGGTCATGATATAATTGCATTCGAGTTAATAATAAATAAAACATTACAATAAAACATTGAGGATAAACAATTGGCCAAGAAACAATTACTTTTTGTTTATTTGCAATACTGCATTCGGAATTTTTGAAAAATCTCTCTTTTCTATTTCTTATGCATGTTTCGATATTTTGCACTTTGAGATTTCCCGAGAAGTTATTTCAAATATATATATATATATATATATACATTCGTAATAAATTCCGTTTAGGTAATGTTCAATCAAAATGACCTTGTATTGCCAAGAGTATAGAGTTTTTAGATTCTGTCGTAGTTTAATAATTAACAGATGAGAATTGTTACATAATAACGTATCCCAAGTTAAATAAATTGAAATAAATTGAAACATATAAATATATAAAACTTAGCAAAGCGACTTCCGATTGTACTCGATAGTCATTTTGTTATTTTTATTAAATTTCAGTCTCAAATTGAATGTTTATAATCGTTGGCAGTCAATGCAAACGTTAATATTTAAAATTTTCCAAACCTACAAATCCATTCTGCAGTTATACGTAACCTTTTTACATAACTGCGTTAGGTAAAGTAAATTACCAAAGAAATTTGTAATCACTAGTGGTTATTACATACGCAATAACAACGATATAGAAATAAGCATTTTTAAATTGAAGCGCATTAAGGAAGGCGACGGTGACGACGACATCATACCGATATTTACGCAGTAGCTACATGAGCGAATAAAATTTGCTGGGAAAACGGTGTATCGTAAATATTCCGACAATAAGCATGTACGTGCTCGTTCAAAACAACAATCCGATCAACTTTTCCTTACGTATAATTGCTTAAAAATACCCCGTATTCGCCTCGATTCAAAATTTGCACATTTTATAGCACATATTATATATAAATATATTTATTTTACGAATCGAAGTGGAAGTTCGTTTTTCCATTTTTAGGTTATTCATTTACTAGCGAGCATTATGTGGGATTTATTATACCGGCATTAATTAATTCGTATATGTTTTTAACATTTCATAATGATGGAATATTTGGAACGTGAATAATTTAGGCTTTAAAATATAATAACGCCCGTGCAATGCAATATCATAACAATTCATAGAGGGAATTCGTATACTTACGATATATATATATATATATAGAACAATATAAACAACAATATTCGTAAAATAACGGGATTCTTTATAAACGATTTTTTTAGAACATTATTTTGCCTTGAAAAATAGATTAGCAAGCCTCTATATAATTCATAACTTATTATTAATAATGATTAATTATTTTTCATCGTCGTGTATATATGAAGGCTCTGCAATTGAATATGTACTCTTGTATATATATATATACATATTTGCGCGTGAAATATTGATTGCCGTGATTTCGTGAGGCTTTTGGTGTCGTTTCAGAATTATTCGTCCAACTTCACAGAGACGTTTCAATTAATATTCCACGTATAAGATTCCACGTATCGAATGATTTAGCCGTCTCAATAAAAATCGTCGTATCAATGCTCCAATGCGTGGAATAAACAACGGCATTTTCGTAAATTAAAAGTAACAGTCTCTTGAATGTAATATCATTTAATAGTAATTAGCCTTTATTTCCTCCGAGCATTAAAAATAATAGTTTGCTTCTATTTCTAACGAAGATTTCCAATTAAAATACCGACGTATCACGTGAAATTGCAACTCTTACGTGTCATATTTACATTTGATTGTCGAACCAACTGAATAAATTCATTTGCAATATTTTCGTTATATAACTACTACGAGGAACCTGCTGTGCGTGGTCAAATACAAGAAAAATATAATTTATCTGTAGCTTAAAGGTATAGAATTTAAAGGAGTTTTTTTTTTATCCTTGTCGCACTCTGTACCAATGAATGTGCAGTAAAGTTTCAGGGAATGGAATCGGGCTACGAGCTACGAGCTACGGATTACCTCGAATGCTCATTACTTTTGATCCGAGGGAAGGAAAAGTGTTGTTATTAAAATGGCTTTAGTAAATATTGTCCAATGTCTCGAGAGAGCAGCCTCGCAAATTGCTATTAACGAAATAAGCTCCCAGAGGGAGGCCTAATCGACTGATCCGTCACGGGCTGTTGTCGCTCCGTTGTCTGTTGTTTTTGTCCCCGTTGACGCTTTGACGCTACTCCGATCCTCTTCTTCAGCCTCGTAACGCTCTTCTTCACTTAGCTTAATACTTAGCTTAGGAAAGCTGTCAATGGACAAGTCAGAAGAGGATTAGGAGTTTTTAATAAAATCTTTTTTATACGTAATACGATGAATAAAAGTGCAACGGCCATGGCTACGCGTGACGAGATCGTTACTCGTTAATTGAAAGGAGCTCGATCGTCCGTTAAAATTGCCCGTTAAGAGAATTTTCATTGGTTATTCAATTGCAGTGCCAGTGAAAAGAAAGAACTAAGGCCCGAAGAACGTTTGCATTACATACGAACGTAAAGAGAAGTTTTTCTTCTTCTTCTTTCTTCTTTCTTCTTTCTTCTTCATCTACTACTTGTGAGGTGACAGTGTGGCGTATTACAGTACAGTAGAATTCAGTGGATGCGGAAAAAAGAATTTAGGGGCACCGAGCTGCAGGGGAGTAGAAGGAAAGGAGAAATTTCTCTCTGGAAAGCCCCGGGGCTCGTGGCCGAGGGATGATGTATTTTTAAAAGGCACCGGGCTTCACCGCTGCTATACATAATACTTTTTTAAGGTGAAAAATGTAAGGAAAAACGGGGAAGGTGCGAGGAAATTTCCCAGGAAATCCTGCGAGGTGGGGGGAGGGAGGGAGCGTCGGGATGCCAGAGGAATATAACTCCTTGGTCCATCGGCCTGGTCGAGCGCGATTACAAAAGTCCATTGGCGAGTTCAAGCTACGCGGAGATTCAAGCTCCGACACGGTAGATAGTGGGGGTGGGAGGAGGAAGAGGCGAGGATTCGACAGGAGCCTCCTTATCCGACCGGGAGCCGCTCACTCCCTCATATTTCTCGGAAGAAAACGCGGATTAACGAGATTTATAGGCGATTTCGGGGGCCGGCGAGCCCGAACTTTGCCACCGAGCTTCCTATTCTCTTCTCCGCTCGAAGCGGCATCAGCGTTCGCACGAAAAACGAGCTCCACCCCCGCCCCGCCTCGCCCCGCACCACCGACTACACGAGGAAGCAAGCCTGCCTGCATACGCGAGCAGGAGCGCTCGCGACCACCGCGAGTACGATTCGCACGGGCGAATACCCACCCATTCCTTCCTTCCTTCCTTCTTCTTTCTTTTCTTTTCTTTTCCTTTCTTTTCATTTTTTTTTCTCTTTCGACCCCTAATCTCGTGTTCATCCGGTGCGAATAACCGCCCTCGCTATGATGATATTACGTACTCCTACCGAAGTTCTTTCTCGAAAAGTCTCGAAAAGATTTTTCCTCGAATCCACTTATTATCTCGCTCCCGTCTTAAATCGTGATCGCTCCTCTCCCCCGGCCTCCCCCCCCGGCCCCCCACGCCGCGTATCTCGCTCGCGAGTCCGTGCGAAATGATGAATATCTTAAAATTCCTCGGTGATTTTATTATCCCCGTTTACGAGCTCCTCCCGGCCATACATTACGAAACGCCACTAATAATTACCCGCGCGCGCGCGCGCGTACAACACGAATCGGCCCCGTATCTTAAGATTTATTTATTCTATATAAATTATAACCCGGCTGATCTCGTTCTGTCCGCAGCCGACGGAACTCTGCTTTATTAGGCATGGGAATAAAATGCGAAGTTAAGCGCGCGGCAGAAGTTGGTAGAGCAGAGCCGCGGTACTCGGAAAGTGCCTGAAATACTTCATGGCCGTATGCTATATTTATAAATTCAGATGCTTGGCTACGCGTAGCGAGACCTCCGTATCGAGCTGTAACCGTTACTTCGTCGTTAATAAACAATACGGAAGAAATTAACGGATGAGCTGGAAACAAACTCGTCGTCTCCCTTAATGCATCCAGAAATATAGGTCAAATGCTAAATCTATCGCCGAATATTTACTCTTACGAAGAATGGCTTTTGCTTAGCGTGCCTGACCTCTTACCCCCAGAATTACTCGCTAATATTCTTACGCACTATGGCGGCGATCGTCATTACCGGCTAATCTTCTTTTGAACTATAAGAATAGAAAAGATTCTATTCTACCATTAGCCACGTAGAAGCGGACGACGCGCTTCTTGTTATTCTTATTGAATATTACCTTTGCTTAGATCTCGTCTCGTCTCGTCTCGTCTCGTCCGACAAGCCGAATAACATTTCAAATAACATTATAATATAATATAATAGAATAATAACAAGGGCATGGATGCTGACGGTTCTTTTTTTTTTTTTTTCTTTTTGTTTTTGTTTTTGAATCTAAGGCAAAGCGTTGGTAGTTATTTATCCAGTCGATCATCAGATCGACTCCGGGGTTCCGAAACTTTTTCAGTCGGCAAGGAAAATTAAAATAAATTTTCCATTACAATTCAAAGCGCGCAGGGAGCTCGAAAATTTCCGTTGCCAAATCAACGTTCCAAAGATCTTTCTTTAAATTTTTTAACGCAATTCGAAAGAACCGTTCCCTTACAAAATAACCAAAGACAAACATAACCGACAAAACAAACGAAACAAAAGTTGGGGGAGGGAGGTAGGGAGGTAGGGAGGAAAGACGGATCTTGCAGTAGACTGCCCAGTAGACCCCTAAAAATTATACGTACGTTTTTGGCATTTTGCCATCGGGGAGCAAAGTTTATGGTAGAATCGGATCTAAAAGTAGAACGAGAATGAATTAAAAGTTGCCTCGAGTATGTCGAAAGACCCTTTAAAATGCACGGAGATATTGAAAGGATGGAAACCTTAGGGCATCGGCTTTAACGTAAAATTATCATTCCCAATAATCGTAAGTTTTACTCCGCATTTTAATATCACATTATATTCCAAGTAAATCCTTGTGCAGTTTAAGCGATTTTACGAATGAAAAGAAAATAGATATGGGCTGGGCTGGGCTGGGGTGGGGGTGGGGGAAAAAAAAATGGGAAAAATTATTTATTACAAATGGCAGTAAAAGCAGTCGTAACGACTAATTTCATTAACCGTAATAAAATCATTATTTTATGAGTCGATAGAAGCTTCAACTATGGCTTCGATCGTAAGAAAAGCCATGAGAAAGCACGTGACGGACTCGAGCTCACATACGAATGCTGCTCCATTTCTACGAGGTGCGACTACAACTGTCGCCCTTCTTCTCATATTTAAAATACTTGTTTTTTTTTTAAAAAAAAAAAGTAAAAGTAAAAGAAAAAGAAAAAAGCCGTTAAACGAAAATCAAAGTACAGCTCTCGGGCTGCGAAGCCATTGACCTCCCGTAATGGGTCAACAAATCCATCTCGAAAGTTTTTACAATACGAAAGCTAATAGTTACCCAAGTTATAAATAATTTTTAATTAAGACGCTAATGATCCAGCTGATCGAAACTATCGCGCACCGGCTTACGGCATTACGAATAGAAAAAAAACAAAAAAAATTCTAATTGTTAAAATGGCTAGGTATTTGGAAAATCTGTGTCGACGCTGGCTTTCGCGTAAATCAATGATTTCATCATTTTCGAAGAAATTTTCCAACTAATGTCTAAGCCAAACTTTTAAAACTTATCCCAGCAAAACTATTTGCTTAATTAAAATCTTTCTCAAGATTTTTCTTTTCCCCCGTCAAGTTCCACGGCTACCACTACTACTACTACTACCGCTACCACTACTGCTACCAACGCTACTACAACCGAAAGACTTACTTTCGAATTTATGCATTTAAATGACGGTAATTACTGCACCAGGAATAAATAGTTCACTTAGGGCTTTTGGAATATTTATTCCGTATAACGCCGTCTTTTATTTCCCCCAATAAAATATCTACGGCGATAGATACGGAGATATCATTTTAATTTAGTTTAAATGAATTTCGCGATAAATCGTGTATTATTCGGCCCGGACGTGTGCATACTTTTTTTTCCCTCTTTTCCGTTCGCTGATATTACAGTGAGTTTTAGATGTTTTTAGCCATCAGAGTGCTAATATTCAAAGTTCCATAAATTATTATAGTCTATAAATTGGTAAAAGCATTGGATCCGTCTAGCTGACCCATTTAAACGTGATATATATATATATGGGTGTGTGTGTGCGAGTGTGCCGATATAGAACGAGAAGAGTGCTGAGTGGGTGAGGGCTGGGGGCGGGGAGGATAAGAAAATTGAGTACTAGAAAAAGACCTTGGTTTTACCTCATTATAAAGGTGAATATGTGTATATATATATAAGTTGCGGGTCTCTGGCGTCACGTGACCCGGCAGGCGCAATCAGGAGTCAAGTCCAGATTGATTTTAGCGTGCGATCCCGCGGCGCTCGGCTCGCTTTTAAGCGATGGCTAAGCTATAATTAGACGGGAAACGAGAGCCATCGTCTTAGAATGCTATTACAAAATTTTAACGCATACCGCGTCGCGCACGCGCTCTCTTAACGCACGAGAAAGAAAAAGGAAAAGATACTTTTGCAAGCTCGGGAGCTGCTCGGGAGACTTTTCTCAATATTCCAATAAATATATCGTCACTCTCTCTCTCTCTCTCTCTCTCTCTCTACGTCTCTACGTCTCTGGTTAATATTGAACGGCCTAAATGCTCGGAGCTAATTATTTCGAGGACTTATTTTGGCATCCGCTTTCTTATTAGTTACTCGCTCACTCGTTCCCTCGTACATGAACTGTGACGACCATAGCTTTATCAATAGCATTACGTGAAAGCGTGTTTGGCTTAACGTTTTGTCGTACAAAAAAAAATACATTCAGAGAACCGTCGGGAGAGCTGAGGTGTAAATTCATATAAACAAACGGCATTTAACGTATAAATTACGCAAAGAAAGGAATCGCCTTTGAGGGAGATTCCTTTTTAAATTTCAAAATGAAATAAAAACATTCCTTTCAAAGCTTTTCCATAAAGAAACGGTTCGCTTTCGGTTGCCCCTCGACCCTCCTGCCCTTACCTCTTTACGTTGAAAAGTTTTTCTTATTTATAATTTATCTGACCAGTCACTGGCTAGTCGCGACTACGGATAATATTACCCAATACAATAACAAATAACCCCAATAACCTTCGATGTTCTTCGATATTCATTTTACAGATAAATAACGTACCTTTGATATTTTGGTCGTCCCCGTAGATAAAACTGCATTTGTTTAATTTACACGTGGCATTTGATCCCGAATGGATTTATAAAAATATCGGTCACGTCTAAATTTACTATTACGTTCAGTTGGCTTCAATTTATCGTCCATTTCCAAGTAAATGAATAATAAAAAACGCCTCCCGATTACCCTTTCAAGACCAATAATAATAACAACGACAATAAGAATAATAACGATAATAATGGTTTAACGAATTGGCTTTGTTGTTTCGTATGCTCCGTGCACGTGCGCCTTTAACATGCGAATTACCAAACAGGCCTTTGATATTATTAACGACATTTCATATT
The DNA here is from genome assembly GCA_018883505.1 of Ceratosolen fusciceps. Classification (NCBI taxonomy): domain Eukaryota; kingdom Metazoa; phylum Arthropoda; class Insecta; order Hymenoptera; family Agaonidae; genus Ceratosolen; species Ceratosolen fusciceps. Next base: position 6,956,712 of record RCIC01000011.1, read on the forward strand.
TACAATCAAACTTAACTTCCCATTATTGTGTTTGCCGAGAAATAATACTCCCGGTTATTACAGTGTCAAAATAGCCTGCTCTTACTTATTATAATAGCCAGCACGGTGTAATAATGTATGCCGGCGGTGTAAGGCTCGAGCAAGTAAGTGCCGGCTCATTGGGGGTTATTGGAAATATTTTCGTAAATCCGACATTAACGATCGTGCAATATTTATATTTGCTCGCGCGGATTTGTCGATCGCTTTAATCGCTACTCTTAATTGCACAATAAACGAAAGAACTCCCATGCAACGAGCGGAAGAAGAATCCACGTGTGCCGGACAACCCGAAGTAATATACCTCCTATGCAATGTTTTATACGAAAATTGTCGTTGTAAACTGTACAGAAAATTTCTAGATCATAGGATTCGCTCGAAGACGGCTACTCTCCGAATCTCCTCCAGTCAATCAATCTATTTATTAGTACGGTAATGACGTTTGCGCTGTTGGATTATCCATGTGCGCACGTCGATCTGTAGGGGGGGGGGTTTATCATCAATAATAAGCCTACAATAAGGCTAATTCATTTGTCAGAGAGGTAATTAATTAGCTTCTAATCATTTAGCGAGACTGATTCGCATTGCCAATTTATCGGGCGAGTCATTGTCGAGGAGCTTATTCGTTAAATACAGCGATTGGATTTATAAGCCGAATTGCCAGCTAATAGAATAGATTCTCCGGCGGGTTAATGCGGCTCGCCCTACGAATACGTAATCGACGAATTACTAAAACAAGCCGTCGGATGGAAAAGTCACGCACGAGGCAAAGCTCGAGGCGACGGGCGAGGCTTTAAACAAGCAAGACAATCCTTAGCTTATCGGACGGGGATACGCGCGCTCTCTACGCTATTATTATTCAATAAAATCATCGGCGACGAGCTTGTTCCCACCCCCCCGTCATGTAAATTATGTAAGTGGCATTGCTCCGTAAGTACCTTGGCTACAGGAGTCCATCCAGGGCGATATTAGCTTTATCGGACTTTGTGACCGTGAATGACCGCGAATGACCGTGAATGACCGCGAATGGCCGATGATGTTCAGATGGAGTGGTGGACTGTTTTTTTTTTTTTTCTTTGCCTTTTTCTCTTCTTTCTTTTTTTTTTTTTTGTTTTTTTTTTGTTGTTTTTTTTTTATCGTAGGGAGGGAGTCGCTGTCGTTGGTCGCGACTGCGCTCTCGGGTTCGTTTACCCTCTCGAGTGCGCGGAAAAACTCCTATAACTGCGAAGCGACGACCGGAAAATTACTCTTTTCCTTTTAAATGATATCGAACGCGAATTACTCGGGGCAAAATCCAAGTGGTATCGAAGAATAAGAAGAAGAAGAAGCAGAAGGAGTGGTGGTGGAGGAGGAGGAGGAGGAGGAGGAGGAAGTAGTCGTGCCACCGACTTAAATGTCCATGCCAATTGCATTTTCAATCAGCCGACGAAAGGGGCAATTATTGTTTTTTAAATAACCGCATAGAATTTTCATACTGCCGGAGAAATTTTTATTACGGCTCCCGAGCTCCATTAACGTCCTTTATGTCCCGTCGCGGGTTTTATATCCATCGACCCCACCACCACCCTCAGCCCCACCACCACCCCCCGTCGCCGCTCCTGTCAAAATGAACTTTATAACTAAGGGTCCGTGGGTAGAGCGGGTGGGTAGGGGGGGTGGAATTCTTTTTTTTTTTTGGAGAGCATAGATTTTTCCCAAGGCTTCGCGCCCACGCCCTTTACGACTGGCGATAAGATTTTTTTTTTTTCCCTTTACCCACGTACTGATTATTCGATCAACGTGAAATTTTAATGCCCGAGCAAGACGAGTTCCCGGGACACGGAAGTTCAACATTGTTTGGGGAACTAACTCATCTGCACAGGTCGTAATCAGCCAGCTTCCCGGCATTTCCATTAACGTCCATTTATTAACTTTTTTTTTCTTTTTTTTCTTCTTCCCCCCCCCCGCCCCATTAAAATGCCGGTTAATTTCAATGGCTCACTCGCGACATTGCGTCAGCAGTTTCACCTCCCCCCCGGCCGACCAACAAGACGCGAGACGAGCATTGATAAAGCCCTCGTAATCCCGTGCGTTTAATAATATGGCGTGAAAGTTTTTCTGCTCATTCGATTCGGTCCCCGTGGCGATCGTGTCAATTGTACCGCCATCTTCCTTCGCAGCTTTGCAGACAACTGACCTGCGACTTTATATTAGCAGCCATTGGCCATCGGAGGAGGAAATTGCGGCGGTCGTATTTACTTAACTCGTTGCCTATATTTCTACGTTAAATGTGAATCTTGCGCGTAGTCGGGGCCGTTTAAAATGAAAAAAGACAAGAAAAAAAAAAAAGTGTAATAATCAAAGACGCGTGGCGAACAGTGGCTCGGGGTCATGGCAATATTTAAAAAAAAAAATTTATTTCCAAAAGACAGGGTTAAAGAAGTAAAAAAAGAATAGAGATAATCGTACTGTAAGTAATATAGTGCCGTTTCCCTCGCAGATACGTTCAGCTACGCAAATACATAGAGCGCAGTTTTACTATATGCACATGCAGCAATTTTTTTTTTTTTTTATATACGTAGCTTGAGGCTTGATATAGAATATATATATAAGGGATCGATGTATCGATGTATCGATCGCTGGGCTTATTATTTGACAGAATTCTACAGAAACGATTTATTATCAATGTAAATGTAAATAACTCGTTGCTGTTTGTTAAGTTCTCCCCCCCCCCTCACCCTTCATTTCCCCGTTAATTATTAATTCCGAATCGGCTTTGATCAAGCCGTTCCCTGAATAATTTTCAGATTTTATATAAAATTGACTTTATCCTGGATTTCGTAGTCCCGTACTATATATTTATATATATATATATCCGCGATTATACAATATTTGCGTATCGCGGGTTACAAGGGCTTAACGCGATTGGCCCCTCGTCACGCTCGCGGCCACGCTAGATTTCCCGGATATTTCTAGACATTCGACGAGTCCCAATAATTATTATAATAATAATAATAATAAATACTTACGGCAATGTTTTGTTTGGTTCGCGCTATCCTTTTCTTTCTTCAAAATTAAAACCTTTTTTTTTTTTTTGTTTACAATACCGAATGTTTTTTTTTTTTCTTTTTCTTTTTTCGATTCGAATGTCTGCGCTATTTTGTGAAAATATTGATTCGGTTATCCAAAACATATTGGTAATGGAAATATTTTCTCACTATAACGCTTCCGCGACTATTCATTATTGATTTACCGTGCCATTGACATGTGTACCGATGAAAACTGTCACTTTTCCATACGAAAATACACTATACACACACACGCTCTTCCTTTATTTTTATCTTTTATGGTAAACTTTTATGGTTGAACGGTTACAATTAGCGTAAATAAATATTTATAACAATTGCTTTATTCAAATTGATGTGCAGCATTTTGCAGGAATGGAGATTTTAAATTTTAAATAAACAATTCAGCTAACATTACACGCACGTCGTTGCGTTACTTAACGGGGATAATAAAAAAAATATTACCAAAACTTTCTCGTAATTTTAATTTTAAATATTTTGAAGGTTTTGAATAAATAATTGATTTATTAAGAATGAAAAGAATTTATAATTTATGTATATATATACATATCGGTAATACGTGCGCAAAAGTTACCGAAGAACTTTCCTCAATGTTCACGTGGAAGATATTATTATAAGTAATGACAGGTGTCTTACTGGGCAGGCAGTCGGTCTTATAAAGAGTCCGTTTTAAAGTACTCCTAAGCCGTATAATAAATTTGCAAATGCATTGATGAGAGGTAGTGCGAGTAGCCTTTTTCGGGTAAGACAATCGCGACTAAACGTTCCAACGTCATATTATATTGCAATTATATTGAATGCACAGTAGCTGCTCGTAAATTATTATTGCCCTCAAGAGACGTCGAGTAAGGAAGGCGAGTAAAAACAAAAAAAAAAAAAAAAAAAGTAGTAGAAGAAAAAGGCCATCGAGAATAAATGTGTCAAAGTTGATTGAAATATTGAGTATTCAAAAGTGTATTCGATGACAGACCTCGAGGCTTGAACGGAAACCGAAGTGCGGGGTAGGTGGAGGAGGAGACCGTTGTGCAGCACTCAAGAAAATAGACTGAGAAAGTAAGGAAAAGAAGAATAAAAGACCGAGTAAAGAATGAGGCTCCCCCTCCACCCCCGCCCCGTTGCAATGGTATGTCGGAAATGATAATTCAAAATAATACGCCAGCACTTTACGCTATTTTCATTTGCTCTTTATATATATATATATATATATCGGTACATGTAGAACTGAGGATGAGGCAAAAAGTACGGGAGTGGGAGATCATTCGACCGAGAGAGACAGATATATAAATGGGACGCTCTCACTTTATCAATGCCTCTAATTTTCTAGATTACTTTTTTTCATCCTTTTACACGACGTACAACCCTTTGGCGCGCCCCATAAGCGTCTTTTGTTCAGATTTGCGCATTTTGCTGCAGCCGGGATTTTCTCCATTCGAATAATTCATCGGCTTGACTAGTAATTTCGTGATATAATCAATTAATCGGCGAGCTAATCACCGCAAAGTCATTTGATCTTCTAAATTGTAGAAAATTAAGTGGGCCGCCGCTTATAGATCGGATCTTAAATTACGTGCTGCTCCCGCTACTTTGTCTACCATTCGCTCATTAGCTTATAATTATTAAAATTAATACATTCATTTAGTTTATTTAGTTTAGTTATTTATTTATTTATTTATTTATTAATTTATTTATTTATGGCGCAATGAAGTTCTTTGTCTGGCGAACGGCATCGTACGCTTTTATATCGCGTTTTAACGTCAGATAAATAGCCTTTGTTGCTTAGCAGTGGCGATTCATTGGACTTATTGAGGCTGGAGTGCGCGATAAATTGAAAATATTATTATTGTTCCCCTGACGATCCCCGAAATTCGCTTGTCGATAAGCTCGAATTAAAGAAAACACGTACTCTTGTCTCGGGTTATTTTTACCCTAATAGAGGTCGCATGCCGCGGTTATTTGCAATATCCCCCCCGTTATAAAACGGCATCAACAATAGCGTTCAACAACGCTATCTCGTATAAATAAATATGCCACGTAATAAGCTAATTAGTCGGAGAAGGGTTGGAGACCGACAGGGGGGGGTGTGTGTAGGGAGGGACGTGTCGGAGGTGGAGGTGAAGTAATACGAATTTTATTGAAAAAGTCGCATCGATACCCTCTGGGTATGCGTGTTTTTTTTTTTTTTTTTTTTTTTTTTTTTTCCAAAAGTTTTGCCGATTTAAGGGGGGGGGGGGGGGGGGAAGGGCGTACACGTCGTACCGCGCACTACTACGTAGTAGACGTCAGAGGCGCGTATCGAGTCGTCGTCCCGGGTGAGCTGCGTACCCGAGAGAAGTTGAGCTCGGTCGCGTCGGGACGTCGCTGCGTAGTAATCATACGTATGGAAATGCTTCGACGGCGTCGCAGTCGATGCTTTCCCAGGCGCTCGAGTTACTGGGCGACGAAGGGCGGCGCGCAGGGGTCGGGGATCCTCGCGGTCGCGATAAAGTTTCTCCGCGAACTCGGGCGAAACAAAAAGACCGCGACGCGATGAGTCGCGGCTGGGGCGGTGAGGCAAGGGTCGGGATAGATGGATAGATGGATAGAGAGAGAGAGAGAGAGAGAGAGAGAGAGAGAGAGAGAGAGAGAGAGACTCTGGGGAAATGGGATCGAGAGCGGGCGTCAGTTACTCCAACGCTGTTTGACTTCGGCCTCGCACCTCGTGCGCGTCGCGGGATACCGCTCCAGCCCCCCGCGGTGACGGGTACGACGGGCGAGAGGGGAGCGGGGACACAGGAAAAAGCTCGGAAAACTTTAGTTGCCGCGGCAAGTCGAATTGGCAAAAAGGAAAGAAGCCCGCGAAGATCGATAGGCGCCGCTCGCCGCACAAGAATCACGTATAATACAAAAGGGCGGGGCGACGGGCTGACGGGGGTACAACTCAGCACGCAGACACGCGAATAATAATTGAGCCGCTTTTGTCGTTTTTTTTTTTTTTTTTTTTTTTACCAATTTAGCGATGGATCGAAGGCTATTTATTGGTTTATTATGACGCGCCCGTCATGACGGCCTCTTATCGTTCTCTTTGCCGTTTGTTGTTCTGCCGGGACGAAAGTGAGATTTTCCCAGCTCGCGACGTATTATCGGTTCCTGGGACCTCGTCTCTACGAACACCGGGTGGGGGGCGGGGCGGGTCGCTGACTGTCGGCTGAAACAGAGCGGGGACCGGGGAAGGGACGTATCGACAGCCGAGTCGACAAAGGCTGCTGTGACGAGCGAGGGGATGATTCGCCGCGTTACCCGGTATACAGGCGATAAAGTGCGAGCACGATGGGTGATGGGTGGGTGTCGGGGGTGGGGTGGGGGTTAGTCGCAGTCGACACGGATAGAGAAGTACAAAAGCGACGAGTGAGGCGAAAGGGAAATAATGAGAGGGAGGTAAGCGCAGAAGGAAATGGAAGTATCAAAGTAGAAAATGGGTGGTAGTCGCTCGCTGGGCGCCCATGAGAACATCCATGAGAACGTCCATGAGAACGTCCATTGCCCCCGGAGCGCCGGGGCTTTTTTCCTTCAGAAAACTCGAGTGCACTTTGCACTTTTGGCCGTGGGCGCACAAAAGAAAAGAAAAGCAAAAAAAAAAGAAAAAGGTTATGAGAATCCATCAAGTGCACGGGGCTCATTTTATAGTTTGGTGCTCCGACTCCCGGGTAGAGCCGCCACTACTGGGAAATGAAAAGAGATACCCAATAACATCAGGAAGCCTGAATCCTCTGCTGGTTCGCCCGGCCCCTACCCTACTACAGCCCTTACTACTGTATCCGACGAGTAGCGGTGTAACGCCCGCGGATAGAGAGATGCTTTTATAATCGGCTGGCAGGTGGTTATTGGAGGGGGGGGGGGGGGAGGAGGATTGAACCGGGTGGATGTGCCCGTGAGAGCCCGAGACTAAACGTTCCCTGTAATTACCGGTCGTGGCAATTTACCGGAACTTTATGCTTAATTAACAAAAGCAAAGTCTCACGTTGCCGGGGGGAAGGGCTAAAGAGGATGCGGTGGAGTGGGGGGGTGGGGGTTATTGGGGTTGGTAACGTAATGAGAGAGGATGAATTTAGGGGGGCGGGGGGTCAGGCGGGGGGAGATGTGGCGAAACGTGTTCGAAAATCGCCGAGCGTTGCCGAGTTTGTCGTCCGCGCGGAGGGAGGGGTCTCCCCATGGAGGCGCGAGGTGGGGAAAAGAGGAGGAAGGTAGGTAGAAGAGGCAGAAAAAGAAAGAAGAGGACGAGAAAAAAACACACGCGGCGTTAAGAAATTCAGCAATTAAGCTGGAAATTAAGTGGGTGGTTGCGCTCGCGCCCTTTTTTCATTAACTGCGCCCTTATATTTCCCCGAATGCAACAAAATGTATTTGCGCCCTTACGCCCCCGTCGAATAAAATTACGAGTGAGAGGGGGAGAGGGGTGCCCCCCGCCGCCACAGGCCTCGGCGCTACTTGCTCCGCTACTGGCCGCACAATATTGCGCCCCGATATCGACGACTGCTCTTATACGGCTACGTTTAACTGCGGAACTTAACTTTTTTTTATGACGCGACTCCTCCTCCACAACCTCTCCACCTCCGGAGGACATATTTTTTAACCCCGGCCCTCCTCGTCGAGTCACCCACCCCCGCTCTCTCTGTCTCTACCGTTGTCGCTATCGTTATCCTCCTTGTCGTCCTTGTTTCTCTTTTTTCTTTCTTTTTTCTTGTTTTTTTGTTTTTTCTTTACCAACTACCGCCGCCGCTGCTACCGCCGCTAGCGTTGATTTTGTAAAAACCCATGTAATTACGGAGTAATTAAAATTTTAACGGCGACCTCTCGTCCCCAGGCTTTCAGCGGAAATCCTCCCCCGACCGACCGACGGATCAAGTGCCAAATTCATAAAATAATATAACGAGGGCGCTAACGTAGGCTAATTACCGACCCCGTGGTTTTTGGAAATTTTTACGTCCCGTCCCCCCCCCCCGCCCTCCCGTCACCGTCAGCGTTAGCGTCAGCGTTAGCGTCAGCGTCAGCGTCGACGTCAGCGTCAACGTCAGCGTCAGCGGGCCGACGATAATACGATTTACGTCCGATAAGCTCCGAAGCTGCGGAATTTTAATCAAGCGAAATCCGCTTCCGCCGCTAGCGAAGAGACGGCGGCGAAATCGCCAATAGCGACGAGACGGGACGCCTTCGACGCGGAGGAAGGAAGTGCATTAAGGAACGGGATCGGAATGTCGCGTAACGGTGGCGGGATGGACCCGCCGGACTTTCAATACCCGCCGTTCAATGGCTTCGTTGAGTTGGCGCGTGGGTGGCTACGTACGGGGGCAGAACGGTTAATAAGTGAAGGGAGGAGTGAGAAGGGGCGCTGGACTAGACTCGCGGGGAAAATAGGAATCGTTCGGAGCGGATGCGGACGTATCAATTTTTTGGGCCCTCCTCCGGGTCGGCGACGGGACCGCGCCCGGACGTTCGCCGTGAGCGTTCGATGCCGCTTCGCAATTTGCAAGGCATCCATTGTGCATCCTCGAGGAATCGCGAGTAAAGGTAAATTAAGCCGCGTCTCCTGCATCATCTCATCCTCCTTGCCCCTTCCCCCTTCACCCCTTCGCTCGTCCCTTTGAACGAAGGAGCCAAGGTTTCCAGCTCTCGATTCCCCATTCAAGCCCTCGTAAATTGAACCGTTCCCTTCTTTTCTTCCTTTATCCATCCATCTATCTATCTCTATCTATCTCTATCTATCCATCCATTCGAGGAATTCCCGTCACTTACCCTAAATGCCCCTTCCTCCTCCTACCCCCCCAACCCCCAACCAACCCCCTCGTCAAATAACACTCTCCACTTAATAATTGCAGAGAGGAGCAATTTTCGAAAATTAGCAGCAACTCTTTTAACGCTATTTACTGTGGAGGGGGGTTGGCGCGGCGGGTGGTATGGTGTGGGGTGGGGTGGGAGGAAAGGTCGTCTGGGTTAAAGGAACCGAGGAAAGTAGTAATCATTCGCTCGGCCATTATTATTAATCGGGCTCTTTTAACGATAACGCCGGCCTTTAACGTCGCCGAGTCTTATTTAAAATTTCCCGAGAAATATTATTCGCTTATGCGTATTTTGTTGATAAAACTTTGGTATCCGCACGACGAGGGCTTAAATTTAGCGGGAGCTATTCAGTCGCGACAGTCGAGTCAAGTTTTATTGTCAAAGTACATAACTAGTAGCCTGGAAACTCCGCGCTTACAGTCCGACGGAATTTCCCTAAACTTTTTTCATATTTTTGCCGACAATTTTACTTTTATCAACGTCGGCCACCCCCCCGCCGCCGCCTCGACCCCCGCCCCTTTACGGGCGATGGCAATTGCAGAAAAAAGTAAATAAGGAACCCCGAGATTGCGCAGAGCGCATTTTAACTCGACTTGTCACCTTCAACAAGTTCAAAAATGTTATTATTGCACGAGCCGCTCGACGCTCTTTAATTAAACATTTTGTAATTACACGCGCGCTTTCGAGTCCGGGGGTGTATTATTATTATTATTATTATTATTATTAAGTTAGACAAAAAAGCATCGTCCGAGTGTCGTAGTAGAGTGAATTGGACATTTGAGCTGGACTGGACTTTATTCATTATTCATTTAGCCTTAAGTTTCACGAGCACCCTCTTTACGTTATATCATCACACGCATCATCATCTACACTGTGTAAATTTTTCTCTGTTTTACTGTACTGTATAGAAAAGACTCCTCCCAGTTAATAATACATCACCCAGTTTATTTTGTCACGTTGTTTGTATTTATATGTCGCGGCCACGTAAACAGTTGCATTATTATTATTATTATTATTATCATCATCAGCGTTTTCGTTAATGTCAAAGGAGGTTTTAATTTGCCGCTTCAGCTAAATCGCAATGTTTCGTCGGGGCGTCGAATTTTTATACAGCATCCTCGAATTAGTATTAAATGGCCCGTGCCATTCACAAAAAAAAAAAAATCCCCTTGATTATCCAAACTAATTAGGTAAAAATTTATTTTCAACAGACGTGACGATCAAGGTGCTTACAAAAAATGATACGCACGTGGTGCTTAATTGCCCAGAACGTAGTAGTAGTGAAAAGTTCGAATGGTCGAAGGATAAGAAACCGCTGGTGGAATCGGAACACATTAAACTAGACGATAAAGATGGTAGTGATGTCATTGTTGTTTACAATGCCGATGACAAAGACATTTATGGCAATTATTCCTGCAAGGTTGGGAACGTTTCGTCCGACTACAGAGTCGTCAGTAAGTACATCTATTGAATCTATTGAACCTATTTTAATAATCTTATTTCTTCTAGATTAGCCGCTTACTAATTTACATTATATCACTACTTCGTCTATTTTACTTTCTAATACATTGTTGTTATTGGGGTTATTGTTGTTATCGTTGTTGTTGTTATTATTTATATTACTTTTTTTTTTTTATTATCGTCATTATTTTTGTCATAATAATAATAACAACAACAACGATAACAACAACGATAACAATGATAATAATAATAATCATCATCATCATAATCATCATAATAATCGCGGAATCAGCAGCACCTTGGTACTTATTTATTCAATGCGGTTGCGCTTTCGCTTCGGAATACTCGCACCTCGGAGACTTTGAAATAAGCTTCTCGAATTCTCCTCTCCGCTTTTATGAAAAACAATGAAGCCAATCGATGATACTCTCAATCAATTTGCCTTACGAATTCTTAAGAATCTTATTTATTACGGATATTAAGAGTAAATTTTAGCTTTCGGATATTCCATTCGTAAATTATTATATTCTTTTGTTCGTTCTCAAGTAACTGGAGATAGTGAGAGACATAGAGAGGGGGTGAGAGGGGGGGGGGAGAAAAAAGAAGAACTCGTTCGATAGAAGATTCCCTTTTATAAATTACAAATCGTTTAAACATTACTTCACTCTGGAATTCTCGTAGTCGGAGGCTCAATGGACTGACTTACTTCATTCGCCAAGTCGTTTCACTATGATCTAAGTAGTAGTAGTAGTAGTAGTAGTAGTAGTAGTATAAGGAGGCTCGCTGCTCCTCTTTTATTAGAATTGCAAATTCATCCCAGACTCGCCTCGTTTAGGAGCTGAATAAATTGTTTTTTTATTCCCTCCCCCTCTCTTTCTATCTTTCTATCTTTCTATCTTTCTATCTTTCTTTCTTTCTTTCTTGCTTTACTCTAACCGATGAATAAAGAATTTAAAAATACATTCCGAAGGCCCTGAAGTTTAATGAAAAATATTTTTTAAGGTATAGGCGAGCCCGGGGAGAGGGAAGCCCAAGACAGGCGGGGATTTATTTATACAAGCCGAGGTTTTTAAAGCATTTTCTCTTGAAATTACATTTTTTCCTGATTCCTTCAAAATTGGGAATCATAATAGTGTAAAAACTAATTACGCCCCCCCTGCCCCGTCCCTTCACCGCCCACCCTCTGCCCAATTCAACGTCCATTCTCCAGAGTATATGCGAAAATAAATCCGCATTCATTCGTAACTACGTGAATACTGCTCGCTGAATAATATCGATAAAAAGTACAATTACAATGCTATACTTATAATAAATAAATAAATAAATAAATAAATAAATAACAAAAGGCCGTATTTTACATTCGTACGGCTACATTCCTATTAAAGGCTAAAAGATCCTTTTGATTTTTTTTATCCTTGTCGAAGTTTTAACATAATCCCGTTGTTTATTACAAAATTTCTTCAATAAATGCGTTTGATGGACTGTCGGTAACGACGGTCTCCCTCAAACGCAGTTCAACAATAAAATATTATCCTCTCCCTGTTTCTCCACCCCCACCCCTTCCCCACCGACCACATCCCCCTCCTCGCTGCATTTAACGTGTGTGTTCATTAGCGAGAGAGAAAATTTGTTCCCTCCCTCACCCCGCCCTCACCCCGCCACCCTGCCACCCTGCCACCCTAATAAGAAATGTAAAGCCCGGCATTCGGTGAGAGGAGAGTGTACGAACAATGAATACCTTTCGCAGAGAAACCGTCGTTAATATTGCCGGAGTCGACGAACGTCGTCGAGGGCGAGAAGCTGCACCTGACCTGCGGCGTGAAAACCGGCGACCCGGGCCTGAAGATCGTCTGGAATTTCAAAGGGAAGAACTACACGAAATCGGAAGGCCGCGTGAAGCTCTCCATGGACGAGGAGAAGGGCTTGAACAACGCGGTACTTAATCTCGAGAACATCCAGATGGACGACAGGGGCAACGTGTCCTGCATAGGCTTCTACAATAGCGGTGACGGGAACGACCAGCACTACGACATCGCCAACACCCTCCTGAGGGTTAAGGACAAGCTTGCAGCCCTCTGGCCCTTCCTCGGCATCTGCGCCGAGGTCATTGTTCTCTGCATAATCATCCTCGTCTACGAGAAGAAGCGCAACAAATCAGAGCTCGAGGAATCCGACACCGACCAAAGCCCCGACACGTACGTATATCCGACCACCACCACCACCACCACCAGTAGCACCAGTAGTACCACCACCACCACCACCACCAGCAGCAGCAACCCCCGCCTTTTCTCATCTCATTTCATTTTATGCAACGGATAAGAAAGAGGCACGTGTCACGTGTCACGTGTCCGTGTAATACTTTCCCTTTAAGTATCGCGATTTATTTTACTCGGTACACGTACACGTACACGTACACGTACACGTGACACGTACACGCGTCTCAAGCATTTTTATCCTACGCGCGACAACAATCGCGTTGTCAGGAATCCTATAACTTTTCATACAATTATTCGTAATCGCTTGTTCCCATTAAACAGGCAATAAATCCTTATTCCTCTCCATGGGCCGACTCTTGGTAGTAGCGAGTCCTGCGTGCAACCAGAAGTGACTGGCGGCTATATACTGGGTATATCTCAGGACTGTTTTATCCACGGGGCCACAATCCCTCTTCTCCTAGCTAACGACAAATGAAAAATGAAAAATCAAAAAATCAAAAATCAAAAACGAAACAGAACAGAAACAAAAATAAAACAGAAACAAAGAAAAAGAAGTAAGAAACAAAAGTTATTACCGAGGTCAGCTTTTATCCTGAAAAGCCCAAACAAACCTTTCCCATTCGGGGTCTCTCTTTCGAACCGTTTTATCTAAAAGAGCGACTAGGTTGCCATGTATTGCACAATTCAAGAGTAGAAAAATGTTTATTTCAATAAAGATTTCATTTTTTTTTTTTTTTTTTTTATTTACTATTCATTCTCATTAGGATCGCTATATTTAATTTAGTTATTTGAATTTATTTAAACAATAGAACGTCGACGTTCCCATTGTTCTATTAACGAGTGATTAAGTAATCATTTTTAGGCTTATTTTCTATCTGTATAAGGAGCATGGTTTACTTAATGTCACGGCCGAGGACGTCGTAGCCCTTAAAATTCAATACAAATAAACACGAATATTATTTATGTAATGTACGGGGCGCGCAGGAAAATCATTACGTTTCCCGCAAAATTTTAACGTCATTGTTAAATATTTTTATTTTGGCCATCTAGCCAACGTTTCACGTAAAACCAATACTACATTACGCATCCTTATCTTCGTATCAGTTATTAATTGACAATAATTTTAAAAAATTTGAAAACTAATTCAAGTCTCACGGTCTCACGGTCATCAAGCAAATGATCATAAGAAATTAAAACCTTTTACATACTATTCGTGCTGTTTTCTATTGTATTAAGTAAATGCATTGCCGTAGTCTTGCAAATCATTGAAATCCAAATGCATAATACGAGTTGCGATGTAAAACCTTGCATTGCAATCCGGTGCTCCTTAGGTTCAATGAACCTTAACCTGGCGCTTATATTATTTATCTATGGCGGGAAAATTTCAATTACTTAACGCCATATGAAATGATGAACTGTAAATATTTCCGAATGAACAAAAATTAATGGAAGGAAGGACAGCTTCGGACAGCTTCGGACAGCTTCGGACAGCTTCGGACAGCTTCGGACAGCTGCAATTTCATTATTTAGTCTTCGATGTACGAGTAAGGGGATAAATACGAGCCAGTTTTTTTTTTTTTTTTTTTTTTTGCGGAACTTTCCGTATACTTGAAGGGAATTGTTATTGTTTTGGTAAAAAGGTTCTCTAGGAAAAAGTAATATAATAGAGTGAGTGCGAGGGGGGTGGGAGTAAACGTGGGTAGGATAAATTGAGGGTAAATTTACATAAATGAGTCTCGCATAATCGCAGGGGGAATTAATGAAAATGATTACGTAACGAGAGAGAGAGAGAGAGCTTTATAAAGCTTTTGGGACTTTGGGCGGTAAGGGGTGGGTATAGCGTTTAGAAATCGGGTATAACGATAATGTATAATAATAAGATGACCTTTTTCTTTTTTCTTTTAAACTGTATAGTAATGATTTTGTATTGAAATCAACAGCAAGCCAGCATCGAACAAGGAGTCCGACGTCAGGCAGAGGAAGTAAAGCGAGCTGTTCGAGTAGGGTTCGAGGAGCGGCACAATGATGAGGAGCGAAACCGCGGCGGGGAGGGAGGGGTATTTTTTCTCGAAGAGAGGAGGCAGGCATATTACAAGCTAAGACACAGCAGACAGAGAAGGACGTCAACCCTCCCGCCGCGCGACTCGTCAACCCTGCCCTCATATAAGGGGGAAGGGGTGCCGTGGCTTCAGCTCGAGGGCGGAAGGGCGGGAGGAGACCAAGCAGCAGCTGCCTTTCCGCCGCGGTACCGAGTCGCCTCGTAAAATCAGCGCACCTACCCGGAGATACATAATTCTTGATTCGATTTAGACTTGCGCGCGTAACGGGGACAGAGGAGGCCGCTCTCCTCGTCGCCGAGGCCGATGGCAGTTGTTCGCCGAGGGCGAGACAGCGAACCGACGAGCGATTTTCATGGAATATCGGACGAGCTCGCCCGGCCAACTGCTACTTGTTCGGCACATTCTTTTAGCGGCTGCGACGACGACGTCGATAGTACTCCACCTGGAGAGACGGATACATGTGTGTGTATGTATGTGTATATATATATATATATGTATATCCGTATAAGCCAAAGAGTAAGATGAAGCGAAGCGAGCCACGATTAGCCGCGTGGTGAGATCGAGCTGGACGAGGGAGGGACGGAGAGAGAGAGAGAGAGGAATAGAAGAACGTCGTCAATGGGAATAAAAAAAAAAGAAGGAGCCGTCGTTGCACCACATTCATTATAACGTATACCTAACTCTCAAGGCTTATATTACAAGAGGAGAGATTTATTAACTATTAATCTTAACGAGCGAGATCGAAGAGGGGGGAGGTGGGGTGGGGGGTGATGGGAGAGGGAGATTTTCTTCTTTTATTCTGCAGCACTTCTCGAGAGTTTATTATTATTATTATTAAGCGAACCAAAGGGTAAAACAATAATGAGAAAAAAACATAAAACGAAAATAAAAGGTAAACAAGGCAGGCGGACGGAAGCGGAGTTTTATCTCGTTTCTTTAAACAATACAAAAACAAAAACAAAAAAAAATTAATAAAATGTCAGTTTGTTTGGAAAAAAAAAAAAAAAAAAAAAAAAACCTATTCATTGTACGTCCAACGCCTCGTCCGCTTATGTAATATTATATACATACCTACATGCATACATATATACATACATACATACATACATACATAAATACATACATACATAAAAAGAAAAAGAAAAAGAAAAAAAAAGAAGAAAAAAAAATATATATATATATATCGAGCATTAGCAAGTCTAATTGCGCGCGTCGCTGTTGTCTTTAAAACGATATCGTTCATTTATTACCATTTAACTACTATTACTACTATTATTACGATCATTATTACTACTACTACTACTACTACTACTACTACTATTATTATTATTAATCTTATTATTATTATTGTTATTATTGTTATTATTATTATTGCCATTGCTACTGTAATTATTATTTTTACTATTACGATTATTACCATGCGTTATTATATTGATTGTGCAGGCTATCGTTATGATGACTTTATGAGTATTATGCCTACGATTATAATTGTTATTACCATTGTGCTCTGTCTTGTTAATGCTAATAGGTAAGATCGATAATACGCTAATGTTACGTAGCGCATGGATTTTTTTCTTTATACACGGCCATGTGACTATATTAACTATATTAACGGAGGTGGTTCTGCGTGTTTCCTCGGGAGATCGTGATAAACGATGCGAGTTACCACTCCCTATCAGCAAATTTATAAACATTGTAATTAGTTGAAAAATGAAAAAAAAAAAAATAATACTTTATCCATTATCGACGATTGTATTTATATTGTTGGACTAAAGTTGTAATTTATCTTGTCGGCTGAGCGACCCTCGCTCGGCCGGTCGTTGTTGTTGTTCTCAGTAACTAAGTCGCCGTTTATCAAAACAAAAAAAAAACAAAAACAAAAAAACAAATAAACAAAAGACATAAACAAAAAAAAAAATAGGAGTAAAGAAGAGAAGCTTTTTTGTCATCGAATCTTGAGCACGAACACAACACCAAAATTCGAAGCTAATAATATTATTAATAATAATAACAACAACAAGAATAATAATTAATAATTCATAATAATAATAATAATAATAATAATAATAATAGGACGAGGAGTAAATATATTTTCAATCGGATGAGATTAATATTCCAGTTGTCGTATGTTTGTCGCTGTCGTCGATCTCCTGATGATACTCGAGAATGTTTACTGAATACCCTTACATATGCCTTCGAAGGTGATTTGAATTAAGAATAAATGATATTGACACATTAAGAATGGCTTTCACTTTATTTACTTGTAACTAACTAACTAATGGAGAATGTACACTGTTAAGATGCACACTGCCACCATCCAGTGGGCCGTAGCTTACGGATCTGCGGATATTAGTCTCGTTGACAGTTTACTGCTGGCAGTACGGCTACATTTCCGCGAGGATTTTCAATTTGTCAGAAAATAAAAATTAATAATAATAAATAAACAAAATAAATAAAAAAATAATCATAATAATAATGATAACAACAACAACAACAACAACAACGTACGAAGCAGCGTAATTTAATGTTAAAAAAAGCAGCCGGTAATTTTCGGCGCCTATTTGTAACAAAAAAAAAAAAAAAAAAAAGGTATAAAATATAGAAGAAATATAATAACGTAAATTGAAAAAAAAAAAAAATATCGAAATTTTTCTGTATTATGTGAGAATCCCTTTATCCTCGAGTCTCGAACACGTCGGCAGAATTCTCATATTTATAATACGCGACTGTAATAATGCGTGACCTTTTCTACAAATCATCGATAATTATTACACAATAGTAGGTGTGCTTTTCAATTTTCAATCGAATCCGTTCTAGAAGAAATCCACCAAAGATCACTCTCTCGAACGATCATGATTTCAGATCAATAATACATCCTTATCGTATCGTTCAGCTAATTATCTGGAATCCGGTTGTGAATTATGCAATGTCATTTATAATATATATATATATATATATTTACATGCCGTGCAACATCGATTTGACTTTCCAACACAATATTTCAGTTTTCTCCTTTATCCAATTTTCTATTACCAAGTGAATGCATAGTTCATGGCGTAAGCGATAGTTTTTGCTATATTTATTTATATTTACAAATTAACGCGGACGTTTTATGATTGTAATTTATTTTGATTTCCGAACTCAAATATAAATATCAACCGTGGAATAGAGGCAATGAAACTTATAATTTCACGATCTAAAAAATTTTATTTTACATTAATTATATTTCCTTATTTATAATTTATGAACGTTTTTAATCTAGTCGCATGTACTTATATTTAGATTTATATTTATCTAACCGGAACTCAGTCACTGTACACGTAAGACTGCTTTTAAAAGGAAATTAAATTAATGTATCAGCGGTCAATCAAATATATATATATATAGAAGAGCTTAGTTGGGTACACTAATAAAAAACGAAACCTTCTTATTTTAAATCGTTATTGAATAATTGTCTAAAAGTTACTTAAATCACGCTCGAAAGTATTAGTCGATAATACTCGTGGTCTCGTTCATTCGATATTTAAGGTAAAAAAAGCAATATAACTTCACAGATGGTCACAACATAAAGGTTTGCGTGATTTTATTATTTAAAGGATGTCTCTCTGTCGCTCGTCGATCTTAATATTTTTTTAATAATATCCTTACATTAGCTAATTACAGCTGAGGTTTCAATTGATAATGAATGCTGCTGTTAAAACGACAAAAACAAAAACAAAAAAACAAAAAAACAAAAAACTTACCTGTGTAGCTCGGATGTATGTCTTTATACTCTTATAATGCGATGTCCGAGATAGGGATCGCGCGTGCCACCTAAACCTTGATGGCCTGCATCTCGTGTAGAGATTAAGAAGACACGTCGGTGGGAGGGAGAAGATGGATAAATGGACCATAAATGTATGATAGATAAAGGAAAAGAGCAAATAAAAGATATTTACTGGGTTAAAAAAAATGTACAAACGTTTTATTTTCTCGTCCGCGTACATATCCGCTTCTTATTGCTATTACTGGATGGGGGGGGTGGGGGAAATTAATTTTAGCCATCAATCAATAGAATTCAACGGCGCATTACGGCATTGATAATTTAAATTTTATATGAATTTTACTGCTTACGTTGATATAGCTTATAAATAATATTTTACTTACGCTAGCTTGACCGTTCTACATTACACTTTCGAAATATTAGAGCAAATGTACACGCGTGCTCCATACGTTTATGCTCGTCACGTGCCGCGCGGCGTCCTTTCAATTTACCCATATACATATATATTTCTGAAAATACGTGCGTACTCGTGTAATTACTATCTTTGCTTTAAATATGAAAAATAAACTTTATGGGAAATCGAGTCGATCTCGCTTCTTCTTCTTCGAATAATATTAAGATATAATAATAATAATAATAATAATAATCATTATTATTATTATAGTTGTAATAATAATAATAGTAATAGTAATAACAACAACAATAATAGTAATAATAATAATGATAATAATCCGCACGCAAGTGACTGGCATGAGTTGAGCATTGCATATTTATTATTTACAGGCATTGAACTTTTAGTCAAAAGTTTTCAACGACGTCAACGTGTTATAATAATAATTATAATTATAATAATAATAATAATAATAATAATAATAATAATAATAATAATAATAATAATAAGAGTGCCGTGGTTGACTGTGGCGCAAGACTCGATATCGTCGCCTCGAAAGTACGTCTTCATTTTATTTTTTTTTTTTTTTTTTTTTTTTTTTTTTTTTACAACAACTCGTCGTCGACGGATTATTATTAATCCAACGACGACGAATAGACAACGTCGACTGAGAACATCAATTGATAATTTTTTAACGAAGATATACAGCAATAATAACTATTCTGTATACAATATTGCCGAGATTTAAAGAGAAAAAACATACAAAAAAACATTAATTTATGCGCAATTCGTCTTATATTGAGTAATATTCCATGATCCTGGAGCGACTTAATCCTGAAAACTGGATGAGTGATGGTCTCTCGGATTTAAGCGGGGGGGCGGGGGCGGTGGAAAGGGGGTAAAAAAAAAAAAAAAAGAAAAAGAAAAAGAAAACGTAAATGAGTGAATCATTCGTAAGGGGGAGGAGACTTCCTCATACGCACTCCTCGTCAGGCCGTAAGAATAAGGATAAGCGGTGGTGGAAAGCTCCGATGGGCCATGTTGTTAAACAACGAAAGAATAAGTTCTCATTTGGATTTCTGGTTCCCGTAATCGACGTACACGCGCACAACCTCGCCGCTGTACTTGCGCTGACTGGGCATGAAGTAGAAGTCGGGCTGGGGCTGAAGCGAGCCGGTCTGTGGGCCCCCGGGCCCCTTGTTGTTGTATCTCGGCATGTTACGCCGGTCCTGGGTGTAGTAGCCCTGCGTAGGCCCCGGAGCCGGTGATATCCCAGACGATTGCCTCGGTCCAGGTGCTCGGGGCAGACTGTAAGTGGCCCTCGGTCCTGGCACCATAGCGCTCACGCTGTTGCGCTGGTTGTGCGACTGATGATTCTGTAGCTGCTGTCCCTGATGCTGCTGCTGCTGCTGCTGCTGTCCCTGGTGCTGCTGCTGTCCCTGGTGCTGCTGCTGTCCATGATGATGCTGCTGCTGCTGCTGTTGCTGTTGCTGTTGCGCCTGCTGCTGATGATGATTATGATTATGGTGGTGATGATTATGATGTTGGAGCTGTTGACTCTGGTGGGCCGAGTGGTGGTTGTGATTATCCGCCGAGTGACCGTTGCTCATCATCATTTCCCGTGGTCTCGAGAGACTGGATACCGGGGGCGGAGGCGCCTTCTCCTCGGTCTCGAAGGCCTCGAAGGCAAAGTTCGTGTTGGCGCTCGACGAGTAGTCCCTCCACGCATTCTTCGCTATCAAACGATCCTGTCCACAGAAATACAACATGGCCTCAGCAACATTACTACGGCAAGCCTCCCTCTTTTACTCCACCCCTCCACCCCTCCACCCCACCCCACTCCCTTATCGCGGACCCATTGCCTAGACCGTGCCACCTAAAAAAACCATTCCGCTCTACTCGTACGTTCCCCGTTGGCTCGTCATTGTTTATTTTTTTTCTATTTTTTCCGTTCCTCTTCGTTCTACCACCGGCTTCACTTTATCTACGGACAGGGCATCGATAGCATTGCCGTCCGGCTGACCGAGAGCGCTCGAGTCCTCGTGACTTTTATTACGGCTAATTTTTAACCAGCCAATATTAGTTGTCGGAGGGGCAACGGGTGTCCGTCGCGGTTGTATTTATTGGCTGTCGATTCGACGAAACAATAAAAGCAGCACTCTCGATAAGGGAATCGTGCTATTATCGAGGCCCAAGTCATTGACATTGTCGAATAATAACACTGACACGTAAATTGACGTTGGAAGATGTCGATTACGTGCTGCAACTAAGCGCTAGGCATTGAATGCTCATACCCATTCAAGGCTGAAACGAAGAGTATTTCGTTTAGCACATATGCATATATATACGTGTGCATGCATACGCGTGTAAAATCATAGCTCTCCTTCGACTTACCGAGAGATTATTTATTATACATGTTTGTGTATGTGTGTGTATACATATATATATATATATATATATACACAGAGCAGAAGAGTGTTAGATATATAGATAGATAGATAGATAGATACAGCGAGAGAGAGAGAGTGAGCGAGTGAGTGAGTGAGTAGGTGAGTGAGTGAGTGTTAGTGAGAGCAGAGGCTATAGCGATACCTGGAGGAGAAAGCGGATAAGATTGACGCGCTCGCGCTTTTAATGTCCCCTGGAGCTCGGCTCTACCAATTTTGCGAGGGCCGATGCATGTTTGGCGGTACATGCAACTGCTGCTGATGCTGGTAATGCCGAAGATCGTACTGCTGCTGCTGCTGCTGCTGCTGCTGCTGCTGCTGCTGCTGCTGCTGCTGCTGCTGCTGCTGATCGTTTTGACGCTGATAGCGCAAAGTGCTCGGGTGGTTCGAGCGATGGATCGGATTGGCGGCCGGCGTCGCTGCCGGTGAGGTGACCAGAGGCAGCGAGTACACCCTCTATATGTGCGTGAGCGCGGTTGCCGATCGCAAGGGTGCGCGCGTGACATGCAACACAAGCAAAGCACAAGGTTCGTTTCCGTCCTTCTTCCTCTCATTATAAACCAAGCCCCGACCTCGCCCTCGAACCCCCGAGCCCCGCGTGTCTAACCCCAATAACCCCGTCACAACTGTATGTACATCCCCACGATGTTGTTGCCGGGATTTATCGGTCAATCGTCGGGACGAGCAGTGTCCAGTCAGTGTCGACCATTATCCACCTTACGTCCGCCTCTATCATCACCATCGCTTGATCCCTTCTACCCTGTTCTCCCAACCATGCCCCGCGACGTCTATTGTTTAGCCGACGCACGAGCGCGCACTCGTGAAGAGAGAAAGACTGGCAGAAACTGATAGATAGGTTAAAGATCCAGATGTAGATGTAGATATAGAGATAGAGATAGAGATAGATAGAGAGAGAGAGAGAGAGAGAGAGAGACGTAGCTGGAGGGAATAAAGTATACGGGAAAATTGTAGCTGGCTCAACTCTGTACAGAAGAAGTACCCGTCGTCCATCAAAATCAATGATTTAGGTTAATATTATAGATGGAGAGGGATTGTCGATTAGATAATAAAGAGATGGTGCGGAATGGGCTTTGTAATCGGGAGGCTTTGCACCGGCCAACAAGATTCAGAAGCGCAAAAGTGAAAGAAAAAGACTTTGTACAAAGGGTTCGGGAGTCGGGACGGTGGTAGTAGCGGGTCGACGACGAGGGGTGGCCGTCGAGGCGTGGGATTGATCGGGGTTATATATATATATATGTAGGTTGCGTACCTTGGTAGTCCGCTTCTTCGAGGCCTTGTACAAGGTGCAGCTCGCCTGGAGTAAGGCGAGGGCGAGGAGGGCGGCCAGGCACGCGATGACGATGTAGAGCTTCGTCGGGCCCAGGAGGAGCCCGGCCATCAACGAGTTCTCGCTCCCTTGCTTCTCAAGGTCGTTCTCGTCCAAGTCGTTCACTGTAACAAAGGATTTCCTCGATTCAAGGCCTTACCGTCTACGTCCTTACCGAGGGACCAGCTCTCTCTCGCTCCCTCTCTCTCTCTCTCTCTCCGCGGAAATATTATAATTGGCCTGGCAACGCGAGGGGCGCGTGCCCGCCCGCCTTTACCTCGTACCGAGACCAAAGCAATTACGTCCTTGGTTCGTTCAAGGTTGGCCGGGGGACGGAGTGAAGGAGGAGGAGTAAAGGAAGAGGAGGAGGAGGAAGAGGAGGAGGAGGACGACGAGAACGGCTATAAAAAAAAGTAGTAAAAAGAGAAAAAACTTACGCTGCTGCGAGCGAATGACGAGATAATGCGGGTCGACGGTTAGAGCTCCGACTTTTCCAGTACCGAGGGCCTCGACCAGGGCGGCCTCCGCCATCGCCGCGGTATCCGCGGGCCTCAGGGCACGTCCTTTAATCTCGTTCTTGTCCATGGCCAGCTTGAGTCTCGCAACAACGCCGTCGTTCCCGTTCCTGTCGCAATTATCACGGCGTCAGCAAATTGAAAGCCGACCGTGGGGGTCGAGGGGGCGAGGGGGGAAGGGGAAAAGGTAGCCCACGTACTTGCGAAGCTCGCTCAGATTGAGCTGATGGAAACCCGGGACTTTTTCGAGCGCCGGTGAGAAACTTCCAGATATGGTATTCGAGATGTCCTGGAAGTCGAGGGATCCGGGCAACGGGGCCTTGTACCCTTCCCCGAGATTCACCAGCCTCACTTCGACGTCGTAAAATAGCCGGGGTGGCGATGGAGTCGTGCCCTCCTCCTCCTCTTCTGCAAATAAATCTCGGAATTAAATTAAGCTCCGTATCAATTTATAAAGCACATTTTATAGCTAAAGTTTCCCTCATCCCTGACAACTTTCGTAATACGTGCCCCCCCCCATCCCGCCCTCCTCCTTCTCCATCCTTAGTATTATATACCCTCGACCCCCACCCCCTCCCAACCCACGCTTAATCCTCGAATTACGATAAGCCTTGAATTTAGCTCTTTCGGGGCACTCGGCACAAACACATTATTATTATTATTATTATTATTAATATCCCGGCCATGCGTCTCGATAGATTTCATTGTAAATAAACTTAATAATAATTGGCGGATAAAGAAAATTGAAAGGAATTGCAATTCGTGAAGATAGATGCCTTGTGCCGGGGTGTAACCGCCCCCTACCTCCTCCCCCCTCCTCCTCCCCGTGCAACCCCAATGACCTCTCCGCGTAAAAATATATAATACGAAAAACCGTAGATCTGCGCAACGATTGCGAGATAGAGAGAGAGAGAGAGAGAAATCATCCGTAAGGATAAGATCTTTTTATTTCGCAAGAAATCTCGTCTCGAACGCTCAAGCTCTCCGTGAGACACAGAATCCGTGTCTCCCGGTTACGATTCACAGCCAAACGCATTTTAATTAGCTCGCCCACTACTACTCTGGATCTAAATATTCTTTATTTTATTTTATTTATTTTATTTATTTGTATATATTTATTTTTTATTTACGAATCGTAGGCAGTGCAATTGGGGTTATTGATGAAGAATAAAGGATGAATTTACCGTCCAGTCCGCAAGACTTTATGCAGACCTTCTGGGCGGAGACTATCGGCACGGTCTCGTGCTTACGTATCTTCTTGTTGACCGGATTGAAGGTGCCGCCCTTAACGGGGAACATGAGATAGAGGCACTGCTCGTCCGTGAAGGACAGATCCCGATTGTCCTTCGTCGTCCTCTTCCTGCTGAATTTCAAGGTCGTCTCGCCGTTCTCGATACGACCGCTGAAGTTGAAAATGTCCTGGGAGGCGTCGAGCACCGGGGAATTGTACCCATTGATCCACGTGTCCATTAAGAATGCCCTGCCGCTGGTTTTGTCGACCCAGCCGAGGATCGCGTCCGTTTGTGACTGTAATTAAGCAACAGCCTCCTCGTGAAACTCTCGTGTCTTCACGGTAGTCGTGTGGGGGGGGGGGTGGACTTTACCATCTCCCTGTGCTCGTCCCCGTCAACTCACCATTTTCTCGTCCTTGGAAAATCCGATACCGGTCCACGTGTCCACGTTCTTCGTCACTATCGTGAAAGATATCTCCTCCTGCGGATCGTCGGTTCATTAGGATTATTAGGATCGATCGAGCATGCGCGCGGGTAGATACGCGGAGTATTTTTATTTTTATTTTTCTTTTTTATATCTATCTTTTTGTATAAACGCACCTTTCTCGCCTTGTACAGCCACTTGATGCTGTACTCGCAGGTATAATTATCCGGGGCACAATGCCTCGGATAATGCCACTCGCCCCCGCATCCGCCGCCTTCCAACGACACTCCGCCCCCAAAGTCCTCTCTGCCCTTTTCCTCTAGAATTTCATTAATAATGCCTTTAATAACGACGGAAATTCTTTTCAAACGACGTACACTTCGTATGTTATTTTTCAGTACTCTAATGCCTCGTGACGTAGGCATTACTCCTATACGGCTCGGCAATTGCAATTACTCACCCTTAGTAGCTTTCGCATGCAAACCTACCTTTGTCCTCAAGATCTCTCAAGACTTTTCACTCATTCCCTTGCGCGAGCAGGACGCGTCCTTTATTTTTACAGTAAAACTTTTAAAAAGCCAAAAAAACCTAAACGAATAATTAAACAAGCAGAATTCAACGTTTCGTCCTTACAACGAGCTCTATCATTTATTCATTCGTTTATTTATTTATTTAATTTGAAAAAACAATAAAAAGAAAACAAAAAAAAGAAAACAAAAAAAAAACAAAAAAAAAAAGTCGCCCCTCGAACACGACCTTTCCCAGAACTCGCGTTCCTCCGATCCGTAATCTTTCTCCGAATAGACTTACCGAAGAAGTTAATGGTGGTGACGCCTCGTTGGGATTTGTGCCCATGGTACTTGAGCTCGTCAGCTTTGTAAAAGTCCTTGACACTGGCCTTACTGTGCTCGACTCCACTCGCCGGAACGTGAACGTATTTACCGGGTTCCTGTCCTCTCGCCCAAATTACCTGATCGTAAACAGCGGCGCTGGGGTTAATCGGTGCTCGGCCAGGCCAGTCTAAGTCTAAGTCTAAAGGGATCGCGTGGAAACGGGTTACGGGGTACGGGGTAACGGATGATTTCCGGCGTCGCGTACCTGCATGGCTCCGTCGATGATCTCGTGGTCGCTAAAGTGCTCGTCCGCGGCCAGTTTTCGCCTAAAGAGAATCGTCGTCAGTCCGTCCTTCTCGAAACCCATGGCCGCGGTGAGACTGTCCTTGCCGCCCCAGAAGGAGTCCAGCCGCGGGGTCGACCTGTCGCGGGTGTAATAATCACCGATGCGGTGCCTCATGCCGCGGGCCGTACCGATCACGATGTCCGTGCAGTCCATCGGGTTGAAGTCGTGTTTCGGCGTATACTTGTGAAGTCCATGCACTGCTTGATCGACTTGTTTTTATTTGGATATTATTATTATCAGGCGCCCAATGGCGCTACATTCCATCCCGAGATATATATATATATATATATATACATATATACAGACGTGGAAGTTAGATAAAAAATAGTCGGAGATTAATAACAATAACAACAATGGCTCTTGTGGTAATGATAGAGACGATGATTATGATGATTATGATTATGATGACGATGATGACGATGATGATGATGATGATGATGATGTGCTGCGCCCGAGAGAGGACGTAAGTAAAGTTTTAAAGACAGGTAAATAACAGATTTTCCTTCGACGGGTATTATTAGAAGGCTGGGGTTTTAAAAATGATTTTTTTTTAAACAATTTACCTTTGGCTGATCCTGACTTTGCGTTAGACTGTTGTTTCGAATCTTCCGAATGGGGCTCGGACGAAGGTTCTGGCTCGGAATTGGGCTCGGGCACGGAGTTAGGTTCGGGTTCGGGTTCGGATTTGGGTTCCGGTTCGGCATTGGGTTCCGGTTCGGCATTGGGTTCGGGCTCGTGCTCGGGCTCGGGCTCGGGCTCGGAATTAGGTTCTGGCTCGGTATTGGGTTCCGGTTCGGCATTAGGCTCCGGTTTCGTATTCGGTTCGGGTTCCGTTTTAGGTTCAGATTTTGGCTCGGGTTCTGACAGAGTAGTACTGGGCTCTGATTCTGGCGCCGTTTCAGATTTGGGTTCGGGCTCGGATTTTGGCTCGGGCTCGGGCTCGGAATTCGGTTCTGGCTCGGAATTTGGCTCGGGCACGGAGTTTGGCTCCGGCTCGGATTGCGGCTCGGATTTCGGCTCGGATTTCGGCTCGGATTTCGGCTCGGATTTCGGCTCGGATTGCGGCTCGGATTGCGGCTCGGGTACGGATTTAGGCTCTGACACGGATTTCTTATCGAGCAAGGAGGACTTGGGCTCTTCTGATTTATATTTAGGAGCGGGTTCGGATTCGGGCTCTGGTTCTGATTTGGGTTCTGGCTCTGAGTTGGGTTCGGGCTCGCTGGCTGGCTCCCCTGTGCAAAAAAGCAACACATGCCACCATTTACACCTTCACCTCGTGAGTTATTAATAAAAAAATTTTTTATTTTTTAATACTACTGGGATACTCGTGAATACGGGGAAAGTTATTATTCTGCTGGTCCTTCCTTGTGGCTGTTCATTTTCTCTTATTTGCGTATTATTACGGCATGGCACGTGACGTGCGAAAGGAAAACGTCGGCTCCGACAACGCGTTCTTACATGCTTGCGCATGTAATCCGCGAGCCGAGAACAATTAGAGGATAATATCTTGGTTGCTTTCGCTGAAAAGCACCGTAGCTAATCAGCAATTATTTACATAATTTGAAAGTAGCGCCTACTACTTCTTCCCGGAGGGGTGCATATTTTAGTCGAACTTCTCTCTCTCTCTTTCATCATTAGAAGCTCCAATCGAAATTATTATCTTTATCGTTGTGCACTTGCCGTTTTGTTTTGTTTTGGTTTTGGTTTTATTTAAATAATCTGGCAGACCAGCACCTACTTTCTACGTCGTTAATTTCATAATTTTGCAGTTTTAGGTTAGTTTGCTCTTTGGCCTGAACTATTATACTCTCCTCCGTTTGTTTATATTTATCATGTTTTGTGCAATCATCCAATGTGCAGAAGAATCATAACGTTCAGTTCAATACTGTTGCTAAACAATCATTATGCGTTATATGAAAAAAATACCAGAGTACGCGTGTTACGTATACGTGGAAACATCGTTCATCGTTTTCAGGCAACGCAAGACTCTTCTTTGGTCGCGCGCGATTGTCCTCGGAACAACATAAAGTCATTAGAAATTGCTTGCGCGAATAGAAATTTTTCGAACAGACAATGAGCGAAAGAAGCTTTTTTTTTTTTTTTTTTTTTTTTTTGTATATTTAAAATAACGTGAGTGAGTGAGTGAGTAAGAGGAGTGACGGAGTGACGTGTCGTCGTGACGAGATGATCCCGGTCACATGACAAGACCGTTTCTCTCTAATATTTCGAGAATATTTAGAAAGACAGCATTGACCAAACGTTTAAATTAAATTTTTTTGCCTGATATTTAATCGCAGCGGTTTATTAAATTATTTATACTCCATGCAATCCTTGATAACACTGTATAGTAAGCTTGGTTTTATTTATTTTATTTTGCACATGGCCTATGAGACCTTCGTGCTGTTGAAGGTTAATGCGTGATACGTTACTTTTCTTCTTTTCTTTTTTTTTTTTTTTTTTTTTCTCTCTCTCTCTCTCTCTCTCTCTCTATTGTTTTAATTTCTCTAGAATTTTATTCATATGTGCTGACACGTGTACGCGCAGAGGCTACGCGCCCTTACGCGTATGCGGGCTCCGTTATTCGTAATAATAATGAATTACGCATACGCGTAAGGGCGCGCAGGTGTGCCCGCACACGTATACAAGTAGTGACTATTACGTTGTTGTTTTTTTTTTTATTATTTTTTGTCATAAAATATTGGCGCAGTGATGATTATAGGCTTAGTCAAATTGAATTATTAGGCTACGCCTTGCATTGGGGGGGGGGTGGGGGGTGGGGGGAATTCACGGCTATTAGTCGAGCCTTCGGATTGCGGTTCAAGAGGAGGAAGAGCATCGCTGATGAAGAGGACGAGTGTCGTAATATAAGCCTCTTCGTCGCGAAACGTCTTTTTTTTTCTTTTTTTTTTTTTTCTTTTGTGGCAATCAAGTGACATCGGCTCGCGCCTAAAACTCGGCCTCTCGCTCCGTAACTACAATAATCCCAAATAAGAAACCTCCGTCCTCCGTAGATGTCCCGTGCCGTGGCCTGGCTGGCGGCTCTTTTTCTTCATCTATTTTTTTGTGTTTCGTCGGGGTGGGTTGTGGTGGTGGTGGTGGTGGTGGTGGTGGTTGGTGGTGGTGGGTGGTGGTAGTTGTTGGTGGGTGGGTGTAGGGGTGTAGGGGTGAAAGTGTGGAGGAGACGGGCCGGGCTCGTGTGAAACTTACCGGTCGGTTGAGCCTCGGGTCGGGGCGATCTCTTCCTGCGACCTGGCGGAAAATCACAGAGACGATAGATAGTTACATGGGTAATCGTGGTTAAATGCACGTGAAACGCTCGGCCGAGGGCTACGGACTTACCTTGCTTCGTGCTAACGCGGTAGGTGACGCTCGTCTGGACGGTGACGTCGTGGCCGGGTCGGGCCGTGACGGGGGCGTCGTGCTTGGCCGAGCGCTTGTTGTTCCCTCCGGACTTGAGCTGCTGCGTCGTCTCGGGCTCGGCCTCGGGCTCCGGTGCCGGCACCTCCGGCTTCCTACCTGGCTCGGCACTCGGTTCACCGCTTGGTTCCGGTTCCGACTTCGGCTCCGACTTCGGCTCCGACTTCGGCTCGGATTTTGGCTCGGGACGTGGCAGGGGCTCGGGACCGCTTCCCTTCTTACCCCGTTCGCGAATCTCCGGCGTCGCTCTGCAGGCCGAGGTCAAGGTACTCGGTCGCCAGCCCACCCCGACCCACGAGCTCCCGTTAACCACCGCCACGCCCTCGAACTCGTCCGTGTCCTTGAGGATGCGCCAGTAGAAGGTAAAGTCGTCGGAGAATCGTTTCATCGTGTACGACTGGAGGTCGAGGTCCACGTTCTTCATCACCGAGCCTGAATCGGGGGTTGGCAGGGGGGGGGCAAAAAAACAAATAGAAAGATAGAAAAATCTTATTGAGACTTCTTATCCAACCCGTTTGGGGGAGGTGGGGTGTGGGGAGTGGACTCACGCTTGGAGCATCCGGGCCCGAACCAGCCAATGTTGCAGTAGCAGTGCTTGGTCGGCGAGGTCGTGCCCCCGTTATCGATACAGACACCTTGGGTGCCGCAGTCCGAATCGTCGAGGCACTCCTCCCGGTACTGGCATCTCGTCCCATGGTAAAACCTGTCGCACCTGCAGCGTCCCAGAACCGAGCGCCCGTGGCCGCTGCAGTCCTCCCTGTACGCTTTCCTGTCCACGATCTACGAGCAGGGAGACCAAAATATTATAGCCCGATTTCATGCAATTTTACGTAAAAGGAAAGGTAATAAAGCACGTCTTCTTGTCTTCTTTAAAGATTTTCCGTAAATCCTTAGAGACGTTGGGCAATATCGTCGCTATATTATCTTTGGAAATTGTTGTCTCGCGAGCTGGCTTTGATAATTATTATTGCCGCAGTGTGCGTGTGCGTGTGTATTGATATTTTGAAGGACGGGGCACTCGGGCCCCGAGGTATAGGTACAATAAATAAGAAACGCGAGCGCTCGAGCCGGTTGCGCAAGAATACGGGGAGCTTTATCTCGGAGCTCGTTGTGATTCACAGTGGCCATAATTTATTTATCGGAATAATTGCACGGCTTACCAAGTCCACGTTAATACCTATCTCCGACCTATAATAGCCGATCTCGGCTCGGCTCGGCTCGGCTCGATATTAAATTTAGGTTTTGACACGCGAACGGCATTGCGGCTTGGAGGGTTGACTTACGTCGACATCGGCGCAGGACCAAAACCTATAGGAGGTACCCCATTCCTCGGCTTCCCTGAGCAGTCGGACGGTGCAGTCGGTGCAGGTGAAGTTCGCCGGCAGCTCAACCAGGTAGCTTTGGGCCCTGCTCTCGTAAAAATCAT
Organism: Ceratosolen fusciceps; assembly: GCA_018883505.1. Classification (NCBI taxonomy): domain Eukaryota; kingdom Metazoa; phylum Arthropoda; class Insecta; order Hymenoptera; family Agaonidae; genus Ceratosolen; species Ceratosolen fusciceps. Next base: position 6,987,485 of record RCIC01000011.1, read on the forward strand.
CATGAAAATTGCAGGAAATAACAAACGTACGTGCAAAACAGAAAAAAAAAAACAAAGGATAAATAAATAAATAAATAAAATGTCAGGGAAATTAGACGGGGCGGGGGTTCTCGTTGGAAAAAAGCTCGTTCTAGCGAATAACTTACGTAGCGTCATTCTCCACGAATTCGCTCTGCTTCGTTACTGGAGTGAGGTCGACCAGAGGCCTGTCCAGGGCATCTAAAATCTGCAGTCTGAATCCTCCCTGGGAACGTTAATCATAAAAGAAACAATTAATCCATACACAATCGCACGTCACTCCTAATCAATAAATCAATAAAAGCGCCCACTCTTTACTTTTTAAGCAGAAGATAATAAATTCCGCATAGGCGCTACTACTACTACTACTGCGTTTACTATTCGGTTCTTTTATGCTGAATTTTCCGATAAGCCGGGCCGCGAATGTTAATAAGCATAGTATTGTTGTTCTTCCAGGCAATTGAACTCCTGTCATTACATATTTAGCCTGTAAATATCTATGCCTCTTTCTTAAATATTTATTTCTTACGTTTTGCAGTTAACCGACCGGCTATATTCGAGCTTTTTAACGAAGATTTATTTTATTATAGCCCCGATACAGAGCAGCCCGTTACATATTCCCCTCGAATATAAATATTAAATAACGTTCAATGGCCGCGTAATGCTAATATTTGCCGGATAAAGTGAATACGCCGCGCGTATCACAATTTAAATTTCATAAAAGAGCTTGCGTGTCCGCTTGTGCATTAATAATGACGATGAGCTTGGAAAAAAGGTATATTATCTCGTTTTCAAAGAGCTGGTAATCGCCCGTCGCCGTCCTTTCGTAATACGCATTAGCGCTCACGCACACCAGTCCCACTTATATTCATCATACATTAATTATATAATTTATCGTTCACGTATAATCGTCGGGCTTTATTTTTCTTCACTATCTTTTCTTTTCTTTTCTTTTCTTTTCTTTATTCTTGTTTTTCCCCTCTAAACTAGCGGCTTTACATTTACCGGGACATTGATTTACTATTATAGATCTCTTCGGCTAACAAGAGTCCGCACTAAAAACGCAACGAAAACCAAGGTTTCGCTAAAGATAATGGCATCCAATCAGTGGATTAGAGGGGAGTGTAAAACGTCCGTCTCGTATTGTATTCGCAGCTACGATCCAATAAACGGCGATCTATAAGTCTGCTTAGGCGCGTAAGTAATTATTGAAGGAACGATCACAGTTTTGTTGGCTCAATCGGTTTCGTAGATCTCTTTTAATAAGAAGAGCGGATGGATTGTGGGTGGAAACGAGTGGCGCTTTGCTTATGTAAAATAAACATCCGAGGCGAATGGTAATGAAACGGCTGATATCGTACGCCACGGGCAAAGAGGGTAAATGTCGTTTGAACGGCTGGTGGGTGGGGTAGAAGGAGGAGGGGCGAGGGTAGATGGAGAAGAGGTAGCCCGGAGCTAGAGCGTTTACGGCCAAGATAGGGAACCAGTTTAAGAGTTTCATTTCCCGAGATCGCGCGGGTTATCTAATGGGTCGCGCACGCGTTCGGAATGATTCGTCGTAAGACCGACGCAGCTTGATACGGCCTGGGTCGGCGACGGGAGGGGGCGGGGGAGGCGGCAGGCGGGTCTGGCGTTCGGGGCTAGAAAGGGCGTGGCCTTGCCTCGTATGGACAAAATCAAAAACACCGGTGAGAACGGAAGCACTCTTGGGTGGCTGGGGGGGGACAGGTGATATTAGCCTCGGCTGGCGTATAGCCGGATAGATAACAAGTCCGGGGATCCGGGGTGTAACGCAAGACAGCGGACGCTTGTCGCGGGTTGCCCCGGGAGAAAAAAGAAAGGCCCCATGCAAAACGGAAAGTCGCCTCGTTGGATTCATCGATCGATCGATAGCGCAGAGGCCCGTTGGTGGTGGTGGTGGTGGTGTTGGTGGTGGTGGTGGTGGTGGTGTTGGTGGTGGTGGTGGTGGTGGTGGTGTTGGTGGTGACGGTGGCGGTGGCGGCGGCGGATCTATAAAAAGCCACGACGATCCGACGGCAATGGGAGCGCGGGGCCTTAGTAAGTAGCGCCAGGAGTAGGAGCAGGGGGGGGGGAATGGCTTTCTCGCAATAGCGAGCGTTTCGAAAGAGCGAGTGCCGCGGCCGTTGGCGCGCGAAATCTCACAACAGAGGAACGCTCGCTCTCTCGCCTTCCGCTCCGTGGATTTCGCCGGCATTCCGATCGTATTTCCCGCTCGCCCGTACCGCTCTCCGTCTGCGCGCGTGCTGCGTTCACTCGTAAATCGCGCTGCGAATAATGTCGTCGCGCGAGGAGACGCAGGTGCCCCGGGGGGCGAGGGGGCGGGCCGGGACTGGCTCTCTACCTTGACACGCCGAGTCCCTGCGCCCACCTCCGACTTCAAACGCGAGAAAGAGTTGGAGATAGATAGATAGAGAGAGAGAGAGAGAGAGAGAGAGAGAGAGAGAGAGAGAGAGAGAGAGAGAGATGGAATGGCGACGACGAACGGCATGCGAAGCGAGAATCCGGGAGAAAGCACCGAGAGAGCCGAGTTAGTTCTCGGGGTGTCACCGATGGTCGCAGGCGCGGGAAAGCGGTGCCTGGGAAAAATCCAACAAAAATCGTTCGCTTTAATCCCTTTATTCCCGACATGTTTCCTCCACCCACCCCCCCACCACCCAATGGGGAACAATGTCCCGCGTGTCACTGGACTCGGGCCTTCGCGGAAAGTCTCTTCTCCTCCTCCTCCTCCTCCTCCTGCGAATGCAATTAATCTGGTTGCGTAGTTGCGATTAATTATGCGCAGAGGGAGGCCAATTAACGTCGGCCGACCATTTTTAAAACATTCTTCTCCTCCCTCTCCAGCGATCCTTTCTCCGAGGAGGGGCGGGGAGGGGCTATCGGCTATCCTCGCTTATACATTTTTCTCCTCATACGTAAATCAATGTAAATGTAAAGCAACCATGCCGCATTAATGGCTAACGCAAATCATCGACGCACGAGGTATAATATTCGATATACCTAATTCGAGGAGCACCGGCGCCATTAATATTTATTGCCTTATAATAGAAATTCAATTAAGAGATTCAGCTCGTCTTCGAGTGCCATTAACGACGACTCTTCCCTACCTATGGTATACGATCGACTATACAAGCATAACATCTATTCTCCGTCTACCTCTTATCCTTGTATTATTATCGGCCACTCGCTCCTTCTTCTTCTTCTTCTTCTTCGCCATCATCATCATCATCATCATCATCTTGTTCTTCTTCTACTTCAAGTGAACGGGGAATTAAATAAAAGCCCCGAAAGCTTCCCACTATGTGTATCCGCGACCTTACTTTCACCCCATACTTTCCCTTAAATCGTTACGTGCAGGATAATTTCTGGATTTAAGTGCATCATTAATGGTTATCTACGAGTCCGAATGGGTCTCTGCAAATCTGTTACAAAGGTGAAAACGTCACTCTCCATATAATTATCATAAAACAGATGCCGATGGAATTACGTTTTTACCCCGAAACCGTAAGATTTCTATAAAATATAAGCCAATGACAATCGATCGGCCTGTATTAGTGCGTATCCCCTACCCTACCTTTCTATTCCCCCTTAAGCGCTCCCGTTTCCCTGTGGTTGGACATAATTTTTTTTTTTTTTTTTTTTTTCTAAGCTCCGGCACCCAAAGCATCATCGGCGTCAGAAATTTTAATGCAACGTAAAACAAGTGTTTCGGATCGGATCGATCGGCCAATGAATTTATGCATTTACGTAAGGAATGGCGCCTCCTCGTAATATCGCGCAAAGCCATTTTTGTCAATTTAACTTTAAACTTACGAACGGCGCATGATTATTTATTCGCACTATCGATACTAATCAAGATCGTACTCGTGCCTCTCGGCCGTGTATTTATTATATAAATTCCTGCGCGTTTGTCTCGTTCGAGCCATTAGCTCATTCATACTCATAAACAAACGCTCTCTCTCTCTCTCTCTCTCTCTCTCTCTCTCTGGCCTTATTGGTTTCTAATATGCCAAGTTTTTTCTAAACGTACTTAAAACGCCCAACTTTAACAACTTTAGCACTTAAATCCACTCGAAATATAATGAGACTCACTGTATTAATAGATACATATATATATATATATTCGACTTTCAAAAGTGAAACTACGTCAGAGCTATGCTATATTTCACGTCAAGTCATCTTATGAATACTACATGTGTATGTATATTATCGTTTTTGTTTCTTAATAAATCGTAATATTGCGGCTCGATTTCCTTGGCGGAAATAAAAATTAAAATTCAACCTTCCTTCTTTTTTTTTTTTTTTTTTTTTAACCTCATTAATACGTATCATTTTTAAATTAATATTTATTTATTTATTTTTTTTATATATTTTTTTTTCTCTCTCTCATTCCATTTTCTTCTGTTCCGTCGCCGCAAGGCTACCGAACATATTATTCCAATAAGCGCTCGATTAAGCTTCAGGTCGAATCAAATGCTGCCCAAGTTAATTTAATTAATTCACCTTTTTAATAACTATAATTTAAAAAACTTCCAAAACCAAAGTTTGATTTTCAATAATAAAATGTTAAAACTCATTTAAAACCACGACGTAGGTCAAAGCGATCAAAGTTTCCTATATATTCGTTTAAAATTTTGATGGAAGCCCTTATAAATGACACCGAAGCTCAAAACTATACAACTTCTGCAGTTACCAATACTTTACTAGAAAAAATAGCTTGAAAGATTTTGACTTCGAAAAAAAAAAAATAACGAAACATAGAAAAATAGAACAATTATTTTGAATTGCTATTGAGTAAAGAGATAAAGCCTTCAACGAGTTATAGAGTAAGACAATTTTATAACCAGATAACCGGACAACGTCTTACAAAAATGTTTTTAATATTTACGTTTTAAAGAAATGCGAATAAATAAGACCTTTAGAAGTCTTTAATTACCTAAAAAGTTAATCTTTTTTTTTTGTTTTTTTTATCCAAGGTTATAAAGATAAATAATGAAATGCGCAATAATGAGGCGAGCGTTATATAGCAAGACTTGGCTTTACGAAAGTCATAGCTCTTGATGAGCTTTTAAAACGATATCAAAGGCTTATAAGAATCTTTAGGATTACGATTTTCATTAGACGAATGATATAGCCAAGAATAATTTATATCGTTATTGCCGATCGTTTGAAGTATCGTATTTCCTATTGTATAACACGATCGCGCAAGGCGACATCGTTTTCTAATGAAAACACAAGTTTTGTCGTTTTGTTTTTTTCTTTCTTTCTTTCTTCCTTCCTTCCATCCTTTATCCTATACGCATTGACGCGTGCGTGTTGCGTGGCACGCATTTATCGTCAGGACTGCAATGGAGAGCATAAATATCGTTCGTTTTTACGAATTATCAAGTAGGTCGAACGCAAGGCCGCGCACCTCGCTCCGTACACAAACTTATCCGACTTAATTATCCGACTAGGAATATAAGTGCCCATATAAGTATAGTCATAGATACGTATACGTATACGGATACGGATACGGATATATGGATATAATAGGCGGGCATTGTGCGCGAGTAATTAGAGACGACGACCAGTAGTTTCCACCAGGGAAGAAATTGCTCGAGCGATAAAGTGAGGTGAAAAATGTCGGATGCAGATACGATGCCTGCGATACGGGCCGAGTGAAATTATTGCCGCGTTAATCAAACGCTTAATAAATAGACGTCCGTCAATATTGGTATTATTGATATTGGATTATTGGAATGCCTTATTGTGATTCAATGTAGCGAAATATCGAAATTTTAGAGAGAGAAAATTCCTTTAGAAAATCTTTGGCAATTAAGATGACTTTAAACTATCGGCGAGGGGACGACGTCATCGTTAAACCTCACTACTCGAGCCTTCATTCTTTTATCATTTATTATTCATTCCTTAATTGACTCTGCTCTCTATTTCTATAATTGAGACAGTTTTACAGCCGCGAGCGTATAAATCAGCCGAAAGGAGTCGCGGAATAATTGGCGCAACGACGAAAGCCCGAGGAAACGCGATATTAAAGATAAGTATAATTATTATGGATTCGTGAGGAAATTCTACGCCTCCAGAGACAACTGGTACTTTAACGTGGCAACGACTACAATAACGATAATCATAACAATAAGAAGAAGAAGAAGAAGAAGAAGAATGAAGCGGGAGAGAGAGAGGGAGGGAGCTGGTTAAAAGATTATTGTTTACTCGTAATGATGATACCGGTTTTCATGAGCGAGCACGAAACGCGACGAGCACGCGTTGTGCAACATTCAATATTTCTGGAATGCGGCATTGCGCCGACTCCCGCTCAAGTACAATTTCAGTTGGATAAACTTTGTGATTTATAACGACAGGTTTTTAGCTATCGGCGAATGAGCGAAAGGATCGGCGTTAGATAAGTTATTCGAGATGCGAATCCAGCCGCTTTTATCTCGGCTCTGGAATTTTATAAGGCAAAGCAAGGGCGGGGACGGGGACGGGGGGAGGTAAGTCGTAAAGAATAATATTGTCCTGGACGTTGGATTACCCGGAGGCGTAAGTGGAATCCGTGATCACGGGTCACGGGAAGAGCTCGGCCAAGCCGAGCCTTAGCCGGGGGGGGGGGATAAGAGACGTGGAAATAGTTAAAATGCGGAAGAAAATGCGAGGACGATCGGTCAACTGAAGGACAGGATATTCTCTAACAAGATTGTTTGGACGGGGGGGGGAGGGGGGGGATAAGGCGAGGCGGACAATGCATCATCGACCGAGGACTCTGTTTTACACGCCGTCGTCCGCTGTCTGTCACAGGCGACTCCTATTATGATTCAATGAGATTGAGCAACCTCGAAGGTGTCCGTCCCTCTCTCTCTCTCTCTCTCTATCTCTCTCGGATACACAATGTCAATGATAATGCGCTTTTTCCGCCCGCTTGACAATAGACGGAGAGAATCAATGTTTACAACTACTCCATTATCGCATTCGTATCTCTATTCGGTATTTCGGCTCCCCTCTCTCCAACCCCCCCTCCCCCATCCAACATATACATAATCATGCTATCGAGCCAGCCTAAAATAATCCCCTAATTATATAATGAGGATGAATCGTAGCGAATAGGTGCAGTGTAGCTGTACGCCTTCCATAGAAAGTTATATTACGTCGAAAAAGTAACACAGATGCTTATATACATATATATGTATATATAGAACGTGTGCGCCTTGGAAGGTATTGAGAACGTTAAGAATGAAAGAAGCGATTGGGAACTAACTCGTGGGTTACCGAAAACACTGTTAAAACAACGTGAGTTTAAATACCGAGCGAGAAAAGTATCCTTCGTGTCCCCGTCTCTCCATAAATACTCATTCGACGAGCGAACGTTGAATTAGATCGATGGAATTATAGATTATTCCACTTATATTGGGAAATCCGTGTCAAGTATTTCATCCAATCCACACTCGTACGTGCCACTACTATTGGCTCTACTGCTCCATTCCTATATATAATATAGTCAACCAAATTAGGTATTTATTCAATAGCAGTGCATCTCACGCCTCAGTAAGTCAGAGAGAGAGAGAGAGAAAAAAAAAAGAAACTCTGGCCTTATTTCGAATAATAATTCAAAGGCTACAAATATTGAATATTATATTGAAAATGAAAGGATCCGGTAAATAAAGAAAACTTTGAATAAAATGTTTTCTTAATTAATTGGCCAATAGCATGTCAGTTAAATAATTATCCTTACCAATAATACTCATTCGTCTCACTGAGAGATTATCAATTTAATTGTATCGTTGCTATTATTATTATTATTATTACTATTAACAGTTAATTCTCTCAAGAGTAACAAATTACCTAACGAATACTTGTTGATGCATTGATAAACAAACGTGGCTGGCTTTTAATTATAATATTGTATTAATGTGCGTGTAAATGAGAATGAAGGAGAGCTAGAGGAGTATGCGTATAAATATAAAAGCAGCGCACACGTAGGCAGAAAGATGGGTAAGTAGATAAATATCTTACTGGAGTTTCGGTCTTCGGACTTGGGAAAACACTTTCTAAAGTCAAACTGGAGGAATTCCTTCCTCCGGTTATCATAAACTCTCGGCCTGATTCAATACGGGCCTTTTCTAAAATCACATATAATATAATCACCGATACCGATACTGCTTAATATCGATCATTTGATTTATAACACGACCAGGAGTGCGTTAGAGGAAATTATTTTTTTATAGATACAGTTTAACTATTACATTGACCTTAATTTCCCTAGTAATGCCAAAAAAAAAAAAAAAAAAATGTATTCTCAAGGCTCTCTCGGTCGATAATAAACCAGAGTTCAAATACTCGAAAGTGTAGATAACGACGTTAAAAAGTTCGCGTATAATAACAGGTTTTTTTATTGTGTCGTTAAATAACAAGTGCCCCGCAAGCAGATTTATTTGTTTACCCGTGAAAAGAGGAAAGAAAAAAACGCAGAAGCAGAAGAAGAAGAAGAAGAAGAAGAAGAAGAAAAATAGAAGGAGAAAAGCCATGGTTGGTATTATAAACTATGGGAATATTGTATGAGTTGGGGTTGGGAATGAATGAAATCACTTAAGTCGCGCTCGATAAGTATTCCGGACTTATCTTGTAGTAAAATCCATTTTCAGCTTGGCATTCGACAACGGCATTGTCCACGTAATTTTAAATTAACCTTAGATTCTACTTGGTCGCTGTGCTCTCTCTCTCTCTCTCTCTCTCATCCATTGTTCGCCTCTCCCTGTTTATTTCAAGCTAAGCGTTTGATTTCCATCATTTTTTTCCCCAATACTATGTCTTTTGGCAATAACGTATTTATCGTACGATTAATCGAGCCAGCCGTTACCAATACTAGCTCGAAGTAGCGGGAGGGTGGGGCGGAGGGAGCACGATATTTAATTAATGAATTATTGACGGAGGATCTATACGGGGACTCTTTAATCCGTCGGTGACCGTTAGGTGGATATTAACTTAACGACGCGACTAGCCGATTAATAATGCAAATAATTGCCAAGCTTATATATATATATATATATACGGGGGGGGGGTTAAGGATACGTAAAGTATTTAGTTTGCCGAGTCCTTAGCCTTCGTCATTAGCCATCGTCGGGGCAGACGCATAATTAAGGGGCAGAGTTTTTTGGGAGCTCATTTGCATTTAACGATAATCCCGTAGAGGTACCGTATAATCAATTTATTATTATCATCTGGTCATAAGCAGCCGCGAGAGCAGGTATTAGAAAGGCAATAATATAACAAGTCCCCGCTATCTTGCGCATCTCTCTCTCTCTCTCTCTCTCTCTCTCTCTCTCTCTTGATCTTCTCGTTCCACGGGGGTCAAGTTCGCATTATAGCGGATTAATCGAAAGCATTCGCTAAGGGATTCGACGATTAAATCGACGATAGATTAAAGCGACGACGGTACGTGACGGGTGCACTTGGAGGGGGAAGGGGTGGGAGATGGTTGGAGAGAGAGAGAGAGAGAGAGAGACCTCGCCGGCAAGGGCTGAAATACGAGAGTCCGTGGAGGGAGGAAGTCTTACGTCATCGGAAGATGACAACGAGCGCACCCGGGTGTCCGATTACGTGGCCTGCCGGTCACGGAGAGTCAGGTCCCGGAGCTAAGCACGTACGCGGTTTACAAAAATAATGCTCGCTCGAGTCCGTACCCTGCCCCTTGTCCTGGGACACGGCATCTTTAATCAAGATTTCCTAGCCGAGCGAGCGATCAGCATTGCGCAAAGTCCCCGGGGGCCTTTATAGGGAAACGCGGGCCGCATTGTACGACGCCAACAACCTCTGGGCTTTCTCAATTTCATTCAAATCCGTGGACTCGCGCGCCGTGACGCTGGGGCGGGGTTATTGGGGGGGGGGGGGGACGGGAGACTTAGCGAGTCGCTGCTAGCCGAGGATTTTCCAATAACCCCAAACACCCGAGTCCTTACGCGAAAGGGCTCTACGATGGCGTGATGGCCCGACGATCGGGGGCAGGGGGGAGGGGAGAGAGAGAGAGAGAGAGAGAGAGAGAGAGAGAGAGAAACGGGGACAGCCGCGCACCGGCACCGGAGGGCCAGAGCCAAAAAGCCAACGGAGGCGGCGCCGATTTTCGAGCGCTCATCGACTCGCGAGAAGCGCGGCTGCACCGGACTCCCGTCCGGACCCTCGACCAGGTCCCGTTAAAGTCGTTAAACCGTGGCCTTGGCTCATCGGCTCGGCCGCTCAGCTTTCAGGTTAATAAAATTTACGCGTCGCTCGGTGTCGCTGAACCCGTCGGTCTCGCTCCCATCCTCCCTCCCCTGACGCCGCAAACCTCCTTATCCCGACATGGGCTCGTCGTGGTGGGGCGAGGGTAGGGGCCGCGGGGAGCCGCGGGTTGCATCGGCGCTCGAGGAATTTCGAAAGGGAGTGAAACGAGCCATCGGGGACCCGAAACTTTGCCCGCCCGCGGCGACGCTCGGCCCCTACCCGAGGAACGTGCTTCGCTTAATAATCGGCGATTAATACCGCGACCGGAGGATCCGAGAGGTGGCCCGAGGTCCCGATGACAAGAGCGGCTCGGCCTCGCTCGAGGCGGCTGGCCCTCCCCGAGCGCCACTGCACTATTACCGCCTCCTGGACGGACGCGCGTGCATGTATTTACGGGCGAGCGGCAGCCGTAGTCCACACGCAGAGAGAGAGAGAGAGAGAGAGAGAGAGAGGCGCGGGGATTCCAGGTCATAACGGTGCCGGACAGCGGAGATGTTCTTAGCTCGGAACCGCCGGTGGCCAGTAATTGCGTCTCCACTACGTCGCCCCTCACCCCGCCGCTCGCGCTCGGCAACACCCTCCGCGAGTTCCTCGATGCCGGCTCGAAGGATACTTCCGCTGGAATTCGCATTAACATTTTCTTCTCCTACTCCTCCTGCTCCTCCTACTCCTCCTACTCCCCCTCCTCACCCTCACCCTCCCTCCTTCCCCCAGCCCAGGAATCCCGCCCCGAGCCAAGACGACCGTAGTTTACGGCGATCACGAATTTTTCTACGGCTTTCAAATTAGAATTCCAAACGAGGAGCCCCCCCTCCACCCCACCCCACCCCGGTCCCTATAAGCTCGAAGCCGTCGATCTCTTTTTTTTTCGGTTCGGTAAAAATTTTTACTTTCTATCGACGTCGCTCGAACGCATCGGCCTCACGCGAACAACATCCTCGATTAGCCTCGACATCGTTTCGTCCTGCGGTTTACCGAGCGCCGGATGTTCTGGGACGTGGAATTCGTGGCTCATTGGACGGCTCGAGCCGCCGACAAATCTGACGGGGGCATTGATTCATGGCCGATCGGACGATTCGATTTACTCGGCCTTGGTCTAACTTTTATTGACAATCATCCTCAAGGTTCTTAGGTCATACGCGTAAGGTCCTAGCTGTCGGCTGCTGCTCCTGGCAACGGCCAACGTATCCCTCGCAATCTCATCGACGCTGACTCCGAGTCAACGGACTTTACCCGCGATCCGTCCTCGCCCCGTCCCTCTCTCCTCTCCCTCCCTCTCTCTCTCTCTCTATCGCTCCGACTCTCCCAGTAATAGGCAAATGTTAATTATTAGCGTTGCGTGGAGGTAGGGAGGGCAGGGAAGCTGAGAGCGAGAACGAGAGCGAGAAGGGGGAGGGGGAATACCGCAAGCCTCGGTACGTGGGCTGGTCGGCGGTGGGAAGGGGAGAGGCTCACGTTGGTGCGGCTAACCTTAGAATGTTAATAAGCCGCTGCAGGAAATTGGAGAAAATTATGGGAAACGCTTGGGTTCGTTGCGGGGATCTGTGGATTGATTCGCGCGTGAATGAAAATGCCGATTTAGTACGCGCGAAAGACGTAACGGCATCCTCGCAATAATCGTCCTGACCCTTTTTACCGGCGGCTCGCGCATTCCTGGAGCGCCTTCTCCTGGGGCACCGCTACGCCAATGACACTCGTCGGCGATCGAGTATCGGGCGACCGGTGAAACGGGCCTCGTTAACCGAGAACCGATAACGCGGCTTCGATTACTCGCCCCCCTCCCCCCTCGCGCCAACCTTCTGCCCCTTTCCACCCCAATTACCCGACTTGGCGAAACCGTGGCCGGCCGGCCGGCCGCCCGGCTAAACGCATCGACGTGAACCAGGTAGAGACCAGGTTTAGCTGCGTAGCGGTGGACGGCAGTTTAGGGGGGGGGGAGAAGGGTGTGGGACGAGAGCCCAATAACCCTCCCGAGTACATCGGTGGTGTCGATTAATTCACTGGGGCGCTCTCGGTTCTGCGTCCACGTCCACGTGCTTTATCGATGCGCGTCGCCCCCCCCCCCCAAAATTTATAGGCAATTAAGATTTTTGCCAGGCCGCCGATGTTTAGAGTTAAAATCGCGGCGCTAATTAATCTCCGGCGACGTATTATTAACATTCAATGAGCGCTCGAGGCTCGAGCCAAATGAAATTATAACCCCCGGCCCCGTGTTAGATCATCGGCGTCGATAAATCGTCCTCGGGACGATAAGATAACGGCCAGTCGCCCGGAGACGTTTCACTCCCTTTCAAAGCCTTTCGTCACCAGGAATCTCCCGTGTCTCCCGTCATAATCTCGGAAATCTCCGACGGCGAGCGAATCCGTCCCTCGGATTTTCAGAAATAAGGATAAAAAAAAACCGTTAAAATCCGCGCGCCCCTCCCCGTAATCGGCCAGTGCGCGGGTACCGGCAGAAGACGAGGAGGACGACAGGCTTGAACCGAATCGCGCGCGGGTCTCTCTCTCTCTCTCTCGCACCCGTGCCGTTTAATAATAAACGGACACCCCCGTCTCCCCCCCGTGTAACAATCGCTTTGCAAGAGGGCCGGGGAGTCGATGGGTGGTCGTCGAAGGGAGGCGACGGGATCGGTGGGATGGGTGGGTGAGTGGGTGGGCGGGGAATCGCGCAACGCGGAGGTCCGCGAGGTCGACCGAAACGGGGAGATCGAGTCGCGGCGAGCCGCGTCCAGGAATTTAGATAAAGTAAGACAAAAAAGCACGTGTCCGGGTATTCGGCTAAACGGTTTCGTGGGTTACACAGAGCCTGGGGCCCGACATTGGTCGTCCAAGTGGTCCGAATGCAAGCGGTCGAGGCTGACGGCGGCCGCGGAACGATCGAGGGATCGTTCGTTGCGCAACCGCCGAGCCATGATTTTATACGAATGTCCGAGAATAAGTTTAAACTCCAGTGGCTTTCGTAACGCGGACAATGCGCGGCGCTTCATTAGCTCTCTCTCTCTCGTCGGCAACGGCCCAGACCGTAAGACCGTTAGCTCCTTTTAAGCCCCAACGCCTAACTAATTGACCCAATAAATAACCCCCACGCCTAACTAACCCAATAAATAAATAAATAAATAAATAAATAAATGAGCGAACGGAGAAAAGGTACGCGGTACCTTAGCGCGAGTTGAGCGTAGTCGCGCACTCACGGGGGAGTGGGACGAGTTGATAAGGTTATCGTGAGAAGGCGTAGGCGGGGGGCGGGGCGGTAAGGCTCGTTACGTACGTCGGAGTCCCGGTATCGGGATGATCCCGCGGAGGAATCGCGGGGACGCGGACACCTGCAGGCCATTGGCTATGCGTAAGAATATCGGCAGATCGACACGCGCTCGGGAGATAATCGGCCTCCCGGACTCGGAAGAGGCTACTCGGCGGACCACGTCCACGTGACAGGCACCCCGAGGTGTAACCGAGGCTGGCCGTGGAGGGGGAGGAGGTGTTGGCCGGCCGGGGGAAGCGGGGATTGCGAAAGCCGCGCGATCGCCCGTCGCGATTATGAAAGGATTCGCTTTGAAAAATTGCAAGACGTAATGGGCGAGCGAGCGAGCGAGCGAATAAGCGAACGTAGAGGATCGATCGCTACTAGAGAGGCGAAACGCGCGTGCGTGGAAAGGATGATGATTTCGAAAGTCATTGGCACCTTTCACGTAGGTAGGTGTCCGTCATGCACACACGACCGCGTCTCGCCTTCAAAGGCAGCAAAAGACGCTGGCCAAGACCTGCCTGGAGAACACGTACGTCTCCTCCTTCTACACCCCCCCTCCTCCGCACCCTCTTCCTTTATTATTCTTTTTGAATAATTCAAGCGAGGAGATCGCGGGCGTCGGTAGCGTCGGTAGCGGCGACGTCTACGGCGATGGCGTGGGCGGGGGTGGCTGGGTGGCTGGGTGGCTGGGTGGGGGGCTGTGCGGTGGTGGAGGAAGGATATCGAAGGACGGTATATTGGGGAAGCTACATTATATATATATATATATATATCGTGAATAATTCGAGTTTATGGCTCATTAGGTTCGGCTGGAAGGACCATTCGCCTTCCGTTATGAATAATGCAGGAAAAAGAGGCCCTCGTCGAGCCCTCCTTGGCCGGTCACTCTCTATATATATTTATATTCCTCCATTCCTAATTCCTCATTCAAGAAGGAGTACAACTTAAAATGCAGCATCGCGACACCTCTGACTTATAGCCGAGGTCGCAATCATCGTCGTTAAATTGATGAGGATTTCCACACACGTACGTACGTACGTACCGAGAGAGCTAGATAGAGAGAGAGAGAGAGAGAGAGAGAGAGAGAGAGAGAGAGAGAGACGCAAACCATACGCGAGCACGAGCGCGCTTTATTATTTGATTTTTCCAATGAAATAGCCAGCGTCCTCGAGATAGAATGTCCGCGTGATGGTTTGGGTTATTGGGGCGGCGGTGGAGGGAGGAGGAGGAGCAGGAGGAGGAGGACGAAGAGGAGGAGGAGGAGGGCGAAGGAGGTAGGGAGGAGAAAACATTATCGACGCGAGTTTTTGTGCAAAAGTACGAAAGTACCATTCGGATAGCTTGTATGCGGCATTCATATTCCCAGCCAATTTAACGTTCTGCGCGTTGAAGTTCTCTTTGGCAATATATATATATATATATATATATACATATATATTTGGCCATAAATTACGGATACACGTCAATAAGCGAGCCAACAAAAATAACCGGCCGAGGAATTTTAATAATTGGCCAATGCGTATTTTATCGCCGTCTACCCGACTTCCACGGTTGCATCCCATGGAAAAGGGGGGGGGTGGCGCGCGCGCATACGCTGGCAGACATAGACAGTCTGCGGAGAGAAGACAATTTTTACGGGGTATTTTGTAATACGAGTGCGTAGCGGGTTTTGTTCCCGGAGCCAAGTACATCCGCAAATAACGAGTAAAGACGAAAAGAAAAGAATGAAAAGAAAGAAAGAAAAAAGCTCTCGATCACTCGTACCGGCCGCTTTCACCTAATCATACATACATATCGTCCGAGTACGAGAGAGGGAGAGAGGGGCAGAGGGGTGGGGACGGACGGACGGACGGATAATAAAGTTGCCCGGAAAAAGCACCCGAATTCCAGGGCTCGCGGGCCGCCCCCCCCCCCCGTTCGAAAAAGCAGTCAGGTCGTCAATGAGGTAGAACAAGTGGCTCCTCGATCGGGATCTTCGAAACTGGCTCGGCTCGAGGGTCCCGCGAGTGTCGTTTCACCTCACCTGATGAGCCGGGCAACGTCATACGCGCCAGCTCATCCCTCGATCAGGAGCCGAGGAGGTCGATCCGAAGCGAAAGGAGCGGCAACGAGGCTGCTGGCCGGGTTTACTTTACTTACCCTGTGCGGATACGCCAAGTGCCACGTCACGTTGAAGCTGCTCCCAGAGAGTAAGGAGGTCTTGATGTCACCTGGAAAAAAAAAAAAACATAAAAAAGAAAGCTCATTGACGTTAAGTGTCGAGGATCGTAGCGTCGGTCGAGAGGGGACGCCGCGAACCGAACGTAACCCGAGAACGTCCCGACTCTCTTTCTCTTTCTCTTTCTCTTTCGCTCGCTTCAATGCAGCCTAAAACGTTTCGCTCGATATACCTAAGCGCCTCTACGGCTCGCGCGCACGCACGCACGCGGCAGCGCACGCACGCACGCACACGTTACCCAACTCGCAATTACGAACAAATAATACACTTAGCTTAGTTTACTTTGTCCTGCTCTGCTTTCGCTTTAATTAGACGTCAAATCGTTATTACGAATGTGATTTTCGTGATCGCGCAAGTGGCTGCGATCGAGCGATCCAAGTTTCAGGCGGCGAGTGCTCGAAGGCTCCCGCTGAAGGGCGGGCGTGACGCGATCTAAATCCGAGCCGCTCGACTATTCGACCCTCTCCCCCCCCCCTCCCCCCCGTGAATTGGCGGATTCTCGAGGAGGCGAGTACGAAACGTCGTTTTTAAGGCCGGACTGACGCTCGCTCAAATTTCTAACAGTAATAAAGTTCCTCTATTTTAGAAAGTAGGGACGAACGCTCGCTCGCTCGGGTATGCATTTCATTTATCTCCGAGGCTCGGCGGGACTACTGCCTAGTGGCATTGGCGAGTTACGAGAGTTTTTTGACGGACTGCTACGAGACGGACTCCTCCGACTGGCCATTGGCTGTTCTCTGGGTGGGGGGGGGGAGAGTACCTGGTGACCCGCCGGCGCGTCCCTCGTCTACCTTGTCGATTGACAACGACAAGCAGTCGTTGCGTGTCCCCCTCCGCCCCGAGTTTATTGGGCCCATCGGGGTTATTGAGTCGACCAATCATTATCATTATCCGACCTTGACCTCTGGCCAGGAACGAAGGGATCCACGGGATCTTGGATCCCCTTCCGGGGATGAGAGTTCAACCCTACTCTCCTCAGCTCCGCTCCGCTCAGCTCAGCTCAGCTCCACTCACGGCATGTGAGGACAGAAATTTACGGGCATGACCGAAAGTAGCGAGCCTTTGCCGCAATTCCTTGGAAAATTGACGAGTTCGGCAGGATAAATCTCGGCAAAGGTGATTTATGCGCTCGGCCAGACATTATCCGCAATCTAAGCTTACCTTCTTCCCGCGACTCCGAGCCTCTTTTATCGCACCGTTTCTGTCTTCTTCTTCTTCTTCTTTTTTTTTGTCGCAATACTGCTCTCTCTCTCTCTCTCTCTCTCTCTCTCTCTCTCTCGAGACAGCAGGCCCAGCCGAGAGTTAAGAGTTGCCACGAGTCTGCCGAAACGTCTTTAACCAAGAGTCGCTGCTCTGCTGAAGCAACGATATTTTTTTCCTTTCTTTTTTTTTCTTTTTTCTCTCTCTCTCTCTCTCTCTCTTACTCTCACTTGGTTGCGCAAACTCGTGAATTAGCCTATTATTTTTCCCTGGAATTATCAAATTCCAAGCTGAAAAATCCAGCGGAATTTGAGCCTACGAGAATAATGAGATGATTATTCATGTTTTAGGTCGCCGCGCAACCCCAATAACCTTCAACGACTCGATTGTCCAACAATCTCTCTCTCTCTCTCTCTCTCTCTATATATATATATATCTGCCACCATTCTTGGGGAGAATGACCCTAAAGGCCTTGACAGTATAATTAAGCGTTCGCATCAGCATCCGCGCGACGACTTGGCTCGTCGATTCGTGCCAAGGCTCCGTTTTACATGATCCGATTAGCGCTATGATGATTTTCTCGAAATGGCTATCTCCCCTCGTCCATCGTCAGCAGCAGCAGCAGCAGCAGCAGCAGCAGCAGAAGCTAGCTCGACTGCTTTTTTTTACCCGTGCACTCGGTGCGGTGCACTTGCATTATACTTAAAAGCCGAGGGAGCCGGCTCCGTTCTTCCATTACTTCCAAATGTTTTTCAAATTACGGGCGACGTAACGACTTCCCGAAGCCCTTCCGGCGATACTCGGCATTATCCGAACGTACGCCGAGACGATCGTGCGCCACGAGCGTTTTACGGCTCGGCGCTCCGATGCATCCTCGATAAGAGCAGACGAATTTTCAGGGACGTTGGCGGACTCGTGGCTGAGGGTATACGTAAAGAAACCTCTCGAGCCTTTTTTTTCACGAATAGACGAATAGATATTTACTGGGTTTACTGGGGTCGCGCAAAAACAATATCGTTTACGGAATGCTCGTGTGCGTGGGTGCGTGTGGTGTGGGTGGGTGGGTGCGTGGTAATGTACGCACGGGGCGATTAAGAATATTTAAGCCCGGGGTTTACGCGTTGCCTTGGAGCTCGGGGTCCACGTATACGCATTACGTACACGTTTATGCAGGTAAATAATAAAAGAGGCAGGACTCCTACAATGTATTCGCATTTACATATAATACAATGCGTCCGAGTGTCGAGCCGAATAACGACCTTCGTTAAAAACGGAGAGGCTCTACTAATACGAGCTGTTTAATTTATTTAAATCGGCCCCTCGTTCGCGGAGCCGAGGTTACTCTACTCTACCCCTCCGTTAATCTCCCGCCGTACCCGTACCCGTCCCCGTCCCCGTCAGACTCGCGCGCACCAAGTACGCCCGTGACGCCGTCGGCTATTGTGCTACGCGAGTACACCAGGAGTTTATTTAGCTTAGCCTCGTCCTCGTCTCGGGCGCGTCGACTCCTCCGCTCGAGCAGAGCGGAAACATAGATAAGGAGGGAGCGCGAGGGGTTGTGGAGGGTGGGTGGGGAGGGCAGCAGCAGTAGAAGCAGCAGCAAAAGTATACGGGGGGGGGGAGATTGAGAAAAAACATGGGTGTCCTCGCGGGCGGTCGGCCCTCGGCGTCGGCCCAACGCCCACGAGCATATCTTGTTATTATCTTTCCTCGCCCTCGAGGACTACGGGGGACCAGAGCCTCGGCCTCGCCTTTCCTCTCCCTCTGACCTTGCGCAATGATTCCACCTTATGTTTCGCGGCTCTTCCTCGCCGCTTTTTCTCCGAGCGGATTGAAGTAAAAGGGAAAACTGGAGATCGCGCGTCCGGGCAGGGAGGCGTCGAGTTCCCGGGGGAAGAAGTAACGAGCTCGAGCAACCGCGTACCCGTTGAAAATTACGAGACTCACTGACTCATTGACTGACTCATTGACTGACTGACTGACTGACTGACTGACTGACTGACTAACTGACTGACTGAACCGTTGTGGAGTAGAGGGGTGGGGGGACTTTCTCCTCTACCGTGAGTCGGGGAAGCGCGTCGAAAAAACCCGATAGCCAACTTCGTACGGAGGAAGAGGAAGGATTCGCGGGAAATTGCGACTGATGCGAAAATGCCGGGAATTTGTTGAAAAAAAAGAGGTGTCGGGGGGGGGCGGGGATTGATTAGCGCGGCACGTTAACTCGACGTTTTTGCCAAACGGCTTGATAATGAGATCCCTTCCTCCATCCCTCCCCCGCTCCCAGACCACAGTAGCCGCCCTTAGTTCCAATAACCGCCCAATAACCGCCCAATAACCCGAATAACCCCCCCACCCCTGCTAAGCGAAATAAATAGCCGAAGTAATGAAAGCCTTGGCTCGAGCCCTTTCGACCTACGCCTTTTACTTCTGATAAATACTTACTTATCTAGCGAGGCCCGATCTTTTATTGAAAAACCAATGGAAACGTAGAGGAAGTCTAGGCAGGAGGAAGGACTCGGGTGCAGCCCGTGCGCACGTAATCAGGAAGTTTGCCTGGCGGATCGCGAACCACCTCCCGTCCACCCCCCCCCCCGTTCCGTTTGGCGCCCTCATTCCACTTTCTTCCCCCGCGATCGCGGGTCCGATACACGCGGGCTTCACCCTCGAGCGCGTCCCGGAGTAGCCGGGCAGCCCGCGTACGGTCATCGGCCTTTATCGCGGGCCTCATCTCCTAAGGAAGCCGGCGGCAGCGAGCCCGGAGTCGTACCCACACATCCCGAAACGGCCAGCCCCGGTTTCGGTGTTGCGTTCGGTGCGCTCGCGCGGCGAAAGCCGCCCGCGGAAATACCTCTTACGCGGCTAACGGGAAGGGAAAATCGCACGGCTAATGCCCGAGCCGCGTAAACGACGCGAGGATTAACGTAACGCGATCGTCGACGAACCTCGTCGGTTCGCACGCTTAACGCCACGACTCGTAAAGCGTAAAGCCCGGGCCTCCAGGGACACGAGCCTCCTTGGTCAAAGTGTCTCTATCCACCACCCCCCCACCCCCGACCCACACCACCAATGCCCCACCATCCACGGGTTAGAGGGATCGTTCGGGTATCGATCCTACGATCCTACGATCCTACGATCCTACGACAATTGGCGCGGATGATTCCATCGAGCCGGCTTAGCTGGGGAATAAATCTACGGGCAGTCGGGCTGGTTTATCCAGGATCGTTGAGCACGAGGACGAGCACGAGAACGATATAATAAATCCCGCGAACGTGCATAGAGGGCGATGAGAGGAAGATGCTGCAACGCTGGCCAGCTCGACCGGCTAATAATAATCACTGCTCCGAATCTCAATCTCTCTCTCTCTCTCTCTTTCATTCTTGTGAAAGTAATCGAGGATCTCGTTAGAAGCGAGGCTCTTTGAAGGGGCGGGGGAGCGAGCGAGTCCCGTATAGTCGAGAGCAATCTCGGTGAATCCGAGCCTTAAGGAGCTTTAATTGCTAAACAGAGCGGGCTTAGTGGGGGGGGTGGTGGGGAGGAGGCGACATAATTTTATCAGCGTCAATGAAGAAGACGCCGCTCGAGACTTCGAGGCTCGACGAAAGGAAAAGGGGAACAGAACGAAGAAGAAGAAGAAGAAGAAGAAGATAGAAGAAGAGAAAAAAAGGAAATAGGCTATCGGAGCGGTATGAGGGTCTGCGCGAGGGAGAGCGAGCATTTTTAGGGGCGACGGGGAAGGACGCCGAGAACGGCGAGTCTCGTTGAGCGCACGAGGAGAATGGACTACTCGCTCCGCGTAGCCGGGGCCGTTGCGCAACCGCAGCGAGTCCGCGGCCTCGTGAATCAGAGCCCCTACATTATCGTTAGAGATTCCAATACCTGGGAATAACGACGTTATTGGCACTTGGAGCTCTCCAACGGAGGCGGCTATCCCCCCCTCTATCCACGGAGGATACGTGACGCGAGCGAGCGCGCCCTTCGAGCCCCCGTCGAGCCTCCTGAGTATCAACAACGCATTTGAAGGATGCTCGATTGCTGTAGCCGGACGCGTCTTTATTGCAAACTAAAAGACCCGCGCGCCCCCTCATCCTTGTTTTTATCGCCGGGTAGAGTACCGGAGAGTTACCAAGAGACGCCGAGTCGTTAGCACGAATCCCTTATACCCCTTGGCGCCCCTACCGTACCTTAGCTCACGAAATACAAACGGCGATTCCGTTGTCCGGAATTTTATATAAAATAGAAGAGAGAGAGAGCCGATGATCGTCGATGCTTGGCGGATGGATATTATTTTTTGCTCGGTAAGCCTTGGCTAGGAATAACGTTGGAGTTGGACAGCTGCAACGTTATACTACGAACGTGAATCGATAATTTTTCAACATCAGCCTGCCGGCTCGGCTCGTTGATATTATTCCCTACCGGGGAATAACAATCGCTTAGTTAGCCCGGAACGAGCACCGCCAGTTATCTTACGCGCTGTTTATTAATATTGAGCGCTCTATTGCAAAAAAAAAAAAAAAAAAAAAAAAAAAAGAAAAACAACAACAACAATGAGTTTATCGAGAGCTCATTATTATCGTGCGGGGTAATGAAATTCAAGCCGGCATCGGATCGATAGGCGCTCAATCGAGTGCGCTAACCGAAAGGCGCTCCTCGGCTTGCGATGGACGTTGTCGTCGTTGTCGTTGTCGTTGTCGTTGCCGTTGTCGTTGCCGTTGCCGTTGTCGTGCATCATCTTGAAGAAAGTCATCGACGTCGTTTGAATGAGAAATCAATAGTTCTCGAGCACGGCTCGAAATATCACCCGGAATATAAATGAGGCTTGCCAAACGCTTGGGAGTCTCAAGCGCGGGTTGGGTTGGGTTGGTGGAGGGGTGGGGAGGGTGAGGGGAGCGGGGCAAAAAAATCGATAATTCGATAAAAAGCGAATGCCTCGATGCAGGCTCGCGGTATCGCGGGGTGTCGATAGTTTGCGGAAAAATAAATAATGACAAACGATCGACGGGACGTAAATAACGATCGTCCTCCGCCCTCTCCACCTCCCCTCTCCACCTCACGCGACAGACAGAGAGAGAGAGAGAGAGAAAGAGCGACCAAGGCCGGTCGAGTAACGACGATTCGTCGGCGCGAACCCCGATATCCAAATACATCGGTCTCGGGACGAAATGTCGAACGAGGCTGATTCGCTTACTACATTCGACCCGCCGCGGATATACGACCTTAACGAGTCCGCGAGCGCTCGCCACGCGTCGGCTTTACCTTGACACCGCGGTTACCTTAAACGCCATTCGTACTTACAAAATAATAATGATAATAGCGAGAATAATGAGAAGGATGATAATGTGAGAATGAGCGGTATGCGATAGCCGAGCCGAATAAGGCCTACGTTAGAGGCTGCCCTCTCGCGGCAATCGTAATCCAGATCAGGATAATCGCCGTGGAAAAGCGGGGATCGCCGTCAGCCTGGGCAACCGCTCGCTCGAACCGCCCTACCGCACTACCGGAGACTAGGGGACCTGGAATTCGCGGCAAGGTGCCGTATCGTCATCGGTCATTTACGCGGCCCGTCGACGCCTTGCCTCGCACCAGACCAGAACAACCAAACAAGAGACGGGGGATCAATAAATAAATAAATAAATAAATAAATAAATAAATAAATAAATAAATAAAAAAAAAAAGAACAAGTAAAAAACTAAAGAAGAAAAGAAATAGTAATAACTTGGGCAACAACGGAGGATTATTAAATAATCGCCCTGCGCATTCGTTAGGTATTCGTTAGGTATTCGTTAGGCATTGCAGGCACGCGGCCCATTATATCACGTATTGATATAAATCTCCGGGATTTTCACGACGTCGTTATTAATTTACTTTCCATTACGTAAGCACTTCTTGGCTTCGCTTCCCCTCTCGACTTGGTACGCACCAATTAATTTATATATCCTTTCGTTATTCCCCCGCTCTTGGCAGACGGCTTCTCTTCATCGACATCCCCTCCCCCAAGTCCCCCCCCCTCACTCCTAAGAAAACAGGACCACGATTTTTCCACTTTTAAACTCGATAATACCGTGGGGGATTGGGGGGTTATTGGGGCGTTGGGGGGATCGGGGAGCTGGGGGACGGGGAGAGGAGATACGAGACGGGACGCGTGACTCATTGGCTGCTTGAAAACAATTTGCAACGAAATGCTATTCGACGCCTGCATCGGGGGACAATAACGCTGCGATCGCGAGCACTTTATTATATTTTCCTTTTAAAACGGCACTTTTAACGTTTCTATTACCGATAAAATTTCATCGCCGCACTGCCTGTCATCCTCCACTCGCACCTGGATCAATAATAATAATAAGAATCTTTAATGGATTTCTTTCTCGTAGTACAAGGCTTGCATTATAAAGACTCGCTATTACAAATAATAATATCCCACCGTGTATGTGTATTCGCGCACGCACTACTCCCCCCCTCCCCAGCCACCGGCCCGATACAATACAATCCTTATGATTTTGTAATACTGTACATACATACATTTGTACGTACGTATGCATACATATATGTATATATATAGATAAATATGCGTTCGGGCGCGTTCAGAGCCGTCGGTTATCCGGATTTACTAACAGTATCTCGTAATTTTTATTCAATTTTTGTCGTTGCAATGCCTCACTTCGTTATTGATTCGATTATCGACACATTATTATCATTTATTAAAACGTTCCCGGCTCGGCGGCAGTCCAATAATAATAATAATAATAATAATTGCCTTAACGACATTCCTGCGATATCCCGTGGATGGAGGGGGATTTAAATTTCATTAGTAGAATCAACAACAATGGCCGAGTTAAAGAGAAAGACGGAAAGAGAAGGCAATTTGTATGAACTTATTCTACTTGATAATAATAATAACAACAATAATAATAATAATAAAAAGTTAAGGCGAACGTTATTTAAAGGTTATTGGTATACGTTGTAAATCCGTCGGCCGTTAAATCGGCTGAAATATCCATGCAACTTCCTCGTGCTCGGTTATATTGCCAAAAATATACCGATTATTCGCATTCGCATTAGAGAGCGGCTGGATTATTATTAAGGCTAGACGTAATGAGATTTATCAAATTGAAAGTTACCCGAGCGATTCGTTGATTGAGCGACAACGGCTAACGAAACGTCACTCGCTATAGAAACGAGCATGGGACCGCGCTAATACCTCGCGAACCATGGGAACGCGATTGCCCGACGAATGTACGCGAGTGGAGTCGATCGAAGACGATCCATACGATCGTACAATAATCCCAATAACTCGTAACGGCGCGAGTCGGTCCAGCACACATTGGCGCATGCACATTGCCAGTAAGAATTCCCCAAAGACAATAATTTCCGAGAGCGCCTTGAAGTTGGCTATTAAAAGCAGGTAATAAGAATAATGCGGGAATTAAAATGGGATTTTAAGTGGGAATAGAAGAATATGTCGTTGCAGTGGTTATTGGGGGAGGGGAGGGGGCCCAGGAGTGCGAGACGTTCGGCGAATACGTGATATGAGTGAGCACCGGGAGTCGTCGTAGTTCAAGCGAGGAGTTCGAACCAATAATAGTATAATTGATGGGAAGGCTCGACGGGACGGGGAAAATTGCGCGAATAACGTCGAAGCAGGGGCTGGACTTTGATCGGTCGCACCTGTTGCGTCCAGGGTGGCCAAGCTAGCCGATGCTTATTATTATTTGGGCTAAGGAAAATTGGCGTGGAAAATCGGTCGTCTCGGTGAGCGGTCGGCCGCCCCGGACCATTACCATCCGACTGCCGGCCGTCCTTAGGCCAGTGAAAGTCTCTCGAGGCTCGAGAGCTAACCTCTCGATTAAAATGCCGCTTTCCCATGAGCGGACTCCCCCGGCCGCCGCGGACTCCCCCGGACGCCGAAAACTGCCGACTGCGGGGCAGTTTTCGTTCCGGCTATCCGTTTGCCTCCTTTGGTACAAGACTTAACTCGGCGGCTGGACCCTCGCCGAAGAAAATGACTTTTCCAAGCCACTAGAACTTTCTAGCTGTTGTTTTGTTGTTGTTGTTGTTGTTGTTGTTGTTGTTTTTATGGGAAGCGAAGGCGTAATTCGTGAAAATCGTAGACCAGTCCAGTAGTAGTAAGCGATCGTCAGACAATGGAAATGTTCATTGCCAATGAGTGGATGCTGTTACCGTTCCTCCCCCCACCACCACCACCACCTTTCCTAACCTTCCGGCTAACGTTCCGCTCTTCGCCACTCTTGCTGATAATCCAATCCCGGCAACTTTCTACTACCAATAACCTCCGAGCTAAAATCGTCGTTAATTCCGAGATCCGCGTAACTGAGCTGGTACATTGGCCGCTGTAAATACCGTGTTCCGCGCGACAAGTCGAGAAGAGACGGCTTCGTACTCGCTCATCTTATATAATTAATAATCGTAGTATCGGGCAGTGATTATTAGTCCGGGGCGACAGGTTGACGAGTACGAGGGTTGCCGTGCTCGGCTACGGATTTAATATGAATCAGCGCGCACGCGTAGAGGCGATAAACGTCTTACGAGCTCTTACGAACCAAGTAGACGTTACGACATTACGAGATTTCCTAATGGGTCTTATTCGGCCGATGGCGGATGGTAAGGCCGATGGGATGGTAAGGCGATGGGATGGGTTGGAGAGGGGAGAGAGAGAGAGAGAGAGAGAGAGAGAGATTAAGAACGCGGTGCAAGGAGGCGGACACGGTAATACATGGAAATTGCGCATAGGTGGGCGGGACGGGGGCGGCACGTGTGTTTGTATTAATAAATAATTCAACGGGCATATCATCGCCTTGAGAGCGAGCTGCTGTGAAGTCAGAAACCGCAAGGAAGACGTAAGTCTCGCGTAATTATTTCCAGCAATACAATCCGCGGGCGCTCGATGCAACAACTTGCCGCTACACGCGAGATCACTTTCTCCCACACTTGTTTTCTCGTGCTCTTCTCCCAGTTCTCCATTCAACGAGAATAATACCGAAGCCCGTGTCCCATCCTCCACGTCCTGATCTATCGGGATCGCGACTGCGGGACGGCGGGAGGGGGGGACGGAGGAGCCTCGGACGGCTAATTACTTATTTCCTCCATCTCTAAGCCACCCTTTCCCTTTCCCATTCCCTTTCCCTTTACCTTTCCCTTTCCCTATACCTTCTAGCTAAGCCGGGCACGGTTTTTCAGAGCCGCTCTCATTATTGCGCGTACCGCAAAATATGGAATCGCGCTACGCGCTCCGGCTATAAACTGTCGAAATACGTTAAAAGCCTCTTCGGGTAAACACTTTTTCTCGCGCATTAGCTCGCCCGGCTGGGACTTTACTACCTACTACGTAGCTCGGTTACGGTAAAAAAAAAAAAAAAAAAAAAACCAAAAAAAACTACCGGCAATCATCATCATTTTTATTGTTGTTGTTGTTGTTGTTGTTGTTTGGATCGGTAGAAAGGATAATGGAACGGGAGCGGGTACGGGTACGGGTACGGGTACGGGTACGGGGGGATCGCAAGGAGGTTGAGCAGGAGAAAAAGGTGGGGAGGGCGGCCTGAGGAGGGATAAGAGTGGAGGCAGGGGGGGGGGAGGAGCAGACGGCGAATAAACTCCGTAGAAAAATGTATCACTGCGCACAGGGCTCCATTGTCCGCCAGCGGAAATTGGAGCTGCTGGCTTCCGGTGAGGGACCGGAGTCGAGCGAGTGCAGAATAAAAAGGAGCTGCACGTACACGGTTTCGTTGCTTTTTCGGGGAAGAGGGCACTGCGGGGAAAGAGGAGTCGCTGGCTGCGACCTTACGCGAGCATAGGCGGCGGCTTTTCCCCCCCCCCCGAACCAAATAACGAACGACGCTCTAGCGATTTAAAAACGATGCTGAAGGAAAAAAAAAAAAAAAAAAAACAAATTAGCCGAGCTCGACGAAAAAAGAAACGTATTCGGCCGCGCGAATAAGGTCTTGCGCTCGAAACTTTCACGGCGATCCTCACACGTTAGATTCTTCCTTCTGCTCCACGCCCCTTCCCTCCCGCTCTTCCCTTTCGCTCCGCGCATCCCGTCCCGTCCCGTCCCGTCGCGTCCCGACCCATGCCGCCCATGTAGCTTTGTGTGTTGTACCGACCGGATACAACATCGTACGAGATGCCGAGCGCGGTCACGGGAAGGAGGACGAAGGACGAAAGAAGATTGAGAAGGAGAAGATTGAGAAGAAGAAGAAGAAGAAGAAGATGAAAAAAAAAGAAGTATTAAACGCACTCGGGTAATTACGTAGGAGGTAAGCAATTACATAAAACGCGCTGGATCGAGGAGAGCTAGCCGAACGATGTGATGAGAGTGAGAGAGAGAGAGAGAGATAGGGGGGAGGCGAGGGGATAAAAGTACACGCGCACAATAATAGCGTAGACGGACCATATCGGTATCGAGTCTATAAATTAAAGTGTGAGGCGAGTCTCGCTCAGGGGACGGGCAGGGGGACAGTTGTGTGTGGGGGGCGGGGTAGAGAAATGGAAGGAGCCTCGCGGGCAGGGATTCCGCTTTTCTCGATCGGTCGTAGCTGATAGGCAGCGAGCGCTCCTACCTGAGCGCGTGAATATTTGATTATCCACGTCACGGTGCCGAGACGCGGGTAACTGCGACGATAGATCCCCTCACTGGATATGTGGGTATCAGGGACGATAACCGCGAGAGCGCGCGGGTCCCATTCAAGGTCACCGGGCCTCGGCGACCGTGAATATTTAGCCGAGCCGCCGTCGCAGCTGTATATTACGCGTCGGGCTGACCTCCTTCTCTCTCTCTCTCGCCCCCCCTCCCCGTCGGCCCAATAACGCCATCTGTCCCTTTCGCACGTCATCCCGTCTCGCCGCTTCTTCTCACCGCTCCTCCTCCTCCTCTTCCTCTTCTTCCTCTTCTTCTTCTCCTACTCCTTCTCCTACCACCACCCCCGCCCCTCCCAGTAACCCCCTCCGCGCCAATAACCTTTATGCGTCTGATCGAGCCTTCCTCCGATTGTAACCACCGCGAGTACAAGACAAGAAAGCAAAGCAAAAAAAAAAAACAGAAAAAAAAAAAAAAAAAAAACACGAAGAAAGAGAAAAAAGAAGCAATGGCCGGGGGAGCGTAAATTTCTTTTCGTACGGCGATCAAGGATGCGTGATTGCGTGCCCCGTTAAACGTTAATTTCTGGCCTCGCGAAATTCCAGCGCCGAGATTTTCTCTCGGCCGTACTACCGTAATGTGACCGCTTGCCGGGCGGCTTTCGTCTCGTCGTATCGGCGGCGCTTCCCGTACCGCCGCACCGTCGCACCGCCGCGGATAAGTGAAAGCGAGCCGAGTTATAGTTATTCCGAGATAACTCTTATGCCCTCTTATGGGGAGGGGGGCTCTTGCTTGCTTTCCTGGCGCGGCTCGCGGTGAGCTCTGCTCCAGTGACGTACGTAGTGCGGAGTACTTACCCTTGGGCATGCCGCAGGGTCCGGGTGTCCTCGCGTTGTCGAGGAAGTCGAGGTCGTAGGGGCGCGCGCGGGGGAAGGTAAGGGCGACGTGGGCACGGGCGACGTCCCCGGCGAGGCCTATGACCAAGGCGAGGAGTAGCGGCGGCAGCATCATACTGGCAATCTGGCTGTCCTACGGTTAACGGTGCGTAGGGCGCGATCTCCTCGCCGAGTCCCGGCAGGCTCGCCTCATGTGACAGCACCTGAAACCGCGTCAATAACCTTTTCATTAAACTCTCCCTTCCAGTCTACCCTCCCTCCGCCACTACTTCTTCCAGCAAACGTACACGCACACAGGCACAGGCACGCTTGCACGCACATAGAGAGTGGGGGGGAGGGGGACTGGCCAAACGACACTTGGCATTAATTGAACTCTAATAATCCTTTTTTTTTTTGTTTTTGTTTTTGTTTTTGTTTTCGTTTCAATTTCACCTGGCATTCGCAAAAATATCTATTTGCGCGCCAAGCGATGACCGGCTTCTGCTTACGCTACTTTTTAGCATTTTACCGCTTACTATTATTTTCTTTTCTTTTTTCTTTGCTCCCTCTCTCTCTCTCTCTCTCTCTCTCTCTCCTCCCCCTTTCCGCGAGAGCGGCAGTTTTATATTTTGTAATTAAAATCACTGGGAGTCCGTGGTATTGAAAGGCGCAACAATCGGGTAAGAATATTTGCTTATAATAGTCCGGGGATTTTACGACTCTCGGCGCTTTAAAAAGCCTCATTGGATATAGAACTGGCATTGTGACGCAACGGCGGATTATTTGCCTATTATGACGCTGCCCTCTCCCTCATTTCAGGCCACTTAAAGCCTCCCCCCCCGCCCCCCAGTCAATTGTCAAGATAATGACAGAAAAAAAATAATTGAACGCTTAAATGACGTTGGCCCGAAAATTATGATAATACCTTGCGCAACGGCATTTAATGCTCTCCCGTTAATTATCCAAACAGTGGAAGGGGCAGAAGAAGAGGGAGCTGGCTGCGGTGGCGGAGGAGGGGGAGGAGTAGGAATAAATAGAAATGGACGAGTGAGTCTGCTGACCCTGTCTCTGTCCCTTGACGAAAGTGAAATTATTCTTTAAGAGTGAAAGCGAATTATATTGTTGTATTGAGAAAGAAAGAAAAGAAAAAAAAGAAAAAGAGAGTTAAAAAAGGATTGGAGAGGCAAAGGCTCCATTTGAAGCGGCGATGGTGAACTATTATTCGACTAATCGAGGCTCGCTTTACTTCAAACTCATTATTTTTCCGATCGATTTCATTAGATTGCCAATAATATAATTGCCAATACTTATTGTATTGATCCAGGAGATTATACTTAATTTCAATCGCGGATGGATTCGATTGAGTCTGCACGATCGCCGTAGCCAAGCATGCGCCCCAATAACGTCCCGAGCCTTCCTGCCCTGGGACAACAACCACGACAACAACCACGACAACAACGACACCAACAATTGGTGAAACTCAATTCGTTGTCGTTGCCACTGTAAATTTCCTGTCGTAAGCCAATGGATTTTTTTTTGCTTTCATTCTTTCTTTCTTTATTTCTTTCATTATTTCTTTCTTTCCATTTTCCCCGGGACGAATGAAAAAAGTTGCCCGGCAGATCGTTTTAGTCGAAAAGTAATAAAAACACTGTTCCGTTAAATATTTTAAATAATGACGTTCTCCCGATTACAAGATCGTAAGCCGACCTGCCGACAGAGATTTATTTATTTCCCGGGGGATTTATTTAAAAATCGGGAAATTAATTAATCGCCCATACGAGGATGGGAAAATTCAATCCAGTCATAAATTATAAACGAGCCGAGTTTACTTATCAATATTTATTTATTCGTTCGTTCGTTCGTTCGTTCGTTCGTTCGTTCAGTCGTTCAGTCGTTCAGTCGTTCATTTAAATTCTACATAAATAAGTTTTATTTAAATTACAGATAAAGTACGAATTATCCGGCTTACCTACATTTCCTTAAGAGATAATCTTTTTGCACTTAACTCGCGACTCTGATTTGCAGCTTTGGAATTATCGACGCTCCCTTTCGGTATCTCGACTTTGTAAATTTTATTGAGAGGAAATTAAAAAAAAATAAATAAATAAATAAATAAAATAAAAGAAAGATAAACGCCGGTATCTTTCACAGTCGTTTGTACGTACGTAGGTATGCACGTACGTACGTAGATACCTCGTACCGTCGTCATATTATTCGTTTATCCTTGAGTTAAGGAGAATAAACAAAACAAAACAAACAAAAAAAATGTGGTAAATTATGAGCCGATGAAAATTATGATATAAATATATGGGAGTAGGAAGTTCGGTATGTTACGATACGACGTAACGTGAATTGAATGATGAAAAGATGAAGAGAAAACGGAAGCCGAGCCACATATTTCGGATTCGTACAACGTGGATGATAATTGAAAATGGAAAAAAAAAAAAAATCCACCTTCCCGGTGATTTAATTGCCCCCGCCTCCTTCCCCAACCTCCCCGCCCAAAGACAAGGTTGCGCGGAAGTTGGAGAGGAAGCGGAACGTCGCGGAGGGGCGAGGGCGGAAAATACGGTCGACGAGGTACGGTTGGAGTACCGACGGGATACGAGGAGTACGTGGAGGGGTAGGGGTGAGGGCGAGGAGGAGGAGTAGGAGTAGGAGTAGGAGGCGGAGGAATGCATGAATAGAACAAGACGGAGCGTCATGCGATTAAATGGCTCTAATGAAACAGGAAGCGCTCGCGGTAACGCTATATAGCGGTATAATAAATTTCTTCCTTCGTCGGCCTTTACTCATGATATTACGAAAGAAAATGCGTGCTCTTCGTCAATGCCCGGCCATCTTTTCTTTTTAGTTCCCGAACGGTAAGTGCAAATGACTCCACGAGCCCTGTGCACGACGTGCCTAATTACCATACGATAGATACTCTTTTCAACATCGAAATGGACATTAATCACCTTTGGCGCAGATATACATTGCTACGCCGATCCCCCCCATCCCCCCCGATCCCCGTGCCCCTGCACCTACAGCCAGGCGCGCATACCAAATGCAGTTCCTCCCTGTAAAACCGGCGTGTATCCTTCCTTCTTTAGCTACTTTATTGCCATTTTATTTTTCAGCTCCGAGCGTAGGTTTCATTTAAAAACCGTTTGGATAAGTTTTCTTCTTTTTTTCTTCTTTTCTTCTTTTTTTTTTTTTTTATTCTTCGTACTCGACGGATTTAGTTTTGATAAATTACACCCCCGAGCTCGGGGGGATTCGCGACTACGCACGCGACTCGCATGAAGCATAGTCGGCATTGGGGACGCGGGGCGGAGAGAGGCTTTGGCTTGTCTTGGAATCTCCCTGCCTCTACTGGGCCGTAAAGTTCCATAACAATAATAAATCGAATTAGCGCGGCGGGACGACGGATTCCGAATTTTAACTGTTAATAAATTTTTACAAGTAAGGAAGGACTGATTATAGTTCGCGGCCTCGTAGTTCCGAGTAAGCTAATCGAACGGCCGCTTTTTAATGGCTTAACTAAATACATACAAACCGCCCGTTCCTTCCTATTTCTTTTCTTTTCTTTTTTTGTTTTTATGTTTTTGTTTTTGTTTTTTTTTCCTTATCCAACACAAAGGTCTCTAAGGCTCGAAAAAACGTTATTTCAAATAGTTCCGTGAATTAATAATGATCGAGCGGCAGGAGCGGCGCGAGAGCACTTCAAACTTTTAACCATTTAGAACCAGTTATTTGCTGTGGGGATCGATAACATAATCAAAAGCAAAGAAAGCTCAGAGCAAAAAACAAAAACAGAGAGAGAGAGAGAGAGAGAGAACAAGTAATATAACGGCACTGCAGCGGTTCCATGCCGACACGCCCTTCAAAGCTCATGGATACGTGAATATACGCGTATCCCCATACGCATACGTATGCGCGTAGAGTTCGCGTGGCACACGAGCATACGTGTAAGTCAGTCATAAAAATCTGGATAATGTCATAAATTAATTGACTTCCAAGCTGTCGACCACTCGCTCTGCCCAAGGCATAAAATATATATTTTTTTTTTAAAAAATACGCTTTGGATTAATTCTTTCGCCGAGCCGCTCTAAGCCTCGGGTTTGATAAAACGATAATCTGCGTTTAATGAGCCGCAAAATAAAACACAACGAATGTGTGCAAATTAAAGATTCGTTTACATTAACGGGTTGGGAGGAAGGGTGTTGGGGGTGGGAAGCGTACGCAGAGTACAACATATCCCAATACCTGTTACATAGCCGATGTTATAACTCGTTGCGAATATACGTGATGGCGATAACGAGGATGGCCGAAGACTACTTCGTCACCGGCAACGTCTCTGTCCATTGAAATCCCTAATAACGTTAATTCTAACGTTGATACATAAAGTACGCGGCGCCATTCACGTTAAAGGAATTCCGCGCGTTAATTGGGTCAATCGAATTAGACAAAAGCGTAAATGGTTCTTCCCTATCACTGCACACAAGACGAAGAAAAGGGGGGGTTGCTCGTTGCACCCGAGCTAGTTGCAATGAGTTTAACTAATTAATGAAAATGCAATTTTAAAAGGAGTCGGCTGGCAAACAAACACGCGGCCCTCGTACGTTCCATGACAAATGGAATTAATCGTTCCACGGCCACGTTATTACTACGCATTATAGGATATTATAATAATTCCCCGAGGCCGTAGTGAAGCAAAAATGACTGTGGCATTATGATGAATAATGAAAAAAAAGCTTTCGTTTTCGCTAAATCGGCCAGTTTCGGCTGCTTTTAAGAGTGAGTTATTACGTTTAAGTGAGCCAGCAACGACGGACGCGCAATGACAAAATTACACGGAGATTTTTCTTAATAATAATGGGACCGTTGGCTAAGAGGAGGAGGAGGAGGAGGAGGAGGAGGAGGAGGAGGAGAGCCGCCCCGAATTGTAAGAACGGCAGGAGCCGGGGTGGAGAGTTGGGAATAAAATCCTGAAATTTAGCGAAAATCGGTGACCCCCAGGGGTTAGCCGAGGCAAGAGCTTAAAGAGATGGAGGAGGTCATTGGTGCAACCTGCGAGAGCAGCAGCGGGACTACGTTGCGCGAGAGGCCCGCGCGTCCGACGCAAGAAGGAATGCGTTCTCCGGGAGACAGGGAACACGGCGAGCGAGAGGGGCAGGGGGCAGGGGCCTGGTAGATGGGTGCGCGCGAGCGCGTGTGCGTGGGGTGGTTGGGAGGGCGGCGAGGCGAGGCGAGGGGGGGGTGGTCGATACGAGAGGCGAGTAGTTGGAGACGGGGACTGGGACTGGGACTGGGACTGGGACTGAGGGGACTGGGGGTGGGGAGCGACGGGGAGGTAGAGCGGGACACGGAGCGGCGCTACCAATCGCGTGGTCCAGGCTCAGCACAGGCGGCACAGAGGCTCGGCCGCGGATGCCAAGGATGTCGAGGCGCCCAAGGCCGCGGATCCCCATTGGATCGGCTCTTAAACCTACATGCACACGTACCCACTCGGAGCCGCTCCCCTCTGTGCGAGGAGACGCGAGCGCGGCTTTTGCTTTCGCAATCCCTTCGCCTCTTGTTTTCTCACTCATTTCTTACACCGAGAACGTCAGATCATCCCTACCTCCCCCTACCCTCTTGCCCTCCCCATCCCCTCCTCCCATCCGCGCTCGTCGTCGTAATATAGTCGTCGGTCGTCGGTCGTCGGTCGTCGGTCGTCGGTCGTCGGTCGTCGGTCAAGTGGCCGTGGTCAAGGAAGCCTAATGTATAGGGGGAGACCCCGAGACCCGGGAGGTCGAGACACGTCGAGAGATTTTACACGTCGACGTCAGGTGCCGTCATTCCTCGCTCTCGGCCAAACATTCTAATCCTGTTTTAAATATGAAAAAGATCGTTGATACCGGCCCTCTCGCGGCCTCTCTACGGGGGCAGCCGAGGCAGCACGAATGTTTTATTCATGGCTTATGTTGTTCGTTAGAAATTATCACGGGATTGGAATTCCCTTTTACGTAAGAGCGACCCGATCGGGGCTCGGAAATCTCCTTTCCGTCAGCCGTACCTCACCGATGGAAATATAAATGCACGATGAATGAATGGCTAGGGGCCGGGCATGGGATAGGGCGGGGTAGTGAGGGGGAGGCGGGAGGGAGATGTGGGAGAGGGGGAGAGGGATGGGAAGGAGAAAAGGTAAATGAAAATGCCAAACGAGACGAAAACATCTCCTGGAGCGAAGTCACGTATTTTGTTTACGGCTATCGAAAGGTTATTGGTAGGAACGCGGCTCTCGGTCATATATATATATATATATACGTGTATATGTGTATATATATATATTACACCGAGCAGCTCTTTGCCTGTCGTTTCATTTGAATCGAAATCTAACAAGCCGCTGATCCGCACAATCGTCAATCATCCTCTCGTCACCCTAATACCCCTTGCCCTCACGTCACCCCAATAACCCCAATAACCCCGATAACCCCAACAGCTACGTACAGCTACGCGTACGTAAGCGTACGGGAGGATCGACAAAAAGAGCCGGAGATATCGGCGATACGTGCACGCATCGTATGCGGGAGAAGGAAAGGAGCGCGTATTGGGATCGACCCTTTCAACTAATGGGTACCTTTGAAATCCGTAGCCGAGCACCGGTGCGGGGACTCGTCCCCAATAAGCCTTTGGCTCCCGTCCCCACCTCTAATCCTTGCTCTCTCTCTCTCTCTCTCGGCTTAGCTAATTGCCGCGGGAAAAAAAAAAGAGCGTGGATCGGTGCAGGGATTATCGGAGCTGGGAGTTACGGCGAGTCTCGCGCTTCTTATCCACGTGGAGATCGTTAAACATCCGCGACTCACGTGACACTCTGGCCTTAGGCGAGGAATGGGGTGGCTCGCACGCAATGGACTCTCCTTATCTCATCTCGTTCGCCGAGCTATTTTATTAATCGACCGCGACATCGTACCCCCGGTCACCCGTCGTCATCGCCGATCCTGCATCCTCTCGACTCTTGGACGGCTAGGGCTCGTAAGGGAGATAGATAGAGAGATAGAGAGAGAGAGACGCGCGCGAGAGAGAGAGAGAGAGAGCGAGGGTTCGGGTCGACGGTTGTTGCCTTACCTTGTGTGGGCGTGGGAACGGAGGCGCCGGCAGCCGCAGCCTCGGGCTCTAGGTGGTTGTCGGGATTCGGGGCTCGGGTCTCGTCGTCCGGAGGCACGGCACTTGACGGTCTCGCTGGGCACACGAGAGTCGTCGGCTGAGGGCGCGCGCTCGTTTTCAAGAGGCGGCCATTTTGGTAGCAGCTGGCGCGCCTATATACGCGGCTCTACGTGGTTATGGGCGACGGGAGCGCGCTCGCGATCAAATGGCTACAGCGATCGGCGGAGGACTGAGCGCGGACGCGGCACAGCGGCTCCGAGCACCACCGCTCCTTCCTTTTCCTCGTCCCCTACCACCTCTCGCTCTCTACCGTCTCACACACGCTTACTCTCGCTCTCTCACGCTCCCTCTCTCTCTCTCTCTCTCACTCTCTCACACATTCTCTCTATCTATCTATCTCCATGTCTCTCTCCGTCTCCGTCTCCGTCTTCGTACATGTATCTTTCTCTCTCGGTTGATTCTCGGATCTCAGACCCTCGTAGGAGCACCGTTCTCCTCATAAACATCCTCGTCGTCGTCCTCGTCCTCGTCCTCGTCGTCGTCGTCGTCGTCGTCGATGTCTTCCTCGGCGTCGTTGGCGGTAGTAACGGTAGCTGCTGCTGCTGCTGCTGCTGCTGCTGTTGCTGGTAGTGGTGGTGGTCGGTGTCGTGGTGGTGATGACGACGACGGTGGCGGTGATCCGACTACTCGGGAGCGCGCTCGACTTTCCTCGGGCCTCTTCGGCCCGATCGTCAACGGGAGATAGTCCCGAGGGGCCTCGCTCGTCTGCTTTCGCGAGGGCGATTTCGGGATGCCGCACCCCAACACTGCTATGCTCCGTGGAGGCTGAGGAGCCGCAATATCATTCTAACAGCCTCGGGGATATCGAGCGAGCAATGTCGGCGAGCTCGCTTAAAAATATTAATAATAATAAATAATAAAAAACAATAACAACATATAGTAACAACATATAATAATAATAAGAATAACAGTATGAGTGGGGATAACGGGAGGATGGGCTGGGAACGAGGGTTATTGGTGAAGGGCCAGAGGCAGGAAGTTCCGGAGTGGAGATGCGTAAGGAATTCGAAACGCAGGAGGCACCTGCGTGGTAGGAAGGTGTCCGGGTAGGTGCGCTGTATCGGCCGACAAAGAGGTCCGATCGCTTTCTTCGTCGCGAGCATAGGCGTGAGTGGAAGGTAGTGGAAGGGAGTGGAAGGGAGTGGAAGGGAGTGGCGGGAGCGAGCGGGTATCGTTTGGCTCCGAGTGAACTCGATCGTGCTGGGAAGGGGCTTGCACCGGTCGTGGCCACCTTGCACCTCGATCCCCTCGGCGGCTCCGGTCCTCCCGAGCCTCGTCAGCGGTCTCAAAAATATTTCGACACCGGCCCCCCCCCCCAATAACCTCCTTCCGCGAGAGGGAAGCAGGCTTTTCTATGCTTATACACCGTCGTCTTTCGGTACACGGGAACGGGAGCGTTCACGTCAAGATCCTCCGCATCCAGTCCGGGTCATCTCTTACATCATTACGTTTCTCTCGTATTTACGATAAAGATCCCAAGCACCGTGGACACGCTTCACACTGTCCCCCCTTTTTGGGGTTATTGTGGTTATCGGGGTTGGTTATCGGGGTTATCGGGGTTGGTCAGTGGGAAGGATTTACGAGGCTACTCATGGGAAACTAATCGATTCTATTAAATATTTCTACTCTCTTAGGGGTCATTGGGGGGAGGGGGGGGGTCGGAGCGTCAGGATTTTCATTCGGAGCATAATAAAGGTCAGATGCGATTTTAAAGCTCCATTTTTTTAAATAACACGCTGCCCCGGGTAAGTAAGTAAGTAAGTAAGTAAATACATGCCCCGCGCAACGAGCCTTTTTCTTCGCTCTTTTTACTCTTTTTACATTTTTCGTCGAGTGGCGAACGTCGAAAGCGTGGGAATGCTTTCGTGATCCCCAAATCCATCCCGAAATCCTCCGTCGCGCATTCCGTTTTAATAAGCGATTCATCAAACTTTACCCGATTTTATTTTAAAATTCTCCCTCTTCTTCTCCCTCTTCTTCTTCTATTCTTTTCACGAGTACGAAGGGCATTTAATCTTTATTCGGACATTTATCTCGTTATCGAGGGACTGAGCGTCGGTGGGATTCGCGCACCGACAGTCACCGGCAGTCGCGTATTAAAATTACATTTTCACGTACGTTCCGTTTTTCGAGAGCCCGAACGCTCGCGGTACAGGTACACGGTATTTATAGGGTATTTATAGGGTATTTTGGGGATTTAGGTGGCGCACCGTCTGGATCTTAAGGGCAATCCGATAACCGGGAGACACGAGCGTTTACGTAATAATCATCGCCGGGCAAATCGACGGATTATTCTCTCGCGTCGTTTATTGTATCTCACTTTCATCGGGTGTCGGAGGGAGCCGCCATTAGATCACGGCTGGCACGGATCTCCACCGCTCCGCTCCCCGCTCTAACCCCGGTCGAGCCACTGGATCAAACACCGGGGCCCCGCCGATCATTCGAGCCGATAAAGTGTTTTCGATTACAATGTTTTGCACGCGAGCGGAAATCGCTGACGGTTGCGTGTTTTGCGAATTCTGACCGATGACCCGAGCACGGGAGGTGTCTTTTCAATATTCATCTAGCGAGCCAGCGTCCAAGGAGGTTATTCGGGACGGGGGACGGAGGGGGTGAGAGGCGGATGGGCGAGAGGAACGTTGTCGCGCGCTTTCGACTGAAGGGGGCTAATGCGGGATCGGCTTTGGTAAGCAAGAGGGCGATATGGATAAGGAAGGGAACGGAGGGGTGGGGTTGGGGGGGTGGAAAGGCCCGGGTGGCGCGCCCGGACCTGAGATACGCGCGGGCCGGGTCGACGAGCGGGAAGGAGGACGACGCCGTGTGGGCTGAGCACCGGGAATCACGGGAGCGGCCACGTGGTCCGCGGCGCATTCCGAGCGCGGAGAAAGCCTCTCACCTCCGCCCGGGGATAAACAACTTCGGTCCACGGTCCATTCGTCGACCCGTTACTGGCTA
Source organism: Ceratosolen fusciceps (assembly GCA_018883505.1). NCBI lineage: Eukaryota > Metazoa > Arthropoda > Insecta > Hymenoptera > Agaonidae > Ceratosolen > Ceratosolen fusciceps. The sequence goes on from RCIC01000011.1 coordinate 7,026,052, forward strand.
TAGAGGACGGTGCAGCGGGGTGGGGACAGTCGGTGAGGCACGCGAGCCGCTTCTAACGAGTCGTCGCTCGCTTACCTTTTGGCTCACTCACTCTCTCTCTCTCTCTCTCTCTCTCTCTCTCTATCGACCGCTCTCTGCCCCTCTGCCTCGTCCCGTCCCCAGCCCCCAGCCCAATAAAGCCCGCCCCACGCGAGCCGACCCGAACCTCCGCCCGGAGCCATTGGGATTCCAATGGGGCCCCTCGCGAAAATAGCTCCATTAACCCGGGGGAGATCTTATCTCGCGGCCGGGAATTGGCGTTGGGGGGGGAGGTGGGGGTAAATTCCTAAGCCGGGCAATATTTACTTGAGGAAACGTCCGGCGCGTCAGTCGCTGCCAACGAGCACGTGGTGCGCCCGCGAAACCCGCATATCTCTGGGCTCGTTGAGCGCTCCTCGGCTCGATGAGAGGCCGGCGGGGCCCGGTGAGGCCGGCGGGGCCCGGTGAGGTCGGCGGGGCCGGTGAGGTCGGCGGGGCGGCCGAAACCAGCTTTTTCTAATTACCCGACGCATCGTCTCCTCGTCTACTCAGGCCGTTACAGAAGCAGTGCGTGCAGCCTTTCTTCTTCATCTTCTTCTTCTCTTCTTCTTCTTCTTCTTCAAAGCGGAAAGGCTCTGGCCTGACTGGACGCACCGTATTTAATTGACGTATTTAATTGAAGGTCTTGCGCAAGATACAAGCCAATGCGTATTTAGGTATTATTGGCAGCTCGGCACCGGAGCCCCTTAGCCGTACCGATTACTTTTAAGAACGTTTCGCGTAGACAAGTGCGGCGAGCCACAGAGGGGCGGGGCGGGGGGACGAGGAGTGAGAGGCGGTCCCCGACGAGCCGATATCCCAAAAGTATACCGACTCGTTTTTTTGTTTTTTTTTTTTTAATCGTCGAAAGTTTTTAAATGTCTCTCCCAGTCGCTTTAACAACGTTAATACGTATTCGGCGGACTTTGGTCCCCCGTCAACCCCAATAACCCTGGACTTAGCCCGATCGAGCTCGCCAAGCTGCTAGGAAGAGCTCCTCCCGTATCCTGATCAGCGGCCTTAATTAAAATCGGTATTATTAAAAGAAATGCGCTTTGGAAATGCTCGTCGTAGCCGATACTTTGCACGAACAATGCCGCTCATTGTGTTCCACCGTAACGCCAAACGCACTACTCTTCTTTGGTGGTGGTGGTGGTGGTGGTGGTGGTGGTGGTGGTGGTAGGGATCGTTATTTCAAAAGTCGGCATTCCGTCTGCTCTCGTTCGGCATGAAGCCACGAATTAATTTATAAGTACCGAGTCGAGCATTGCCATAAAAAGTTAAAATTAAAAATACCTCCAGCCATTGTTTTATCCCTCCCTCTCTCTCTCCCTCCCCCTCTCTCTCTCTCTAATTCTCTTCGCCTCGGGCAACGGCGCAACAATGTACAATACTGGCTAGGGGCCGACCCGCCCATCCAATAACCTTCCCAGCGGAAACGAGGGGAGTAAGTAAGGTGGATAACGCTCTCGATCTCATAAGGCGTCTGAGATGACTAAGATGACTGGTCCATTCGAATCACCGGTTTCGAGGAGTTTTTTTATGACCTATCGGATCTCGCGCCCTTCCGCGGCCTCCTTCGAAGGAAATCGTTGTTATTATGCTCATGGCCGCGGGGATCCTTTCCAGCACGGCTGGAGGACTTCCTCGCGTTGGTCGGGTCGCGGGGAGGCCACCAGAGTCGGCAGCCAGAGTCGGTCCTTGCGCAATCGCGTTATGCGCGACTCGTCGAGGCGCGTACGTGGCTTCCGCGTCGGCGACCCTTCCCTCTGACCCCCCTCTGACCCTCCTCCCACCCTCCTCTCTCTCACTCACACGAATAACCGATCGCACTGGCCGTCTTAACCTTGGCGGCGGCCACTCCGCTATCCATGCCCGAGCGATGATAAATCGCAATCCATGATGCGGCTCGTAGCATCCGACCCGAGGCTATACGCGGCTTACGCTCCTTCTTAAACGTTGCGTTACCCTTTCGCGTTATACTTTTTACGTTACCATTGCTTTACCGTTTTACCGGGTTACGCGGTAGCCGATCCCGAACGACCTTCGAGATAATATGAAATGGCTGAAACGACAACGAGCGATCCTACTCCTCGTCGTCCTCCTACTCCTCGCGCAATACGTACATTGTGTGAGCGTAGGTACGTATGCAGCCGAGTACGTACCTACGTACGTGTACGTATGCATTATATTGGCCGATTTCGTGCTCGTAAAATCCTTATTGTTCCCCCCTTATGACCATTAATACGATAAGTACGGGAATTAGAAACTTTCAATGTTTTATGCATCCGTTATTCACGAAGGCCAACTAATTCTAATTTGCACGTTTTTAATCGCTTCTCTGCGCTCTTTGCGTACGCCGCCGCTAGTTTTCATCGTACGTACAGCAATGCTTGCACTTCTTAGCCTTCTTCGCCTCATTAACCTACCATTAAGAATAGCACGAGCTATCGCAACCGAATACGGACTAGTACTCCGTGTACATTATCGTGTACCCAGCCATAGGAATACTTTATTCTCCTCTACCTTCTTCTACTTCTTCGTTTAATTAATCTTCTGCATAGAATCAACTGTAGGCTTTAATAAGTAACGATTCTTCGAATTACGAATTCCAAGTGCTCCCTCAGGTATTTAAGCAGCAAATCTAATGGGACTCGATTGATTTGAAAATCGCCAATGCGAGTGGTCTCTTTCACCTGACAAATGAGCTCTCACTCGTATTTTACCGGCTCGAGTAATTAATCGGGCGCGGGTACGTTCTTTGGGGCTCCGGCGCACCGATTGAGACAACGAGTCATAATCCGCCATTTTGGATGACATTAACGACAGGGGGCCAAATGTATTTTAGAATCCCCGGCTCGCAATAACCCCGGTAGGCCACGTGAGTTCGCCTAACACAATCGTCTTTTACTTGAATATTTATAGTTCGCTGCTAGTTTCATTATTCTCGTATAGAGTAATATTTACGAGAGAGAGAGAGCGAGAGAATTAACCGGATTGGCTACTTTATGCCCGAACCCAATAACCCCGATCTCTACCGCGCGATCACACAGTTCTTATCGGGCTCCCTGCCCTGCCCTGGGATTCCAATTTAAACGATACGGCAGATTGCCTGGATTTCCATTACCTGCTCCCCCTCCCCCCCACCGCCACCGCTCGCATTATAAATCCATTGGGGCTCATTTGCGCGCCAAGTGATACTGCCGCAAAATTAAAGAATTGAATATTATCCACGATATTTTACGAATTACGATCTGCTTTTAATTTATACGGTCTACGATTTAACAGTCTTACGAACACTACGTAGGATTAAAAAAAAAACAAAAACTTTCCACGGAAAATCCCAGTCGTAAATTGATATTTCACGAATTGCGAACAGAAACCGTAGCTGGAAGGAAGAACTTTCTTCCCGAGCATAAATACTTTTGTATAATAAAAAGTTTTGTATTAAATGCTTGCGTAAGTTGAAAAGGATAATTAAGTATTTTCCAATGGAATCTTAAATACGATCGCGTCCAAACTCTAGAGGGACAAGAGTTACAGTACCAGTGGCTATTTTTATTATCGATTCCGATACTTCGGGAGTCTTTGATAAGACAGGGAATTAACCGTATACTAATTGATTGCGTCATTATGAACTGAGAATCGAAATGACTTGCTCGTATTATTCGCATCTCAACTGAATAAAATAACTTTCCTTATCCGGTTAGGCGCAAAGCGTTAAATGTATTTGTTATTCCGCTAACGACTCCTAAGGATTATGAATACTCGGGCGTTCGGGTGTGTCGTCTAGGATAAGCTTTTTTACAAATCATTATTAATCTTTATAACGTAGGGATTATTTAAAATTATTTAAAAGCTTACGCAACAATGAGAAGCTTATTTCATTTAAATGGCAAAATTTTTGCGTAAATCACGGGTCTAACGTACGTACTATTCCACGAGTTCAATTAGAAAACTTATGCTTACGATGTGTATAATACAAGTTATCATTTATTCCGCAAGAGAATTATGGTAAGTAAAGCCATCGGATGGAGTAAACGAAGAGTCGAAGCTAATGTAGAAAATCCGACGGTTTATGCGAAACGAAACTAAAATCTAAAACGTTAATAAAACATTGAAATCGCGAATAATTGATTCGTTAAGAGCACTTGATAGATCTGTAAAGGTAATTGAGAACAATTTATCGATAAATCAAACGCTCTTGAATGTCTTATGAAAACGTTCCCATGAAAATACGAACGAGCCCTTTATTAAAAATCCATTAGCGTTTCACGGCTGTTTAAAACGCTCGAGCCGATTGGTCAAGATAAGCTCCGGATTTATATTGCTTTTTCTTATTGTATATTTGACACAGCGATTTATCGGGGGAAACACGCGCGCGGACGACGGCCGATCGAATAAATCACACAATAGTCCGTATTCACGACTGATCGGCATCGCATCGGGCTTCGCCTTAGCGAATATCACCGGCATTAGGAATACCATCCGCGAGATTAGATAAAAGCCAGTCGATCGATCGTTATTACGTATCCGCGAGACGTTTATTGGGGACGGGAGTCCGCGAGCAACCCGTAGATCCTACCCGTTCCTTCAACAGCCGACCGATTACGTCGGACGCTTCCATGAAAACCTCACTTTTCTTCATTTTCCAATTAGTCGCGCGTAATTATAAACGAATCGAATAATAAATCCCCAATAACCCCAATAACCCCAATAACCCCAATAACCCCAATAACAACCTCATAATTGGTATTGTAAAATAGCTTTAATTGCAAAGGAATCCCGGAGGCTAAAGCGAATTCCGTAACGAGAACGTTCGCATTCCTTTTTAGCGTCTACGCCGGGACGTTATAGAATCGTTTTGCAATTAATGAACTGGTGGACGACGAGAGTGTGTGAGAGAGAGAGAGAGAGAGAGTCGTTCGAAAGAAGCGACGGGACCCGCGAGCTCGATATCCCGCGCCCGAGGAGTACGACACTCAGTATATTTATGTGGTTGAGGAGTTTATTGGAACGAGAAGGAAGGTGACATACGGGAGCGAATGTGCGCAGCGGCGGCCTCCACGGGTCGCGGGAAAGGGGGGGCGGGGGCAAAGATTGGCAGCGTCGGAGAGAAAGTCGCGCTTTGTTGTCGAGCGCGCACGCTCCGAAGAAAATATGGAGGATGCCGCGAGATACGCGTCCAGTAGCGGGGCGGCGGGGAGGGGGGAGGACGCGTGGAAATCGCCGTGGAAGAGCGCCGATAACGGGTGGATAAGGGCGACGGAGAGGGAGGGGATGGCGGGCGAGAGGGGCGGCGAACCCTCTAAATCTACAGATGACATTCGAAACGGGAGTTTATTGTTGTTGTTGTTTTTTTTTATTTTTTTCAGGCAAGAGATCGAGCGGCTGGTGGTGGGCGGCGTTCGGTCCTGACCGATCGACGAGATCCCTCTCCATCTACCATCCCCCCACCCTCTCCCGCCACCAACGAGTGAAAGCGCCACGTAAAATGCCCCGGCGCGCCTGTCCCTAATAGGGCTGCCGCTGACTTTCGCCGCCTCCGTTACTCGCTACATACTAGAATGTCTTCTTTTCACTTTCGTTAAGACTACTACTACTACTACTACTACTACTACTACTACTACTACTATTATTATTACTACTACTGCTGCTGCTACTACTACTGCCTACTGCTACCACTACTACTACTGCTACTGCCGCTGCTACTGCCGCTGCTACTGCTAATACTGCTACTACTACCGCTACTACTACTACTACTGCTATTACTACTACTACTACTACTACTACTACTACTACTACTACTACGATTACTACTACTCTAGCAGTGCGCCAGCGCTCCAAGAAAAGGGAAAACGGAAACGAGTTGTCGCTCTAGCCACCGAGACTCGAGGTGGCTGTCCGTCCGTTAACTCGCTCTCCTACTCCTCCTCCTCCTCCTCCACCTCCTCCTCCTCCTCCTCCTCCTCCTCCTCCTCCTCCTCCTCATACTCCAGCTGCTGCTGCTGCTGCTACTCTTTAACACTCTCGCTACCGTTGCCTTCCAGCCGCTTCTAGCCGGTCCACCCCCTCTCCCCCCTCTCGACAGACCTTACGCCTTTTTACGTTACCCTTTTGCGGCGATGGATCCCCGACGTGGATCGAGACTTCCGACTCCGCTACGCGTACGTGCGGTTTTCGTGCCGTTATTCGTTCTCTGGACCAAAGCCGAGCGACGAGTCAACGGACCTGACACCGACCCCTCCCGCACGAAAAAAACAGACTATCTAACTCGAGTATCCATTTTAGCGATTTTAAGCAGATGCAATTGGGACCCGTATTTCGTATTCGCTATTTCGTACCATTCGCTCATTATTACTATTACTATTATTATTATTATAATTATTATTATTATTATTGTTGTTGTTGTTATTATTGTTGTTGTTGTTATTATTATCATTGTAATGGTCGTGGGAACGAAATCTCCTCGGTTCTACGCGTTTCCCTCACTGTTTGTTTTACTTATTATTATTATTATTATTATTATTATTATTATTATTTTCCGCAAAAGGTATGGTATCGTGGGACTCTCTAATGAAATTCACGTTTTATTCGATTCGTGTCACGTGAACTTACCGTCCTTACCATCCTTACCCGCCCATGGTAATACCTACTTCGGACTCCAGTATCCACGTAGATGGCGACACGTTCTTACGACCAACACCTGCGTTCCGAAGCTTTGCGGAATTATCAGCGTTCTATCTTACCGCTTATCGATCACATCGTTTCAATTCCTGCCTAAATCCCGTTTGGTATTTATTCACTTTTCTTCAGCCGATACTCAACAGGAGCAGGTAATCTCGGTATGAATTCCTACAACAATAACATGACATTCCCGACCATCGATCATTAATTTTTAATGTTATTAAGCTATGTATTGTAACTTACGTAACGTTTATTTATAATCTACCTGAACGATCCACGTCTCTTCCAAACGTTAAACCGCTGAATTTTTTTATGTTACCCTCGATTAATTATTTATAAAAAAAAAGAAAAAGAAAGAAAACGATATATAAAAATCGTTCAAACGATATATAAAATGAAATATACTTATTTTTTTGCGATAAATAATCCATGATTTTATCTAAAAAGTTATCGTTCTATCGCGATTAAATAAAAGACGAAATTTATAGGACAAATTTATTTATTACGGTGCATCATCATGTATAAATATTATGCACGTCTTCCTATAAAATTTTTATCTCGGAACACGGATATATTCAAAGAATTATTATTATTATTATTATTAAATATATTTATTATCAGAGCTTTAATCGCAAATTAACATAAGTAATTGAATAATTTTACGTTTTTTAATTTTATGTTTAATTTTATGCGGGAAATACGGCAGTCGAACGAAGAAGTTCTGAACATTTTGTTTTTTTCCTTACTTAACGTCGTCATTGGCTTTTCTTGCAATTCGAGGAAGATTTTAAAATGAACAAAAAAAAAAAAAAAAAAAATAATAATAAACTTTGTTGATACGGAGCACGTATTATTAAAATAAAATAAGCTAAATTAACTAAGGTTTGTCCGCATGTATTATTATTGAATATTCCATTAAACAGATTGTTTATTGATTATTTGTAAAGCGTGTCTCGATAATGGAATACGAATTTAATTGGCCAAGGACTCGTTAAACGACGTAACTTTCAATTCTTTATAAAGAAAAATATATTTACCAAAAAACAAAAAAATATTCATTCACATATGCCAGGAAGATGGAGTTTTATACAAGTAATTGAATTCGTAAACGTTGTACGCTATACGCCACAGCCATTAAATCCCAATGGAATTAATTAAATGAATATTATTAGATTATAAATTTTTAAACGATATTAAATCAGCGGTAAAATTGAATGTAAAATTCCAATCGGAATTTATGGAGAGGTCTTGACACTGGATATATACCCTTAATCATGCCAATAAAAGTATTATCATTTAAGAATTACCGATATCGCTATTTTTTAAAAGCCTATTAAGATTATATTGTTTCATTGAATGCGTATGTGTGTCCGTTGTCGGTAAAGCGTCTAAGAAGAGTATAGTAAGACCAATGTAAGACCTACGTCTATATATGTTAATACGTATAGAATAATTTTATAATCGCATTATTTTTTTCTCATAACTAACGGTAAGTCCAGAGTATATGTATGTATATATATATATACTTGTGAATATTAGAAAATTTCTTTTCACAGAAATGCACAGAATTAGATTAATTAGGAATAAATAAAGTTTCGAAATCGAGTCATCTTCCGGAGTCGTGAAATTTTTAAAGATTTTCGATCCACGACGTACGCCTCAATATATAATCTCGTATAATTTGTTCGAATGACAAACTTAAATTAGAAAAATCTAATGCCTCGCATATTTTCTGATGAAGAAACTTTGTCCCCAAAAGTTTTTACAACCATGATGACGGGAGTCATCCGTCAAAATCCGAAGGGAAGTCACGTCGGGTACAGTACAGATAAAGTCAACGTACAGATAACGATTAATTTTTTAAAAAAAAAATCACCACAACCTATACATTGCCTCCTCCTTTTGCCCATTTGGATAAGAAACGCATTGTCCGTTGTCCGTTTAACCCTTTGGCGAATGGAAACGGTCGGCCGCCATACCGACTACCGTCTTGGCTATCAATATTTACTGCGTCATGCGCGCGCGCGCGGTAATTGTGCTCCTTCCGTGAGCGGATATGGAGATGTCGGAGCTCGCCCGTTCAAACACTCGGCACAAGGACATTTCGTGTGCATATGCTAAAATAGAATTGACCTAATCCGGGGAGTCGGAGAAGCGAATAGGAATTTTTGTCGATTAGGGATGACTAATTTCGATGACCGATTACTTCGAACTCTGTACGATAATTACAATAATTGGATAAAATCGTCGCCTTCGTCCCTTCGTCCCTTCGTAGAATTCGATATTATTGAATCTATTTCTTCTGGATTCTATTACATTTTATTTCTTTCAATTCTTATGCGTGTACATACGTGTTGTCACGGATTCATAAGCGATAGTGGCATAATTGCATTTTCGAATTATACTTACGGTATCCCGTCTACGATTTAAGCTTATTCCCCGCGTATCTATCTTGGGCAATCTGACATTATCTGGAAGTTTTATTTAATTTTCATTACTTTTTACTCCTTTCTTACTCTTTCTCTCTCTCTCTCTCTCTCTCGTCTTCTTCTTTTTATTATTCCGATAAGGTAAAAGCTTTAATATAAAATAATAATAAATTCTCTCCCTTATATATATATATATATATGTGCGTTGCGTTTGAGCGATTAATCTAACGTCTAGAGACATATTTATTTCTTACCGACCAAGTCTATCTCACGTGAAGTTTACTAGCTTCGAGGCGAGCCTTCGGAGGCGAAGAATACGAAGAGTAGTACACGGAAGTATTACATTACCGCGAATTATTCTGCGGTCGACATTTAAATTTTTAAAACGCAAAACCAAACGAACAAAAATACAATGTATATACACGTATACCTATATATGTATATATATGAATGCTTATCAACGGCACAATAATATCGATGTATTATTTATATCGAAAGGGAAATTGCTTTAATATTATGGTGTCCTTTTAGAGAGGAAAACGTATAGCCGTCACCGGAGCATGATAAAAACATTATCTATTGGGGCATAAATTTTTACTTGACAAGATCGTCCAACGGAAAATGACCGCTAATAAAGTGCATATTTTGATCCTTTAAAACTTTAATTGTTGCGCATTCTATGCAAGCTCATCAATTCTTTGATGACTAGACGCAAAATTGTTAGAGCTTCGTGGTGTTTAGTGCTCGTAAAAAGAAGAATATGATACTTAGATCGGGTCATGGATTTTGCTGATGATGCCATTGTGTTGTCAGAGACAGGACAGTGACTCGTCATTCCCGAACGGGTCATTAATATGTATAAATGTAGCGCAGTAGCGCAGTAGCGCAGTCCTGTCCGGTACGCCGACAAAATTTGTTTTTTTTTTTTTTTGAACCACTGCACAACAATTATTTAATTAACTTTTACGATAACTCGTGATTTTTTTCTCCCCCCCCCCCGACCGCGATAGTCATCGGTTTCACTTTTACATAAATAACACATACTTCGCCGCGTTATATTCACTCTATCATCACATTACAATGCATGCAAATATGTGAACGCAAGCGATTTCGCGCACGAGGAATAACGATATTATTTATTAGCGGCAGTATTGTTTTTGCTCTGCTTTCGTTTGATTATCCGGCATTTTGTCACTGAAAACTGTTACAATTAAACTAATAACGAAGACAATTTGGGTCGTTATGAATTTTCAATTTTCAATATTCCAAGCCGGAACGATACGACGGGTTCGATACTTTTACTTTTCCTTGTGGCTATATGTTCATGAATTTCCAATCGTACGTTGTACATTACAAGGCAATTAAATTCCCATCCGAACGATTCCAGGACAATCAATAATATCGCGTACGCGTCATTTTTATCACAATATCCCTTAGCACATATTACAACATATTAGGCTTAGCAAATTTAATTATCAATTAATCGTCCTTTTGGGGGTTATTTATTAAATCATAAGTACGATGTTTTACAGATAAGCTATTGTACGTGACTGACATTGACGCAAATGTCGAAAATACGTAATCATGGAAATCAGCAGTGCAAAAGCGTTTTTATTAACAAAACGTATTTCCTTTCGTTATACTCTATTCGTATTTCATTGTAGAGTATTTTAAGCAAAACAGAGGCAAAGCGGAATAGGTATTAGTGGGACTGGTTTTTTTTTTTTTTTTTTTTTATTAATTAACTTGAGAATAATGGAGGCGCGCGCTGTATCGTATATACATCGGTACATCGAAATAACAATATATTCCAGTGAATCTTATATATTACATTTTTTATGGAACGAGGCACTTTGTTATAGTATCTTTTTGTTATTTATCATACAATTTCACATGAACTTCACATGAACACATGTGAGCTTACGACCCATTAGATTCATAAGATAACAACGACTATCCTCATTATTATTATTATTATTATTATTATTATCTGCAAAATAGAACGATAAAAGTTAAATGTCCTTGCCATTTACTCGTATGCAAAGTTGAAAATTAATTATTGAACTGTGGAGTGAGAGAGGATATAATTATTTGCGTCCAATCAAGACTTACACTGACTTTGCTTACAGTACTAATGAGATTAATTACTGCTCGCGTTATTCCGTGAATTTTACAAATTCGCGTTCGGACCTCGAATGATTCGGATACGAATACGCGCGGTGAGTAAACAGTTAAAGGTTTTAAGGAGACGATGTTGGGGCCGCATTACGCAGAGTGAGCCGTGGCTCACTTATTTTCACGAATTCGTGACTTTGAGCTATAAACTATAAACTTTCTTCAATACCCCGTATAAATATCTTGTTAGATAAATTTATTTTATTAATAGTCGCAAGACTATGATTTCTCCGCGAATCTCGGGGACTTATCTTTTATAAAAAATATCCTTTCGTCGGGAAGCCTTTTTTTCTTTTTTCTTTTCTTTTTTTTCTTTTCTTTTCTTTTCTTTTTTTTTTTTATCTTTGATGAATTGCTACGTTACGGATGGGCAGTTAGAGTGGTGAGTCGACGTGGCCCAGTCAGCTTTTTCATATGTTATTTCGTTTGGTCGTCACTCGTTTTCATTCTACCGAAAATTTCTTGTACTTCCCGAAGCCCGAAATTTCTTCTTCTTCTTCTTCTTCTTCCTCTTCTTCTTCCACTTCGTCTTCTTTTTAGGGAATTTACAATTTTCTTATAGCTGCCAGATTTCTCAAGAGCTTTGGCATTTCATTGGTCCTTTTTGACGATTCAGCCGAATAACGGAATTATTGTTGTTATTATTATTGTTATTATTATTATAGGCGGTTATATGTAAGCTTTATAAGATAGTTTAAATATTTATAGAAATCTCATTATATCTATAGGTCTCATGGAACGGCAACGTATAACATAACACGTTATAATACGACATGATGTTTCTCAATGCTTTTTATCATAATTTCCGTCGATATTTCCTTTTTTTTTCCCCTCCTCTCTTTATTCTTTTTCTTGGTATACTACAGTATGCCCATAAAATGTATAATGCTCGCTAGATTCCTTGCGCGGCTGTCTGTGCAGATACAGAATTACGATTTAGTAAAAAGTATATGCGAATTGCATAATGAATTAATTAAGTTCATAATGAATTTCATGCGATTATAAATTAAGTATTTACTACTTAAGTATTCAACGCGCACTCTTTATGTATATAATATATTTTTATTCCTCTATACGGCCACGCTTACCTACCGTTACGAGAGGATCAATAATTATTTAACCGAAGGAATAATATTTTCAATTGCATAATATTCCTTTTATTTTTTCGAATACCTATTGTCGGAAATACTTACGAACAAAGTCATATCAGGCTTTATTATGTACGGGTAAACTAATTAATGTTAATCCTGCCCGTATACAATATTTTCACCAATATCATTTCTTGCTTTTCAATAATTTTTTTTTTTTTTTAATAAATTAAGTAACACGAGCATTTTTATATTTGCAATGTCTATATTTCGTGATTTGAAAGAAACGAAAAAAAAAAAAATGAAAAAAAAAATGAAAATTAAATTATAAAAACACGCAGGAGCATAAAAGTGATATTTAACGGATGAAAAAAATTATTGTATATATTTTTAACATATCGGATGAAAAGTTTGCCTCACGAATAAAGAATGTAACGTAAAATTGCATTTAATTATACAGGGTATAAATAATTAAATAAATAAATAAATAAATTAATAAAAAAAAGAAGAAGAAAGAAATGCCTATCGATTTTATTCGGCGATATTTACATAAATTAGTAATAAAATTATTATTTGCTTTAATAAATACCAGGGATATTCAAGATGAGATTATACATATGAGTTATACATTCGCCGACTTGTAATTCATAGATTTATATATACATATATATATATGGATCCTATGTTAAAACGAAAACGAAACAAAAAAAAAAAAAAAAAAAAATTCCTAATTATAATTGAGAATGTATGATGCGCGTCAAGGGGTACAACAATTACTTTTTGTACGAATGAATCGAATAGAATCGAATGGAATGGAATCTAATAGGAGCCCGGAGATGTTCTTCGGCCTCAGTCGTACGCGTACGTAGATAATGCTGCTTCTATTGAAAATTTCGGCTACTTCCATTTTCTTCCCCCTCATAAGGAATAAATTATCCTGTCAATTATATGGGCCGATACGAGCGCGAGCGCGGGTTCGCGAATAATGGGTATTGGTGGTCGCAATTTCCATACAATTTCAATGTGGTGACGTCAATTCTAGCTCAACGGGCATGCCTGCTTTATCCAAATTCAGTTGGCTTCGTCAGAATTCAGAAGCCTTTGTTGAATTTTAAATTGATCCTGTCAATGACACGACTCCAAAGTGACAGTGAATATTTAGCCTGGCAAACTTTTCATAAAACCTGGCTGCTTAAACGAGCCCTGCCACCCACCCCCGCCCCGGTTCACCTTACAATTAATTAATATCAATATCAAGAGCCTGGACTGGACTGGACGATCGTTACGCAGCCCTACTACGTAATAAGACCCTCCTCGTCCGCCCCTGGCCTGTATTAATAAACCGCGATCGGCCTCGGACCTCTGCCGTAATCTGCCAATTACCCTACACGTCGTAAATACACGGACGAATCGATACTCCACGGAGCCTCGTAGGTTCCATTGTGTCCGGGGACCAAAAAAAAAAAAAAAAAAAAAAAAAAAAAAAAGACAGAAAGAAAGAAAGAAGGGAAGGGAAAGAAAAGAAACGCATTTGTCCCCGTTCATACTCTCCTCTTCTTACTCCGGGATCCGTACAATGATTTGTAATTTTCCAGGATTTTCCGGGAGTAATACTCTCCAGCCTTAGTCCCAAGGTCTCGCACAAGATGATGAGACAGATCGCGGGTCGGTTCGCTCGTCTACCAACGTGTACTCGTGTAGTCGATCGCAATCAGAATGCAGCTGCCGCCGCGGGCTACGACGGATTGCTAAGACGGCGAACGGGGGGCGAAGGGTAGCAAAGAAAGAAAAGAAAAGAAAAGAAAAGAAAAGACCTGGCAGCCGCTGCTTATTTCGTCCGTGGAGTGTGCGGGGGTGGAGTCGGGGGGAGGAATAAAGGCTCGCGGAAAGTAATCAAATGAAGAGAGTAGTGGTGGTACTAAACGGCAAGGTTAGACCGAGGAGCTACGGCTTAGCCTGAATAGGACCGTAACTAGAGTAAATTAATCTTATAGCTTCTTAGCGATTCCTTCCTTACCGCCTTTACCAACCGTCCGCCCTCTCTTGCCCCTTACCCTCTTTTATCAGGGACCCACGAGTCTGGCTGGAATAATAAGAAAGACCTCGGCATTATGCGAATTACAATAATAATAAGCCTGGCGGCGGCTCGACCAACGAATGCCCCGTTTTTACCGACTAAGCCATGAAGTTTTACTCCACGTGCACTCGGACACAATTTCGCAATGAGGCTAGAGATAATAACCGCGGGGAGAGCCGGTCGGACGAGCTGGGGTTTAGCGCAAAAACTAAAGGGAAGACATTACGAACGGAAAGTGCAACCGCACCGACATATTCATATATCGCGGATCAAGGTATGAATTTATACCTTGAGAGCAAAAAAAAATAGTATTACCTTTTCGCGAATACGTTATGACGTATATTCCCTACTCCTTCTCCCCCTTCTCCCTTATATATATATACATATGTATGCATACGCGTATGCATATATCAGTAAAGAGAGAGAGGGAGAGAGGGGAGAGATCTTTTACGCAATGTACTTTGATGCTTAGTGGCATTCATAATAAACCTTACGACTTTAAGTCAAAGAAATAATTAGAAAAGACATCTCGTTGGCCTTTTTCTTTTCTTTTCTTTTCTTTTCTTTTTTCTTTTTTCTTTCAATTCCGTTTATACGTAGGCGTGAAAGGTGCGACTCGGTGGAAGTATTCACGATTCCGATAAACAATTCGGTACTTTTATTCCTCCGTAAAAACCTTCTAAAACCTTCTAAAACCTTCTAAAAACCTTCTAAAAAAAACAAAAACAAAAACAAAAAAGTGGGTGGGTACGGGCGAACCCTTCGACGAGCCCTAAGTGTAATAAATGTAAAAAAATAATGTACGACGCGCGTGTTCCTTCATTTCGTTTCATTTGCTTTTCAAAAATACGTAAATAATATTTAACGAAGGAAGGACGCGGCGGACCGGCTACGCGCACCAGCTCCACGTACGTGATTAATCTTATTTGGCCGCGCGGCTATTTGGAAATAAAAAAAAAAGGGAAAAAAAAAAGGGAAAAAAAAACAAAATTGACAAAGACCTTGAGCCGGCAAAAGATTGTTGTTATTATAATAGAATTTCATGAATTCAACAACGGGACGTTCCATCTCCCGTATCTAATTATCCCCCCCACCCCCCCCATCCCATCCCCGTAGGGCTTCGTTGCCCCTACTTCGTTGTTGTTCGACTTCCGGGTCGTAGTATAATTTTGTTAATGGCGCGAAACTGTTCGGCACACGATCAAAGGTTCGCCACGCTTTTATCATCATCATCATCATCATCATCATCATTATTACTGTTGTTATTATTGTTGTTGATTTTTTGCGGACTAGAAAATAACGTTGAGCACGGAAAAAGGTAAAGATAAAAAATAAAGGAAAAGATGTGAAAAGAAGCCGAGGGCCGAGTGGGAGGGAAGGGAAGGTGAGTGAAAGGCTTCTTTCTGCGTAATAAGTTTTGTATTTGCGCGGAGGCGGAATTATTATTTGGAAAGCGGGGCTAGAATAAACGGGTAATGAGCGCGCGCTCTCTATCTAATAACGCATCGGTGGACCTACGTTTTAAAAAAAGTAATAGTGCAACGGCCCTGGCAGTGGTTTTAGGTCTCGCGCGAATCAGGTGGGGAACGGATATGGGTTGGTTAGTTGGTTGGTTGGTTGGTTGGTTGGTTGGTTGGTTGGTTGGCGGTTGGTTGGTTGGTTGGTTGGTTGGTTGGTTGGTCGCAGGGTGATACAGAGGGGCCGGGGGAGCGAGTCGACGTTGTTATTGCGGAATGTGAAAAAGGGGGGGGGGAGGAATTCACGGATGATTGCCCATGTGCACTGCCAGGTTATCGAGCCGCTCGTCAGTCAGCCAAGAAATTCCAGTCCTCGCGAGCTAAGGCGCCGGGGGGAGGAGGGGCGGGAGGCGCCGGAGAAAAGAGGCGAGAGGTCGACGTGTACATCGGATAACTCGGATACTCGGAGTAGTTATCCTCTTTGATACGTTTTCCATTTTTCTCCCCCGATTCTGGCTTTGCGCAGCTCTCGCGCGTGTAAGAAATGCGAATCCTCGTTCGTTAACGCCCCCTCCCACCCCTCCCCCACCCACACACAGAAAAGTAAAAGTTACACCTGTGACGGGCCGGTAATCGGCGGCGCAGACGCTCCGGGGGATGTTTGCACGCTCTCTCTCTGCCCCCCCTCCACCCCAATAACCTCCACCAACTAGTATTTATATCCCGTGGCGGGATGTGCGCGCGGACTCGCAATGACCATCCAGATACCCTGGACAAGGTAAATTTGTACGAACTCTACCTACTACTCCAACCTACGGCTACGGCGATTATTTTCTAGTTGGATACGTCCTCCCTCCCCTCCGCCCGTCTTTAAAAATCGATAGAATTTACATTTTCCTCCCACGTTCCGTTAAATTATATACCGTCAAAATAACAGCCGGGGAGAGGTGGGGGGGAGGAGGAGGAGGAGGAGGGAGGCGCTGCCAGGGCACGAGGAAGTCCCTTCGATCTACAGTCTACGTAATAATACGAGCAAAGGTGGATTTTCCAGCGGCAAACTCTAACGCATTCCGAGCGAAATCCTATTAGCATTTCCTACCTTTTTCCCTTTGATAATAAAAGGCTAAAGGCAATTGCATATTTATTACGTTTAATGCGATTTCTACAAATTTTCGCCTCCTTTGTACCTCCTACGTTAGATTTTTTATAATACACAATTTCAGCACGTACGTCATTATTACAAATTATAATATCTCGAGCGTCGACCCCAATAACCCCAATAACCTCCTTTCCTATCTCCTTCATTTTATCCAAAATACGATATAAAAAAAAAAATAATATCTTTAATTTGATCATTAAAGATAATCAGTCGTAATAATAACGCCAGGGATCGCTAAGTAATTCTTGAGCAAAGATATTTATTTATCGTAGATAGTTTATATATGTATATATATGTATGTATTGGCATGTATTGGCATGTATTGGCATGTATTCTAAATAAATTAAGAATCCGTTCACGAGTACACGTTGAATTTACGTATTCTAACGGTCAGGCAAATTTTAAATACGCCGGAGCTATTATTTTCACAATTGCTTCAATAATATTTTCAAATATTACATTATATGAATTCACTCGATTGCCATATACGTAGATATCGCTCGAAATTATACGAGTAAAGGTTAAATATTTGCAAAACCCAATGCAGTTCCGAAGTTAAGGAATTCTAAACGACTTGCCTTCATACAAAATTTTACGTACACTTCTTGTTGGCTACACGCGCGCTAATTTATCGATAGCCAAATGCTTTTGTATTACGCTTAACAGTATGTTATTATACATACGCAAGAGTGCGTTTGCTTCCTACACATATATATATATATATACGAATGGATATGAAAGAATAGGTAAATTTAGAGGTCGTCGAGTTGTCGAAATGGCCTTTTACAAAGTCCCTGTCTCTAACTGTATGTAATGCGCATTTAATTAAGGAAATATTCGTCTCAATTTCTTTTTTTATTTATTTTTTTTGTTGGTATAAAATCGAATGGATTCAATTGAATAAGGATGGATGGATGTGTAGGGAAAGCCTCGGAGCAAGTAAAAGCTTGCCGGCGAGTAATTTCAAGCCCGAATTAATCAAATCGAATTAAAAGTTAATTGACTTCGGACCCATCTACGATGTACATTATTGTATATTACGTATCGCGTATTACGTATACTCTGCGCGCGACTGCTCAGTTAGAATTAAAGAAGACTCCATCGTTATAAGCTTCAACGTCCTTGGAATTTACTTTATCGGCTAAAGTTATGGGAGAGGGGGGGTGGCCAAGTACATTGACCCCTTTACAAAGAATAATAAGTCCCTTATAATGTCACGCACGGGCGGGGGGGGGGATGATTTAAAAAGGGTTTTGCGAAATAATAACTTTTGTAGAGATGATGCGCGTAGCGGCAAACGAAGGGCATATAAAGATTAAACGTACACGTGTCCGGGCGTATTGAGAATAATATAATCATGCCGCGAGTGTATTTATTTAGCGGTATAACTCGCGAGTAGTGTAAGCCATTAGTGTAAGAGGGTTGGTGGGCAAAGAAAAAAGCGTCTAGACCTCCTCGTACGTTTTACAAAAGGCTTCAATGCTGCTCAGGATAAAGGTAAAGACGCGTTAAGCTTCCTTTAATTATCGGTCCGTCGGCCATTAATCATAAAACGCTTACGCGTTCGCCGCCCCTCCCCCGACCATACATACGCCAAATCGCGTATGCAGATTACACGAGCTCGTACGTGCGCATCGGGGCGCGCGGTGGTGGTGGCGGTGGTGGTGGCGGTGGCGATGGGGGGTGGGGGTGAGGTGAGGTTAGAAATTCCAAAATAAATATTTACTTCCGGACTACTTTTCCGTTGGATAAAAATTCATTATCATGACGTTCGCGAAAATGATTTATGTCTATGATACATTAAAAGTAAAGCATACTCTCGTATAAACAAAATAAATCAATTCTATTGTAGAATCATAGAGATTAAAACTTTCGATTCCTTCTGATTTCCTCTGATGCTTTCGATAAAACTTGATTCAACTTTTTTCCTTTCGTTTATTCCTCCAAAGGAATTACGCACACACACACACAGGCGCACACACAGGCGCGCCCACTAAGTTTTAACGTATGCGTTTTTGAGTTTCGTCCAACAATCTTATACAAACTTATAGTTTCATGAGTAGTACTTTTCATTCTAGAGAAGATGATTTATGCACGTGAATTATTATTTTACAAACATGTATAACCGACCATAAAATTTTCTCGGATTTTCTTTCTCATGGCAAATACCGAAGTTTCGGTAAACTTTATTATCTCTATTTTTAGAATTAAAGTATACACAGTAGTTTTTTATAATGATAAAATTATATCGATTCCTGTTCTCGTGTTTCACGAAAAATATAAGAATTTTTCTTCTTCTTCTTCTTCTTAACCGGAAATTGTAACTTTATAACGTTATTTAATAAAAATATTTATATAAAAATTTTCTCAAATAACAATTAACCATACGTATTGTTATGAAATTATAGTAGTAGTAGTAGCGGTAGTAGCGGTAGTAGCGGTAGTAGTAGTATTAGTACTTGGGGGCCTTATCCGACACGGTTATTGTTTTGAATTGCTTTCGTACTAGATTATTGCTTACATAGAGTTGCGGACATGTCGACTTTGGAACCGATGTCAGGATTTGCATTCAGGAGCTATTAATCTTACTGTTGACTTCATCAAAATACGTAGTTATTATTACAAATATGATCTTGCTAAGGCTCCGGAAGGACTCGAATGGACGACTTGTCAATTACGAATTAGATGTACGGATTATTTGCTAAATAACAATAAAACAACAACAATAACAACAACAACAATAACGATAATAATAAATCTGGAATTATTTTTATGACTAATCATGTACGATTAATATTAACAAATAAAGAGAAAAAGATATTTTGACAATTTTCACACGATCATACGACGTAAGCGTGTGTTGAAGTTCACGGTCTGATTGACACGAACCAACTTGTAATGTATGATAATTTAATAATAAACGACGACGACGACGACGACGACGACGACAACGATGATGTTGATGACGATAACGTTTGTTACGCGTTCGGTTCGAGTAAATTGATGCAATTGATAAAAAAGCTTGATGGGATTTGAAGGAGAAAACGCGTTGATGATGATGACAATGATGATGATCGACAATGATGATTATGTATTGGCTTAGGTATTGGATTATGTACTATTGGATGATTATCCTCGAGAATAACGAAACGAAGGTACTTAACCCCTCCCCCCCTCATGCGCCTATGCACTTGTGTGAGACATCGATTACACAACTGTTATTGCATACAAATTTTAAGAATAAAATCTCGTTTGCACCGAGAAATGGTATTAAATAAAAAACAAAAATGAACATAGACAAGACAACTGACGATGGGTTTATTATTATAAAAGAAATTGTTATAAAACTACGCGATTATCGTTTAAATTTTAATGTAAAACATACGCGTGTACGCTTATCGAGATATATAAAATTGAGGGGCAGGGTTAGGGGGGTAGGGGGAGTAGGAGGGAGCGTTAAGGAAGAACGAAAGAATGAAAGAGAGAGAGAGAGAGAGAGAGAGAGAGAAATCAATGAGTGGCTAGGGTGACGTTCGAGACAATGATAATGTCGAGGAGACGAAAGGGAAGCTGCGAGCGCAAAGGAAGAAAAGATGAAAATGAAAGGTCGAGGAGTCCCCTTAACAAGATCCGAGAGGTTAGGATCGATGAAAAAAAAACAACAAAAACCAAAAAAAAAAAAAGAAAAAGAAAACAAAAAAATTCCCGAGGCCAAAGTGACTGGTGCGAGAGGGAGGGAGGGTCCGATACTCCATTATAAATAAATACGTGGATACGGTGTCCGTAGCAGGAAGAAGATGTATGATAAGCTCCTTAGGCGAGTCGAACGTGTCGCGAGGAATGAATCTTTGTCCCCTTGGTTCGTGGCCCGGCCGTCCCGTCCCCGTCCGCTCCTCTCGTTCTCCTCCTCGGTTCGTTCGGTCGGTGACAAACGGTAGCGTGAAACAATGTGGAAATAGCGCCGGTGGTCGAAGCGCAGCGTCCGGGCTGAGGAGGGGGTGTCGGCGCTGGCGGTGGCATTGGCGTCGGGGATGGTGTCGGCGAGGGGCGGGAGCCGGGTGAGGCGGGGGGTGGGTGGGGGGGAAGAGCGGCCAGTTAGGAGAGTGCCGACTGGATAGGATCCTGGAATGCGCCGATCCCAGGATAAAGCGGGAAAAGGGAAAAGGGAAAATGGAGAAAAGGGCGGGGGGAGAAAGGTTCGAGCTCCGGAGCGAAAAGCGCTCGCAATTAGAGCGCGAATTCAGCCACTTCACGGTTATAGCTCCGGCTCCCTCGCTACTTGCGCATCATCTCTTGGGGCCGGTGGTGGCGGGTGGCGAGGGGGCAGGGGGTACGGGGGTAGGAGGAGGAGGAGGAGGGATACCAATCGACGAGTAAAGGGACGTGACAAAAGAGCTCGACCGACAGTGACTCGGGAAATTGGTGGTCGGGGGAGTAGGGAGTAGGTGGGTCGGATTGTGTGTGAGTGCGCGCGCGCGTGGGCGCGCGTGGGTGTGTGGGTGTGGGTGTGGGTGTGGAAGGGGCTGCAGAGAGTCGTAACTGAATCTCCGATTGCTTTTTCAACCACTCGGATTGTTTTTTCCTATTCTACGGAGCAGCTTTGTCCCCCACCCCCCCTAACACTTGTCTAGCGAATAATGTACTTTTTTACTCCGGCGTACACCGATGAATGATTGGGATTTTCTTCGCGATCACGCTTATCCACGGCCTTCCCTTAATCATCGACCGGTCATTCGTAATAATTATTTATCGTTTATTATAATTCTTTGTCGACTCCGGTCGTGGTCGGGTAGAAATTGCGAGCCGACTCCAAGGGGGTCTCGGTTCGATTGATTTCGTTCGTCGCCACGCTGTTGCGTTTAAACGTTCCGAGTGACGTCACATAATATACAGGACCGTCGAGCTCATTCCAGGCGATAGTTGCGCGCGATAGTGCCGAGCTCTAGTGCCAAGCGATCATTGGCCTCTCGCGGCTCGCTTCCTTATTTAACAAATTTCATTAATTCTCGTCGGAATTTTCGATATTACTCGATATTACGGGTTATTGGATTTACGATACGACAAGCCCTCTCTTGTCGAAGTATATAATAAACGAAACTGCAGAATCAAAAGGATAATGAGGCGGTGAGTGGGTGGGGACACGACGAGACGTTGCTGAATAGAAAAAAGCAAGTAGTAACCTCGACGGGGGCGGCCATCTTTCGAGGATTGCTGTCGTTAAGAGAGAGAAACTAAATAAATAAATAAATAAATAAATAAAATAAAGAAACGTAAGATAAGGAAACGTTATTGGGGTTATTCGATGACGATTGATCTCCAAGGGTTTGTTTCTTTTGTTTGCGTCATTCGCGTACTTGTTAATTAACAATAGCGTCCCGACAATGCCATCGAAGGAAAGAAGGCTCCTCGAAGGTTATTGCGCGTGGAACGAATAATAATAAATGCTGTATAGCCATAATACGGGGTATTATCGATTTCCTTCTTTCCTTGTTTTTATTCGCTATTTCGTATCAGGGGTTATTGGGGTTATTGGGGTTATTGGGGTTATTGGGCTGGCTGCCTGCTCGTCCATTAATAAGCTGCCGCTACGCGGGAGGCTCGCCCTCCATCTCCGTTACGTTATCAATCCCCGATTTACGATTATTCGAACGCTCGGGAGACGCGCCTCGACTCTTTGGCCCTTCCCTCCCCCAACCCCAATAACCCCCAATAACCCCCAATAACCCCCAACCGCCCTCCCTCTGCCGCCGAAACTTTCCCGTTGCTCTGAAATTCCCTGGGATTGCCGTAAGGATCGTTTCGGCTTCCCGTCAACGGGCAAACCAGGAGCACCCAGCCGCGATCTATCAGGGGGCCAGTAGGATTCGACGCTCAATCGAACGTAACGACGGCCCGATTGACCCGAGACGCTTCTCTTATCCAAGCCTTACGTCAAAACTGTCCCTGAAGAGGGCCAGCCACGAAATGCATGGCAAACCAATACGCCGATACGTGTCATAGTAAATATAAATAAAGCGTCACAGCGTCACTTGTACGAGTGTCAGTAAGTTGCCAAGACCCGAGATCTACTCGGGATCTACCTGTTCACCCGTTGGCTTTTACTTCCAATTCAATGGTAAAGATTTGTTTGTTTTTTCTTTTCTTTCTTTTTTGCTCTCTTCTTTGTAATTAAAGCAACGCAATATTCATCAAGTTTTATAATTATCCAGCTGTCCTTTTATAGTTCATATGTCATATTTCAGAGCGAGAAAATTATATTTCTCTAAAGGTTTTGCAACATTTTCCTATATCGTTATTCGTTTGGGAGCGAAATTTCGAAGGGCAACGATGTCACTCGTAATATAATTTTTCCATTTTCAGATTTAAATATATTCTATGGCTATCAATACTATGTATAATAATAATAATAAAATAATAAAAAAAGAATAGAAGAAAAGATCGATTTAGTATTCAATATTTTTATATTTACAATAGAATATGGATTTTGTTAATTAAATTTTGAAATGAAAAGTAAAGAATTTTTGTAATTTTATCGCTCGATATTAATTCAAAAAAAAAAATAAATAAATAAATAAATAAGTAAAATAAAAACTCCTGGTATATAATATAGATTTTATCGAAATAATAAGATACCGCGTTACGCTTAAGAAAAAGCGTTGAAAAAATGTTATGGGTTTAACGCTACGGTGCTCTATTTGTTAAATTTAAGGCTTTATAATAATTAATATATATATATATCGCGAATACATAAATCAATACGTAGTTGTACGCTCTTTTCTCTCTCTCTCTCTCTCTGTCTCTCTGTCTCTCTACTCGCAGAAGATTCGGACATTCGGTTCGATAGTAAATGTTGTATTTGAACGCGTACACGTATCCGCACAATCACATTGATTTCTATTCCGTTTTATTACGCTTGATTTGCATTTCGTCTAATAATCCACGTTTAACTACAAAGATTAGATTGTTTACGGCTAACGTAATAAAAACACGATTTCCAATAAAACGCCCCGTATTCCTTATAATATAATTACGCTTCTATAAATCTAACGTAAGAATTAATTATAATTCGGTCGTCCGTTTGATTTAATGAACTTAAAAGTTACAATAAGTAAGTAGTAATAAGAGAATAATGAAAGGAAAGTATAAAATAAAGAAAAGAGACGAAGAAAAAAAAATTAATTTTGCAAAACCGCTTATCAATTTTATAATATAGTATTACGATATTTTAATGATGTGAAATGAAAATATTTTACTTTGAAATTTTTTCGTAATGAATCTATGGGGTTATTGGGGTGAACCGAATGAAATCCAAAGCTTCGGCGAATCCGATATTTGTTTCATTATAAAAAATCCTCTATCCCGACAGAATTAATATATCTTCGCTAGTTTACAAACTAGTTTCATTATCTTCATTCAAATGCTTATGAATTATATAAGTACCCGAAATAATGATTAATATGTAATTTTATGGCATTGTGCTCGTTCGTTTTGAAGCATATTTACCATGAAAAATACCTCAATTGCATTTTGCATACCATATTGCATTAACCATATAAATATGGATACGCTACAAGATACGCTTCTTACGAGCATTACAGGGACTTTTATATGATGAACTAAGATAATGTCGATGTGAATTCGGATGCCTAATAATCCCTAAGTATCCCTTCCTTCCTTACATGTGCCATTTATTTACTTCGAAGCATCGAAGCCTCAATTTAAATTGATTCTTTAATAGTTTGAAACGTTTGAAAATCTGAATACAAAAAGTACAAAAGATTAGTTCTTTGTTTACACATAAAATTTCACGTACGAACGATGCATTCTTGGTGAATAAAATTTTTATTCTTTTTATTTATGCGAACCAAGAGATTCGAGGCTTTGTATATTGAAAATTTGTATATCCAGAACTCTACTCTATTCTAGATAATAATGCATGAAATTATTTTGAAAATAAATTTTAATAACTCGCCGCGCAAGCACGAGTATTTACAAACATAAACTCTGCAGGAGAAATGTTATTACTCCATCCATCCATCCATTCCCCCCGGAGATTTTTTTCTTTCTTCTTTTTGTTTTTTTTTTTTTTTTTTTTTTTTTTTAAATTAAATCTCACCACTGTCGTAATTGTTTTTTTTTTTACTTTGGTTTTTCTTTTTTAATAAATAATAATATTGATTTTCATATCATTAATCAAAAGGCACATTTTTTTTTTTTGTTTCTCTTCACGAATTCGAATAGGAAGTTAATCATAAAAGTGTGCATGTTTTTGGCGTTTAATAAATATTTTCTTTATTAATTGTCCTGTTTTCAAAAATATTTTTACAAAAATTAATAATTAATTGCAATTTATTGCACATGTTAAATAACGTTTTCACAGACGATTTATATTTATTTGTCGTATTTATGAAATTAATACAAAAATATTCCCCTTCCATTAATATTTCTTTCTTCTAGTCTTATTAATTCTTCTGTGTATAAAGAAGGAGGTGTATAAAGAATTATATTTACATTATATTTTAATGTTACCTCTGACCTCGTTATTATTATTATTATGAAATATAATATTTAATTCTACTTATTTTTTTTATTTCGAATTAGGTGAATTGATTGTTTTTATTTCTACGGTTTTATGCATTCCTGTTTGAGTATTTGAACCACGTACGATTAAAGATAAAAATTGTAAGCATTAAAGTAGCAAAAATTCCATTTGGTTGTAATTATTGTTTTTTTTTGTTTTTTTTTTTTTTTCTATCGAAAACGTTTTAGTATTTTAGAGTCAATTGATTAATTATTTAAAGTTTTTTTTTTTTAAAAAAAAAAAAAACCTTCCTACCTTATAATTAATTGTATTATGGTTATATGTGTATATATATATGCACATGAGATATGAATAGCCGAATAATGATTTGCGAAATTTCTCAACATGCGTTCGCGAATAATTTTATATATATATATATATCATAGGAATCCCTGGACTTTCGATTCACGTTCGATTTTTTCTTATTCCAGAATTCATAAGAAGGTTATTGTTAAGTAAAGGGCAATATTTATTACAGAAATAAATGAGCTTTTAGAAGAATGTAATTAAATTGTATTACTTGAATACGTAAGAAAGGCTGCGCTCGCCGTCCCAATAATTGTTTTCAATGCTTTTAAGTGGCAGTCAAACTTTATAAATTAACCTTAGACTTCGGAAAGTTATTCTCGATGGCTTTGATTGAATTGCCCAGCAAAATTTAGTTAAATATTTAGTCAATACGAATGCGGAATGAGTTATGACATGCCTTATTTAATATGCATCGGCCCATTCAACGTGCGCGCTTTTATTACCAAATAAGTTTACCTTTTTTTTGCAAAAAGAAAGGAAGACAATTATTCCTAAGACTCGTAATGGATCAATTCGAACGAATAATTCTACAACGTTATTTATATAATTTTACTATAACAATAATAATAATAATGATAATGATAATATCTGTAATGACGAGTCAGTTTGTAGGCTTAACTTTGAAATGCGGTCTCGTAAAATGTATTACGAGCCGTATATAATGCATTATTCGTGTGACTTTAGGTAAGGGCCAGGGTCTTTTGTCTGTCCGGGCCTCTTTCACGCATTCGGGGGCCCCGTTGCGTCCTCTTGGTCCACAAGACCACACGTATTACGGGACAGAAGTAAGGAAAATACAAATAATAGGAATAGACGGACGCGAGTGGTGGCTTTGTTTGGATCGTCTCGGGAGTCAATCGAGAAATGAAAATGTCTTCTTTGAAAATCTGCTGTTCGTGTTTACGTTGTAAAGTAGACGTAAATTATTATCCTTGGCACGGCGCGCGAGGATTCCCTTCGTAATGTATTCGTCCCCGATGATTTGGAAGTTAGATCCTGTCGCCGATACGCGAGATCGAGGACCTTTGCCCCAAGCCCTCCTGCGACGATCACCCTAAAAAGATAAGAGGCTCCTCGTCCCTCGTCCCGCTTCCCCAATAACCTTCGTGAGCTCTACTGCCGCGTACGGGCCCTAAACGCAGCTGCGATTCCCGCCGAGAGCTCGAGATGAAAAGAGATTAGGGAGGTGGTGGTGGAGGGGGGCGGGGCGAGAGTAGTTGCACCGTACCACTCGACACCGCCACCATTACCACCACCACCACCACCACCACCACCACCACTACCACCACCACCAGCTAACGGAAGGATCAGGTAGGAAAAACGAGGAGCCAAGTTGACACGGGCTTTTATTGCGTTAAAGCGTGGCCCCGGCTCGAAGACTTTGAAATTCCTTATTTAAGCCCGCGGCGCCCTGCCATTGGCTAACAAACTATTTGACTCCTTAATGACATTTAATGAGCGCCATGCAAGTATCGGCGGCAAATCTAAATCCAAATCCAAATCTAAATCCAAATCCAAATCCAAATCTGAGTGATCTGTATATATAAATTCCTTCGTTCGAGCAGCTTATCATTATATAAAAAAAAGACTATTCGATACGTTTTTTTTTTTTTTTTTTTTTTAAAAGCAGCCGTCAAAGTACGACGCGCTTCGGCCATCCCCAATAACCCCAATAACCCTTTTCGGAAGCGCTCGTTCGAAACATTGACGCGAGCTCGAAAGGCTGTGTACAATTACCGGGAATCGGGGGTCGGGGATGGTTGGCTACGGTTGGTTGGGAAGGGTTGGCGGGTTGGCGGGGGAGGAGGAGGAGGAGGAGGAAGAAGAAGAAGAAGAAGAAGGAAAAAAGAAAAGAAAAGAGAAAAAAAGAAATTAAACGTATTTGCCGAGGCCAAACACGCCGTGACGGTCAAACGCGTCCTCCGTAGCTTTCCTCTCTTTACACGCCTGATTGACCTGCGGAATTCAAATGTTGACACCGACCGATCCCCGGCAGAGTCGATCATACGTGGCCGCTGCCGCCGCTACCGCCGCCGCCACCGCCGCCACCGCCACCCCCTCGCTCGTTTCTATTGACAAATTAAACGTACGGGTTTCTATTTACCGCCGCTAGAGGGACGCGGGGGTGCCCGGAGTCCATTAAACGGTTCGCGGGGGCTGGGGGGGAGGGGAGCGTTAGATAAATCGGCCCGCGTTAGTTGTCAGTTAGTTAATTAGGCGCAGACGTAGTGCGCGTAAAAGGATTCAAGTCTCCTAGAAACCGGAGGAATTGGCTGGTGGAGGGTGTGCGGGCGGGCGGGGAGGGGGGGACAGCGATCCCCATCCCTTTTTTTAGCTACGCGCGTCCAGCTCCAGCAATTCAGAATGTACGAATGAGCCTGGCCGCGACGTGCCGATTGATTGACTTGATCGAGAGATGCCCGGGGAGCCTTGGCTGCATGCATTGGCCATTGTAAGCTAAAGCGAGGATTCCGGTGTCGGTCGTTGGTGTCGCTCGTCGGTGCCGGTGTCGTCGTCGGTGCCGGTCGTCGGTGCCGGTGCCGGTCCGCCCGAACGATGAATAATGCCTCGTCGTCGATCGGGGCCGCGTAAAATTAAACTTTCATTGTCGGGGATCCTTCCGATTTTCACGGGTGACGGACAAAGACTATTTGAACAAGTACGAGCTGACTCGACGTTGCCACACCCGCCCTTCCTCCCTACCTCCCCCCCGCCCTCTACCGAGTTAACTCGATTTCCAGTGGCCTTTCCGGCGCGGCTCTCTCCGATATTTTGCAAAATTAGGCTAAAAGCTCGCCTTCGCCTACCGTCCCATGGCAATCCATCCCATCTCTCTCTCTCTATCCCATCTCTCTTGTCTTTTTCTTTCAACGTGTAGTCGGGCATCGGGGATTCGAGGCTCGCCAGGCAATAAATAAATAAAGGTAAATAGCCGGCGGGGGGCGACGTGCGAAATTGAAATTCTTCTGGAAATTAGGCATCGGCGCGAGGAGTTTGGATTTAAAAGGGCAACAGCTGCTCGGCCGGAAATTTATTTCGCGGGTTTGCTTCTTCGCCCTCATGCCCCGCCACCGCCACCACCACCACCACCACCATCGCCACCTCCTCCCGCCTCCTCCCGCCTCCTCCCTTCGCCGGGAAAGTGACAGAGGCGCGTTAAATTTTGCGGCACGTGGGGATATTGTGTTGTGTGCGGGAGACACGGTCGGGGAGTGGCGGACCCCCGGCCTAGAAATAAAGTAGAGCGAGCGAGCGAGCGAGCGAGAGGGGTAATGACAATCGATTTACCATCCTTAACCCTTTGAAAAGACTCGCCGGTTAATATTAAAGCGAGCGCCCGATACCGTTCATATGGCGCGGCCCCATCGCTTATTGCTCACTTACCAAGACGAAAAACCTCCCCGTTCATCAAAGTGGCAATTTTAAAAACGTAATAAGCGCGGAGCACGGAGCACGGAGCACGGTATGCCCTTTCCCACACCCCAATAACCCCGGCTCCCACCGTACCGGAGAGACAGAGACGGAGAGAGAGAGAGAGAGAGAGAGTCGCGTGCCGCGTTAGTTCTCGTTGGCCCGTGAATTAAGCGTCGCAATGTACTGGGTTGCATGTGGCGACACTCCGACGCTCCGATTGCAAATGCAAGCTTAGGCGCGCTGTAACAGAAACCCAGATGCAGAGAGCTCCGTCTCTTCGTTGGGCAGGGTACGGCGTGGCGGGAGGGAGAGGGACGCTGATGTATTCGAGTGTCGAGAGTGAGGGTTATTTGGGAGGAGGATGCGTTCGGGTTACCATAGCGACGGGCAATAGAGATAGATGGAGAGAGAGGGAGATGGAGAGAGAGAGAGAGAGAGAGAGAGAGAGAGCAGAGAGAGAGAGAGAGAGAGAGAGTCGTGGAAGCAGGCCTCGATGATCGCCGTAAGCGCGGGCCAGCCCAATACCAAGCGGTGTGTGTGCCAGAGTACACAGACACGTAGTAAGAGGCGTAGGTAGACGGAGAGGACTCTTATGCAGGCAAAGGCCACCAACTTGATCTCCTCCTCCTGTAGTGTCGGTCTACTACAAGCTGCAACGACGAGATGATGAACTTGTTCAACAACGATCGCGTATAAACTCTGGAAAGCTGAAGCTTTCGCCCCGGAGATGTAATCGACTTGAAATTTTGTATACCGTTCCGTCATCTCCCTCACACCTCTCTCTCTCTCTCTCTCTCTCTCTCTCCATCTATCCTATCCCCGACTCCATCTCCGACTCAATCGCAGCCATTGGTGAGGGCGCATCTCTTATAAGACAATGTCATACTTTCATAAAGCGGCAAATGCGTGCATAAAGTGTACCTTTAGCTCTGTAACTACGAGCGCGGGGGCAAAATAATATTAGGATGCTGGTGGCATTCTCGCGCTGCGGAGCCGACGTGACCTTTCACGTGATATTTTTATGAGATACGCGGAAGTAAGGCGTAGTTTGTATCTCTCGGGATGAGCTTAACAAGACTGTTTAACTTGAATAGAATTTTTAGCCCCAATAACTTCTTCTTCTCTCTTCTTCTTCTTCTTCTTCTTCTTCTTCTTCTTCTTCTTCTTCTTCTTCTTCTTCTGCTTCGACCCAAATATATTTATTATTCTCTCACGCGGCCACGACCCACGGCTCCCCACCACTGTTTGCCCATAAATTACATGCCGGTTTATCATAATTTCTTATGCGCGCGTTTTACTATACTTCCCGCGCCTCCGCCGCCTCCGCCGCCTCCGCCGCCTTCGCCCAATATTTGCCACCGTCCGTTCGTTACGCGCATCGATACGCATTATACCGTATAATTTAATGCCCTGAAAATGAAATGCAATAAAGGATTTAACGTAAATCTGCTTTAGTCGAAAAACAAATAGCCCTTCGTAGTACCCCGAAGACCCACATTTATATTTATATTTATATTTATATACATATTAATATTTGTATTCGTATTTACTTATGGCTTTATTGCATTTGTTCTAAAAATAATCGAACGCAACAACATATATTTTTATTTTTATATATATATATTATCTCGAACGGTAAATAAAAGCCTTTTAAATGATGTAGTTGTAGTTCGATGTAGCGATAGACATTCGGCCGTGAGCAATGATTTACGTGAAAATTTTGCGGTCGAAAACATTGTCATTATAATAATTGATCGTGTAATCGTGATTGGCCGATTTGTCGCGTGGTGGTGGTGGGGGGGGGGCGATTTGTCATCGGACCCGTGCTCGCGACTTCGTTTTAAAAAGATTAGTCCCATTGCCGAACAACGGATTAGTTTAATTAAAATTAAAATTAAAATTGAAATTGAAATTAAAATTGAAATTAAAATTAAAATTCCGAATGAAAGGAGACGTTACGAAAGGTATGTGACATTCGCGGCTCGTTTTACGTTAATAAGCCATTAAATTCCAGCGGCTGTCACGTAGAAATCCGAAATTAGGGTTTATAAAGTAATAATATTACCATTATGATTGTATTAATGAAGCGCGGATGCGAGGCGCAGCCGCCGGGCAAATAAATACAGGATAAAAATCCTTGATAAGTATTCAGGTGGTAATTCAAACGACCGACGCCGGTAACTCAAAGCCCCCTTGTTATTCTAATTTATAATTAGACAACAACTTGAAACTCTGGTTTTTTTTCACAATGGCATGCGGATCGTAAAATTATAGTTGTTGCTGTCGTTGTCGTTGTCGTTGTCGCCTGTACGCCTGTACGTGTTGGCTGTACGTGTTGGCTGTGCCCTCTCTGTAAAACAATGTAATCGCCCCGTCCCTTTATATAATAATAACAATAATTATAATAAGCATAAGTAATTTAACTCGTGGTATTGATTTACAGGAGCTAGTAATAATAAATAATGTCCCGAAGACGTTAAATAGGAAGGGGGAATGGCCTTTTCACGTATACGTGTGTGGACCGACGGGAATTTTTTGTTCTGCCGTTTGTTTTTTTTTTTTTGTATAGAAAATCTGGACAAGAGATAACGTATAGTAATGATAAAATATACGGACGTATAAAGGAATTTTAAAAATCCACAAATAACTTTTAACATAATTTCGCGAATTTTAATGTTACACGCGTTCGCATTACGTACGCGGCCATTCGAAAATTCATGGTACTCATTTTTTTCCCACCGGATTTTAAATTATATAAATTTACAATTGATACCGCATCTAATCAATAGTAGGCATAAATTAATGCTTATTAGTATTTTTGAAACGCCGCTCGGGTCACATTTGCTCGGCTATCTCGGCTTCGTTATTGTTGTTGTTGTTGTTTTTAATTTTTTTTTTTTTTTTTTTTTTGTTCATATTTTCCTTCCATTCCTCTTATCAATGAAATATCACTAAGACGTACATTCTCTTTTCCCCCTTCCCCTTATCATACGCCAGGGTCTATTAGCTGGAAATAGCCGTAGGACGTAACGCAATCGGGAATTCCTAATCGGCGTTAGATATTCTAATATATTCTTAATCCCGATGTTATTCATCCGTATAAACAATGCATTCGAGGCGAGTAGAAAGAGTCGCGGTAATGATCGGAGCTCGGACCCGTCGCACGAGCAGCGACAATTCGCTATAATTTATTTCGAGCGAATGCAATCGCCAACGGAAAACCCCCCGCCCCCTCCGTCCCGCCCACGCCACGCGCACGCCCGCCTCTTACCCTTGGCCCTTTCTCCCGACAAATACGAACGAAGCCGGTGAATTTTCGAGCTCGTGAATAAGTACCATAAAAAATAAATATACCGTTTGAGCCCTTAGATAGTAATTTTGTATAAATTAGATTTGCCGTAGGTATCGACATTTTCCCCCATTTGCGGGCTATTTTTCCGGCGAGCAGGCAGCCTCTGGCGAGTGGCGTAGGTCCCACAGAAGTCAGCCACAGAAATACACGGGATGATCGCGACTTTTCCATCTCTCCCCGCTCGGCTCCCGCAGCCGACCCCACCCATACCTAATCACGAACCTCCCTCTTTCTTCTTCACCGATCCGCCCTCCCATTTTCAACCCTCGACTTCGAATCGCCCACCCCCCGCCATCGCTGAAGCTCAAAGGCTAATGTCATCTCTCCGTTTACGTAGAGATCGTTATGGGCGCGTGTGCGTGTATTTCTACCCCCCCCCCTTTCTACAAGGATTTTTCGCTGGATCGAGAGGTGCGCGAGTCGCACGAAGAATTCTGGATCATAGAATCATCGTCATAGATTTTCGAAGGCTCGGCCGACCGGGAGCGAAACTTTTAGCGGCAACATCGTTTTAAGGGAAAATCCACCTGCTGCCGCACCTTAAGTTTATCTTTCTTTCTCTACTCTCACTTGTTTGTACAAAGTCATCGTACGCTCATTTATTGCACATTCGTATTGTTATTCGTTTAGATTCATAGGCGTACGCTAATTGACAATGCCATATTCCATTGTTTGCGATGTAAGTTCGCGAGGTTATTGGGATGCTTGCGAGGCCGTAGCGGCTTGGCAATACGACCGACGAGCTTTGTGATAGTGGAGCCAGAGCAAATACCGGCCGTTCTCGAGAAGGCCCATTACGAACTTACAATTCGCAAACAATCCGTATAGCTTTAGAAATTTCTTACATTAGTAGGCGATCGAAGCCCCTGTCGCGCCACGTTTACCTATACATCAAACGTAACGTTGATTCATAAGAGCCCCAGTGTCTTTCCGTGTATTCAAGGTCATTGTAGAGAAGAAAAATGTCGGCTAGAGCTGGTGGTGGTGGTGGTGGTGGTGGTGGTGGTGGTCGTGGTGCAGTAGGGACGCGCGGTGAGCGGATGTGCTACAAATGTATAAAAGTACGTTGTGAGAATTTGAATGGATGCGGGATAAGTGGAGGAGCTACATTACCGAGAGCCAAGCGTTCACAAGCGTTCACGAGCGTTCACGAGCGTTCTTCACTTTAAGTACATCAAGCACATAACACGTCAAGATTCGTTGAATAAGGTCTACGCGATATAAAGCTTTAATATTCAAGCGAAAGACCCTCGCCCTCCTCGTAACAAAAAAAATAAAAAATAAAAAATAAAAATATATTTTATCCTCCCGAGTTATCCCCTACGCGCGTTTAATTACGTGGCCTTAAGATATTTCTCATTGATGACCCCGACTCCGCTCTCACGGCAATAACCCCAATAACTCCCAATAACCCCAATAACCCCCTCCCCGCACGCACGTACGCGCCTACGTAGCGCTCGATCACTCGATAAGGCGTATTATAAATCTGAACGAAGCCGAAAACAATCGTTCGTAGATGGCCGTAAAGAAATAGATGATCTGCTTTGTATGGGCCGATGATGGTCTCTCGTCGAGTCATTATGCATAGAATTTACTTAAAAGTAAACAGATGGCGCTTAATTGGGGTTATTGGATGGGCGTAAAAGGCTAATTAGATAAGCGAGCGTCGTTAACCTCTCTAACCGCGCGTATAAATATAAATCTGTATTATATAACTACTCCGTTTCTTCCTTTAAACTTTATTTTTTTTGTTTTTTTGCTTTTATTAAATTGGCCCTCCTTATTTGCTTATAAGCGGACAAGGGCTCGTAACTAACCTTGCCAATTAAATTGTTAAATTAGTTCGTTCGTTATAACGTCCTCGTTATTATCATCACCACCATCATCGTCTTCATCATCCTCAACATCCTCAACATCCTCAACATCCTCAACATCGTCATCATCATCATCATTATGATTATGATTATTAGGCAATTCGGTATTAATAATGATGTCATTGATATAATGCACGAATGATAATTAACGAATTTAACGAGAACATCTGATTATTCTTCGAAGAATGGAAATCTCTATTTATTCAAGGAGGGTAGAATTTTATTTTCAATTTTTCACATTAGTAGCTAGAAAAATGTGTGCCTCCACTCTACTTTTTGTTCGTCAATTTAAATTTTATTTTTTTTTGTTTTTTTTTTTTCTATTCCGAAAAATATAAAATACCTTTGGAAAGAGAGAAAAAACAAAGTGACAGCCGAGCGATTTATCAGCTAGAAAATACATTTCAAATAAATAAATAATATATATATATATATAAATATAATAGAGAAAATGTCATGCTCTCGTTGTTGTTGTTCTTGTCGTTCTTGTCGTTCTTGTTGTTCTTGTTATTGTTGTTTTTGGTTTTTTTGTTTTAATATCGATAGAATTATTAAAATAATTTTCCAATATACGTTTATTATCTTACGAGCTGACTTACAAAAGAGGATAAATAAATTTCTGCCTGTCAAGGCTAGACGGACTAAAAACTTTTATATGTATTTTAAGTTGTTCTGTCAAGCAACAAAATCCCTGTATTTTCCCGGTACGTTCGTTTTAAAAATATGTTTAAAAATTGTTGAGTAAGGATAAAAAAGCAAAAAGAAAAAAGAAAAAAGAAAAATGAAAAATGAAAAATGAAAAAAAAAAAACAATACGTGCGAGTATTAGTTCGGCAAAGGTATATTTGATCTAGAATTTTGAAATTTTCTTTATCTTTTCCGGGCACGGTCGGCTAGTTCGCGAAATTTTTCTTCTTCTTCTTCTTCTCCCTCTCTCTCTCTCTCTTTTTTGTCTTTACGGCACGACGAAGTCTGCCGTCTTTAACTAATTTATGGTTTGAATTTATTGATACTTGGGAGATAATATTTTTCAAGCGCGAGCGCAAAATTGATTCGCCCACATAATTAAATCCATCCGTCAAATATAAAAATAGAAAATTTTAATAAACTAAGCATCTGTGCGCTTTTTTCACTTATATCTTTGTCTTTCTTTCTTTCTTTTTTTTTTTTTTTTTACAGCTTTTATACTCTTTTATAATCTTTAACGGGCGAGATAGAGATGGCGAGCGGGGGGAGGGGGGACCGGTATGAGTAGTGTATGAGTAGAAAACAAAAACAGTGGCTGAAAAGGGGAATGAAAGGCTTTTGAAAGACGGAATTTTCTTTTGTGAAAAGATTTATTCTTTCATAGTTTTAAAATTGACAAAGAAATATTTTCTATTTTAAAATGAATCTGGATTTTTTTTCTCCCCCCCCCCCACAGATTTTACAACTGGTACGCCGCTGCACTTCGACTCCTGCATACACTTGTTTTTTCTTCTTCTTCTTCTTTTTTTTTTTTTCATTTTCAAATTTTTTTCCGGCGATATTCGTAACTCGCATTGAGATGGAGATGGAGATAGTGCGAGAGAGTGAGAGAGAGAGAGAGAGAGAGAGAGAGGGAGAGCGAGGGATTTGGAGGGGTCGCCGGCTGGTATCAGTTTTGAGAAACGAGACCGGAAAATCGAAGAAAATTAGAAAAAGAAGCCATAAAGCTTGGTTAAGAGCGGTAATAAAGCCATATCTTTAAAATAGCAGTGGCTAGTACACCGCCACCGGAGGCGCCCACGGAGAATTCCATACGCGCGCGCGCGCGCGCGCGCTCCTTCGCACCGCTTTGGATTATTAATGCCCACCCTTCTTATAAAGTACTCAATTTTCGTTCTGTGCATCCCTGCCCTCACCTCCCTCCAAACCCTCCCAAAGAAATATTAGCCGTAATAAGGTCGCGCTGCCGCAACGAAAGCCTCTCTCCTCCCGCCCCCCGCCGTATATCAAGTGAGCCCGCAGACACTTGGAGGGCGAAGATCTTAATAATAACGGGTAAGTAAGTTCGTTGGATCCTGGGCAGCCCCATGAGCAGCCCGTGAGCAGCCCGTGAGCAGCATGAGCAGCCCATGAGCCGGGCTCGTCCATCCTTCTACTCCACTGGGCCGATCGTATTAGCCCCGGCACTTTTTAATCCCGTCAACAATCTTTGCGCGGCCTTCGTTATCCGGCGCTAATTGACGCGACTTCCCTTCCATTTCATTATTCAAGTATTTCGAGAAAATCCCTCGAATAAAGAGCTCATTTGCTTTTCAATTAAAAACAAAGAGCTCGCAATGTCAATGTATATAATAATACGTGTACGCGCGCTCGAACGGCACTTTCAAATGCTACCTCGTTTTTAAAATAAATACCTCGACTCTCTCCTATGTGTAATTAAGAACCCTCCGCCGCCGCCACCTCCCCCCCATCCCCCATCCCGTGCGCATAAAATTTAATTATAACATCGAGGACCCATATTTTACCCGCAATTTAATCAATCACTTTCTCTTCTCTTCTTTTTTTCTTTTTCTTTCCTTCTCTTTCTTTCTTTCCTTTCTCTCCTTTATTCTTCTTCTTCTTCTTCTTCTTCTTCTTTTTTTGTTTTTTCTATCTTTCTTTTTCTTTTTCTAAATTATTATTATTATTATTATAAAAACCATTGTTAGCAGTACGGGTCTGTATTATGCCCTAGATTTCATCGATTTGCAAGGCTGATAACAAAAATATAACAAAAAAAAAAATAAAAAAATAAAAAATATCTGAGAACTTATAATAAATAACAAGCAGGTGAATAAGGGAAATTTTTTAATATTAAAAAAAATCCCTGCGAATCAACGAGGATACAAAATAATTGTCGTCACTCTTAGGACGAAAATGTCTACTACGTTTTTGAATGATTGAATTTTTTTCTTCTGCTTTTCTTCTGCTTTTCTTCTGCTTTTCCTTGCTTTCGTTAGAACGGCATTGCACCAACACGTTTGAACAAACAGTACAATTTTTAAGTAAGACAGACAGGAATCCGTTATAAAAAGCGAGCCGAGTTCTGCATAGGTTTTTTTGTTAATTCCTTTTTTTTTTTTTTTTTATATAAATCTTATAAATTTCCCAAAGTGTGGTATTGAAGGTTAAATGGAAATGCGGAAATCATTATTTAGGGCATTTATTATTTGTGTCAGATTTTTCGATTCTTCGATCAAGTCGTAGAATTCGAATAACTTCTCTTTAATATTATTTTACTAGTCACAATAAAGTCGCTGCTACGTATAATAATTCCGTTTCACTGAGACGGAAGAAATTTTACCTCTCTCTCTCTCTCGCGCGCACGCCTGTAATTCATACAAAATAAGAAACGTTTATGCAAAAAAAATTTCATAAAATTAAGATCCAATAATCGAATGATATTGATCGGTCTTAATATTACGTCTTATACCGTTTTCATAGAGTCAATGGGCTTTACCAAGACTGGGTGATTATTTTCTTATTCCAGATTATCTTCGATCTTAATCGGGAAGCGGAATTTCATTTTTGTTTTATAGGCAAGGTAAAGTTAAGCGAAAGATCTTAATCGCGATCGAAAGAACTGTCCATTCGAGTAAGCAAGAGGATGCTACCCTATATACTCAGTCCTGTGAAGATCGATAAAACAACTTCTTCAGCATACGAGCCGTTGAAGTTGATTTACCGTGATTAAAGATCGAGCCTCGCTGGAGGGATAATTTGTCAGGCAAATGAATGCGCGGGCGTATAATGTCAATAGGGCCATATAGACATTGTTAAGCGCAGCGTGTATGCACAAGTTCGTATTGGTTTTAGTTGTGAGACCAGCGCGCCTTAATCCAGCAATTGAATTTGCTACGTCCGGTGCCCGACTATATTTCACGAGACTCGAAAATCATTCTGTACACTCGATTATCGAAGTCTGATAACCTCGTCATTCCCCCCAATAACCCCTACGTTTTTTTTTCCCCCGCCACCCACCCCCTCCACTCTTTACCCGAACTTTTACCCGAATATTAAACGGGCGGGTGTAGCGGGTGTATTAAACGTGGCAGGGCTTGCACGTACACCGCGTAGGTGAATCAGCAGAGCCAAAGCCTGTTTATACAAGCCCGTGGTATTATAAGAAGGAAGAGCGAAAGTTGATAAGGACTTTCATGCAAGACGAGACCGTCGCGCGTATTTATCGTATTCGAATCGTCGCTACCCTCCGTTCTCTTGGTTAAAATGTATTTTATCGACAGGGCTCGGTCATTCGGCGGACATTCTCTCTCTCTCTCTCTCTCTCTATTTTTTTAT
Source organism: Ceratosolen fusciceps (assembly GCA_018883505.1). NCBI lineage: Eukaryota > Metazoa > Arthropoda > Insecta > Hymenoptera > Agaonidae > Ceratosolen > Ceratosolen fusciceps. Next base: position 7,065,016 of record RCIC01000011.1, read on the forward strand.
TGTTTATACGTTTATTTGGAAAATCCCTTATGGGGATCTTAGGAGTGTAAAAATGAAACGGGGCGACGCGGGGCGACGCGGGGCGACGGGCACTTTTATTATGGCCTTTAAGTCTTTGATGGGTAGTTTCTAGTGGAGCCGGTGCATCTTGGCATTTTAAAAAATCAAACGACGACAATACGCGTGTTGTTACCATAAAACAAAAAACAAAAAACAAAAACAAAAAAAAAAAGGAGAAGAAAATCGGCGGGGATTTATGATTAAGGATATTTAGCGATGGAAAGCCGGATTGACTATCTCTGGAGTTTTATCTTGGAGACGATGTAAGGCGGTTATTGGGGTTTGGGGGGAGGGGAGCGGTTCAACGGTCCGCGGAAGCTGAGCAGGGACGCAGGGACGTCCTCGTTCAACGTGGCTCACCTGCGGCATCGAACGGTCCGAGGCTAGCCGCGCAATAAAACCAGGTGCGCGCGAATCTCCGTGTTACCGAGTCACCTACGTTATCGACCGCGATCGTTATCGACCTTCGTTGCGTCCGGGCAAGGGAGCGGCCACTGGGAGCATGAAATCGGCTCGTCGACGGTGGCGCGGGAGGCTTAGGCGTAGGCGGCGGGGGTGGGGTCGCGCTCGCGCAAACTTTTGAAGTACGGAGCCGTAAAATCGTAGTCCACCGTAAATTATCGTCCTCGGGAAGCGGCGCCCCGTAGAAGAGCTACGCCACAACTGGGCTTTCGGCCCGTTTCCTCCAGTAGCGGCTACTATTTTGTTTTGATAGGGTAGCCATGCCCCGATAACCCCAATAACCCCAATAACCCCAATAACCCGAGCGAGTGCCAGGAAAATCTTTTCATAATTTTCTCGACTTTTTCTCTGAATATCTTTCGTCCCTTCTTCGGTTACGAACTCCCGGCTCCTTTATGCAGATTACTTTCTGTTATGACGCGTAATTTCGTTAAGTTTCCTCTTCTCTCTCTCTCTACTCTACTCTACCCTACCCTACCCTACCCTAGTCTACTCTTTTCTCAGTGGCAAGCGCAGCTCTTTAATTACGTATTTAAAAGTCGATTCGCTTTTATTACTCTTGCTTATATTGCAATTCGGCTTGAATAAATTTGTCAAGTTATTTCATTTGCACGTGAATTTCTAGTTCGCGCGCCGCCTTTATTCACCCCCCCCCTCCCCCGCCGCTAATCGATTACTATTTTTCCCTAAACAACATAACGTCCCGTTTTTAAAAACTAATTTAATCGCCGTACGGCCGCGCTAATTCAAAATCATCCCATTTTACATTTATGGGGCTCGGTTTTTAAATCATTTCCCCTCGAGCGTTTCATTATCTTTCTTTATTCTCCAATAACAACAGTTAGTTAATGGACAAAGTTCCTCGGCTATTACCATTATTTGAGCAAAAGTTTTATTAAAATCATATTAAACGGCTACTGCCTTTCCTTATACATATATATATATATATATAATTTTAATGCTCTTTATTTACAGATTTGTAATTAATATCATTTATAGCCGGAGCCATCGTCTAATTAATAATATAATAAATCAATATCAACGGATTCCCTTACGTACTTCACATAACTTTTCCATAATACGAGCTTTAAAATTCTTTTCACATTAACGATAGACGTAAATCATAAATAAATCCATAAGAAAGAATAAAACAACGTTATTACACATTGTAAACCAATTTGTTTTGTTTTTTTTTTTTTTTTATCATTATTATTTCCTACATTTATTTATTAAATATCCTCATAACGTTCACGTACGTTTAAACTTTTATTCTCCCATCGACACAGATTTTTTTCTTCTTCTTCTTCTTCTTCTTTGTTTTTTCATATTGTTGTAATAATAATTTTTCACGCTCCGGCTTCGGCAATAGTGGATTAGAGCGATTACGTTGGTCCAGAGAGTCCGTTGCATTGCTGAGTTTAACGATCCTAATTAAACGCCCGTAATATCCATCATGATTTGTTTTGGATCGCGCGTACTGATAAGGCATAATAAATCTATTGTACCGTATCCTTCGGAATAGCTAAATACTTTCGCCTCGCGTCTTTCCAACAACGAATAAATGTCGGTTAAGAACGTTAAATGTTTAAAAAATTGCTCGTTCATGTATAAAATTAACGTCCTACCCAAGCAAGTCCGTGTATTACGTATACAAAGAATAAAAAGGGTAGCTTAATCAACTAATAGTTAAGCTTGAACTTCGCCAACTTTTGTAATTAATTTTCTTTTCAATAATACATAGTTCACGAGGTCTGCATTCTGTGTAGCAATTACTTTCCAAACACTCCGTGCACACAAACTAACTGCGTTTGCCTACAGAATATCTTCCCCCGTAAATATAACAAACAATGCTTTTGTTATTGACTAAGAATTTTCGTAACGCAATGTAAGAATAATAATAAAGGAAATGATAACAAATCATAAATAGTATAAACACGATTGAAATCTATTACGTATTCCCGTACTCGTAATAATTACTACTTTTCTTTTTCTTTTTCATTTTCATTTTCTTCTTCTTCTTCTTCTCTTCTTCTTTTTACAACGTCAACGATAACGAAGCCGTGCCTACTGTCAATTATTCCTTGACCGAACGCGATCACAAATTTGTAAAAGTATACAAATGATTTTTTACTGTCCGACGACGGGAAACTGACCGTTCGGAACGATGACACATTACATGGCAGATAAAATGAATTACGTATTTACGTATTGGTACGGTTGGCGCATCCGTAAATAAATACTTTCGAATTTGTTGTTATTATCCCGGCTGGTTGGCACGCGATTAAATATAAATTACACGGGACTCGTTAACGTTGTTCGGCATAAGAAAACGCATACGTAAATCCGTAGGATCGAGGAGATCGAGAACCAGTTGACCAAATGGAGTAATGCACCCGAACGTGCTGACTGCGGCTGTATCTACCCGCGATACTCATCTTCGATGCCCGTAATTCAGCAAACATCGGCAAGTTGTCTCGCGAATCCATATTTCATTTCCGATAGAAGGGCGCCCCTCCTCACCCACCCAATAACCCGTACGGGCACGGGAGGGAGGGGGGATGAACGAAATAAAAAAAAAAAAAAAAATCGACGGCCAAAGAATTATTTATACAGCTTTGAATTTATAGGGTTTGAATAACGTTTGGATAAGTATCGCCGGAGCGGAGATTCAGATATCCAATCCAATTCAGAGCCTGAAATTACGAAAATGCCCAAGGAATTTATCGTATTCCTCAAGCCGCTGAGAGTGTCATTCTAATATTACTTATCTAATGTATTTCGTACGTATTATGTATGCGAGGACGCGATTATTAATGAGCATAATCGATTGCGTGCTTTTTTTTTATATAAAATTGCGGCTGGCCCTGCGTTTAGTCCAGGAGATGCCATTGCCGAGAGACAGAGAATGTTATGCAGGAGCCAGTATTAGGCCAACCCCAATAACCTTCTACTTTCGTTTAGCTTGGATAGATCGCGCGGGCAGGAATAATTCATTATGCACAAAGGAAATTTTAAAAACAAGACGCCGCGACCGACGAATCGTTTAAAAAATCCTTAAAGAAACGAGTGGCGTCGATTAACAATAACAATAACAATAATCGTCGTCGTCGTCGTCGTCGTCGTCGTAGGAATAAAAGTAACGGGGTTATTGGGACCCGTTATTCTTGCCGATAAATTTCCGTTAATTTGCCCAATAATCCAGCGGAGAGAGGGGCGGGGACAGCGGGACGGGGTGAGCGTGGCGGGGGGGGGCGGGGGCTTATCGTTTTAAAATTTCCTTGCGGTCGGTGAAAGAGTATTTGTCGAAAGATTACGGCTGGCTGAATAGCTTGTTAAATGTTTGACAATGGGGAATGCTTGCCGACGGCACGAGGGTACGACGGCACGAGGGTACGAGGGTACGTGGGTACTTTTAACGGAATGTATATTCCACTCGAGGTATCATCGCTGAGAATTGAAGGGAAATTGCGATAGGTAACCCCGGTCGGATCAGCCGCCGCTACGATGGAACCCGAATACCGGCTGTTTACTTTAAGAGATTGAGAGTTATGCGCTTCTCGTGGATGGCTGCCCTTCCCACTCCTGGATGGGCATGGATGGCGGCGGCGGCGGCGGCTGCTGCGGCGGCGGCACCTAGAGTGGCCAAGTACAAGGTTGCCCACCCGTCGGCTCGCTTGGGATAGTGATAGGGGGCGGGGGGTTAGGGTGGTTGAGGTGGAGGTGGAGGTGGAGGTGGATGTCGAGAGAGCGAGAGAGAGAGAGAGAGATAGAGTAGGACGACTATTCAGAAAATAGGTAAATCCTCCTGTCGGGATTCAACGTCCCCGAAAGGGCTGTCGAATTAAATGGAATTAAAAATGCAAGAGAACGCGCCAGGGCTCATAGCGAACGAGTATCAATCGAGGGTAATGGTGTTGCTGCTACTACGAGAGAGAGAGAGAGAGAGAGACGAAGACGGGGCGGCCCGTGGGGTCCGAGAAAGGAGGCTGCACGATAAAATCGCCACAAGCGACGTCGTCGTCGTCGTCGTCGTCGTCGTCGTCGTCGTTGTTGGTCGGGTCGGATCGAGTCGAGTCGGGTTGGGTCGGGTCGGGTCGGGTCGGGTCGGGTCGGGCACCGTGGCTGTGCGTGCGTGTGCCTGGGGCGGGCGATGGAGTCTGGCGTACGAGGGGCGGGGGACGGAGGGAGTTATGGTCGGCAGGGGCTCACCCTCCCGCGTAGCCGCCCGAGGATGACGCGGGAGGACGCGGGAGGGCGTCGACGAGGACGGCGACGGCGGCGACGGCGGTCGGCTCCGGTACTAGCGGCGAGCGTCGGCGCCGATGGTCCCCCTGATGGCGCTGCTGCAGCCGCTCGTGGGAAAGATAATCCCGTGGCCGAGAGTCGGAGGCAGGCCGACGTCTGTCAGTTCACCGAAAGCCGCGCGAGGCTAAAGGCGTTACGTGCCCTCGCCCGGTCGAGCGGATCCCGGCGTGTCGGAGTCCTCCATCCACGGTAGCTGTGCGACTCCGCTGCTCCCGTGGCTCGTCCGGACTGTATACAACCGGTGGAAGCGAACTCGTCCTCACCAGGATTAGCTCGTACGTTCTTTATCCCCGGATTGCACGTCTATTGTTCATTATGGGGCTTGAGGGCCTACCTCGGTAGTGGGCCAGACGCGGCCGGAGGAACTTTGTTCCTGGGAGTGTCAGTGGTGGGCTCTATCTATCGACTGTAAGGTTGGCGGTGCTCTCTGCTTGTTGGCCTGCATGGGGTACTCCCCGGAGACGCGATCGACTCCGGGAATCCGGTGATTAATCAACGTCGTCTCGCGCGCGTCGCTTGCTCCCTTTCACGGGCCGACACGCAGTCCGCCTTCGGGGCTCATTGATTCCCCGCGTCGCTTTCAATGCTCGAAACTCTCCTCCTCCTCCTCCTCCTCCTCCTCCCTCAACTCCGCAGTCCCCCAATAACCCCCAGCCCGTGCCGCCGTCGTCCCAAATCCGTGGCAGGTTTTACCGGCCAGAGCGCGAAGGACTCGTCGCGATCCTTGACTGCGTTTTGTGTCCGTGGGTTATTGGGAGTTATTGGGGGTTATTGGGGGTTAATGGGGGTTATTGGGGTTCGGGGCCGGGGGAGAAGACGATCCGCGAGTAAAGTGAGTAGGTAGCGCGTATCGGAGTATGATGACATGTGTTCGGGGGCGCGAGTGGCGAGGGTCGTCGTGGGGCCGCGCGAGCCCGACGACACCAGCTGCGATCAATTTAAAGGCTCCGGGCTCGGGCAGATCTCGCTTGGCTCGCCAATGATTTATGCGTCGAGTTCGCCGGAGAGGCGCACCGTCGCCGAGCTCGGCTCGATCTCAAACCGACCGTTCAATTGCTCCGCCCGTCGAATCCCGTGGCCGTGGCTGTGGCCGTGGCCCTGGAGGTGGCCCTGGAGGTGGCCCTGGAGGTGGTCGCGGAGGTGGCTGTGCGCGTGCACGTGTACCACCTTCCTCCCGTCCCAATAATAACCCCGGATAACCCCCTCATCGAAGATAGGTGTCCGGCCATTATACGGTCTCGAGAATAAAAATCCGGCTAGAGGACTGAAGGTGTTCCCTTACCCGGCCTCCGGCGTATTCCGATCAACTCGCGATCCCCATCACCTACGCTTCGGCCTCGTTTATCAAATGCCCCTTTGTTATTCACGCTGCTCCCTCACCTCCCCCCCGTCGCCCAGCCCCTCTTCTTTCATAACCCCGATAGCCCGTTGCATTTTCCCTCGGCGGAGGGAATGTATTCCCCGCCAATATATGTTAAACTTAAACTTAAACGAAACCCTCGACTCGATGGATAATTCTCCTCCTCCACAATCGGACCCACGCGTACTTGGATTTTTTTAACAGCTATTTACAAACTAAGCCATTAAGTAATGCAGATTTTACGGATTCGCGGGGAGTCGTTGTCGCTCGGACGAGTAACGAAGAAACGTATTTGCGCCGGACGTTTTGTAAAACGGTTAAGATCAAAGTCTACCGGGATTACGTAATCATTTTTTTTTTATAAGTAAATTCCACTGCAGTGACAAGAGTGACGGACAAGAGCTGCAAAGATAAGTAAATAATAACGCCCCTCGAATTACAGTTGGAATTTCTAAGGAGGAGAATCGTAAAGCAAATAAACGTTTAAGGTAAATGGGGGAAAAGGAGGGGGGGAGAAGAGGCGAAAGGAAAAAAAGATGGAAAAGAAATTTAATCACCGGAACGTCAAGTTAGTTTTCCGTTGCGAAAAAAAAAACAATAAAAAAAAAGAAAGAAAGAAAGAAAGAGTGGCGTCGGGGTTATTGGGGTACGGGAGGGTGGAATCGGGCCGGAGGATGAATGGGCCGGTGCCGTGAGATCGGGCTGACTTCGATAGCGTTTACGGGTGACTCGAGGGTGGTCCGTAGGGTGGCCGTAGGGTGGCCGTAGGGTGTGGAACGAGAGGAAGCGGATAAACGAATGAGAGGAAAAGGTTGAAGTGCAATACCGGATGGGAGACTTTGAGTAAGGCCTCGGGGACGCAATATAAAAAGGATCGCGAGTCTAACCGGTTACAGAGTTTTAATTGCTGCTGCTGCCCTCCCCACCCCACCCTCGCCCCGCGCGCGTCCTTAGTTAAAGATACCGTACGGCCGGTCTTTACGCGGGTCTCCGGGGTTGTCGAGCCCCGTCCAGCCGGGCAGCCACCTTTCCACCTCTACCCCCCTCCCCCCAAATAACCCCTCCACCGCAGCTTCCCGTCCGTCTATCGGCCAGAGGCTCGTCGGACCGCGCTCGCTTTACTGCCCTTAGATAATGGGAATTTAACGGGGCGACAAGGAAGCCGATAAGGTGACCGTGAAATGGGCGTGAAGGAGCTCCTACTCGTACTCGCACCTCCGACCAGCACATCCTCCGAAGGGGGCGAGGGGAGGGTAGGGTAGGGGAGGGGAGGAGCAAATAGCGATCCCACGATAAGGGGATTAGGAGTCGGAGGATGAATTTGCCGTGTCGCCGGGTCGCAATTATTTTACAATACCCTCGAATCCCTCTCGCTGGATACCCTGGGTCTGGGTCTGGGTCTGGGTGTCCCCAATAATCCCGACAACGGATCGCCTTAAATGTCTCGCGCAATTAAAAAGAAGACAACGCGGATGGAGCATCGGTGGCGCTAGGTGCTGCTGCTCGGTACTGGCCGACGAAAGGGGGCTCATTATTTCATAATGCCGAGTACATAATAAACGTATGTCCACGACCAGATTCGGAAGACCGCGTGTCGGTACGTGCCCGTGTGGGCCGGTAGTGGGGGGGGGTAGGGGAGGGGACGAGGACTGGCTTTTCGGGAAGGAAGCTGTAGGAGCGAAGGAGCTCCCTGGCTCGGCAGGGAGGGCACATGAGCGCGAGGGTTACGCGGGGGAGGGTGGTGGTGGTAGGAGAGGGTAAAGTATTTATGGCACGGTAGCTAGCTACCGTTACACACGTCGTTTCAATTACTCGCGTCGGGCGTGTAGGAAGCCGCGACAAAGACGTGCAGTCCCCGGGTATCCCCGTCCCGGGTGGGGATGTCAGAGGACGAGTTCGCTTTGGAATAAAACTTTCAACGCGTGCCCATCTTCTTTTTTTTGCCCTTTGAAGCAGAGGGAACGAGCATGAGGCGTGACCTTGCAGAAGACCGGCTAATATAGGATCGCAGAGGATCGCAGAGGATCGCGGGATAGGAAGCCGCGGGTTCCGGAGGACACGTGTTCCCGGAACGTAAGGAAAGGCAGCGGCAGCGGCAGCGGCAGCCGTAGTAGCGGTAGCGGTAGCAGCAGCAGTAGTACTACTAGTAGGAGTAGTAGGAGTTGGAGGAGGAGGAGGAGGGTCGGGGACGACCCGAAGGTGTCGTTCCGAGCGTTCGGCCGTGATTTCCCGGCGGAGGGCCATGGAACTGGTGCAGTCCCGGCCCGCAAAGTGTTGGTGACCGGTGAGAGGAGAAAGAAAAAAGAGAAGAAGGCAAAAAAAAAGAAGTAAAGAAACGAAAGGAAAATAAAAGAGAGAGAGAGAGAGAGAGAGAGAGAAAACGTCAGCGCGAGTGGTGAGTGCGCGCGCGCGCGCCCGCGCTCGCGAACACGCCGAGTGATGATCGTGCCGCTGCCGATACTGCCGCCGTCGATGCCGTCGTTGATGTTGTTGTTGTTGTTTTTGTTGTTGTTGTGCGGGTGAAGTGGCAGGCGGGCACAGTCCCCCTCCCGCGCTTGACGAGTGCCGCGTCATCGGCGATGAGCCGTAACCTCAAGAGGGCCGAGTAAACAGGGCTCTTCAAAGGAAATAGTGTGCGAGAGAGAGAGAGTGAGAGAGCGCGAGAGAGTGAGGAGGTGAGGTGAGGTGAGGAGAGGGAGGCGCTGCCGAGCACACTGACGCGCCAAAACTTGAAGAGCGTCGCAGCGAGAGACCGGGCCGAGGCTCAATAACGAGGCTCGAGACCAAGGTTCAACTACAGCCGGAGATCCTGGTGATGCCGCGCGATGGGGCGTAGCTCGAGGTCCGTACTCGTGGGCACATTCCTGGCGGGCTCGCTCCTCACGATCGCCCTGCTGCTCGAAACATCTGGAGCCACGCGTAAGTCGATATCCCGACACTACTCTTCTCTCTTTTTTCATCCGCGCATTTTTCTCTCTCGGGGCTTCCTCGTTCTCGCCTTGCCCCCACCACCGCTACCTTTTAGTGCAACACCCCTCCTCCCGCGACCCCCAACCACCGCCCCGAGGGAGCACTCGCCGGGGAGTCGGTCGGTCGGTCGGACGGTTTGTGTCCGATCGTGGCCCGGTCCGAGGGCCCATTTCACGCTCTCTGCCGATGTTTTCAAATATTCAGACCTGCCGAATACAGCTTTCTTAACACCCCTCCGCTCCCCTTCCGCCGCCCCGCCCGTCACACCCTATCCTAGCGCCGTACGCGGTCTTTTTTCCCCCGGCTTCTTCGGATTCCTTTATTCCCCTCTCCCTTCGCGACATCATTCTTTATTTCATTCTTCCTTTACCGCCTTAGTCCGTCCACTCGCCCTCCCCGCCCCCCTCCTACCAGCTGCGGCTTTCGTTCGTCGGTCGCCGGATTCCTGATCCTTGACACGAATTCGCGCGTCCCACTGCGGAACCACGTATGTGGTGCGCTCCCGCAAACCTGCCCAACTTCTTTTTTTTTTTCCTTCCTTTTTTCGATAGAAATGACATTTTTAGGGTGGCATCGGTAGCTCTCGGCTACCCCCGAAGCTCTCGCTTTCGATAAAGATTCCCTCGCTTCAGCGCGCGCGCCTCTACTCTACCCTCCTCCCCGCCCCCTGGCTTTGACGTTCGCTTTAATTGCTCATACGTGAAAAGCATCTGTGGATTATCGTCTCAACAAGTATTTGTCGCCTAATAATTATTTATAATGCCCAAGGGCTTGTTTAGTTTGCCATTGAGCCGAAGACCGAAGACGTGGGTCCTCTTGCTTTTTACAATTAACGATACCAGAGGAGCGGGGGTGCGGGGGGGGGGTGCGTGATCGTTAAATGACGGCTGCGCATGACTCGTTATTCGTCCACTGACACGTTATTTGCTCACTTCATTCATACATTCATGCAATCGACAAATGGTCCGCGGCATTTCATAAATATTTCATCCGAGATTCCGAGAGATTATATGGACCACTCGGTGGATAGAAGAAAAAAAAATCTTCTTACAAAAGAAAACACTCGAATAGCAGTGATATGGATTTTCGGGACGGTAACGCTCCTCGCCTACGCGCTCGAATACAGTTTGGCAATGTAACACGTTGCTCACTACGAATCAACCAACCCAATGGGAATGCGTGGGCGGGTGGTTGTGCGCTTAAGGGCTTCCGTTTTATTGGCTTTCATCTAGATTGCAGAAAATTTTCCCGCATTCGATATTAATTAATATTACTTAATAAAAAGGATAGGGAGGGGGGGTATAGGAGGGGGTATAGGAGGCCGGCATACCTTAACTAATATATCAATCAGTATTACGACTTCCCCTCAGCCATTCGACGTTTAAGTCGATTCTCCGCATTTAGCCATTATCTCTATGGTCGGCCATAACTACATTGGCTCGAACTTCTCCAACATTTATTACTTTCTACATTTTACCTCTTCTTCGTCCTCTTGAATAGTTAATATTTTTTTTTTTTTTTTTTTTTTTTTTTTCCTTACACATACTTCGACTCCGTTATATGTATATATATATATGTATATATCCCACGTGAATTATCGACATGATAAATTCAATGTAGCGTAATAAATTATTTCATCGAATCGAAGAGTAGTACGTATATACCAATAAAGTTACAGCTTCGTTAGTGTGGAATTACGTTACGTTACGTTACGTTACGCTACGTTACGTTACGTTGTGTTATTTGTTTATACGAGTACGTATTACGAGAGTAAGCCTATGATTTTATAAGCTCACAAAGCGATGACGCGCGTATATTTGAATCATTATTTATTTAAAATTATATCGATTCGAAGCAAAAGTGTAACGAAAGGATAACGTTGTTCCGCCCAAGTATTTTAATGCCAGTTAATTCACAGAGGCATTAGCGATTATTATTTGTTAAAAGAAAAGAAAAGAAAAAAATGATGGCATAGCTAAGTGTAGGTGCGTACCTACGCCAGCGACCGGTGTAGCGACCAAAAGGAAAATAAAGAAAAACGATCACTCTTTGTCTTATCGATAAATATTACAACTTTTATTTTATATACAATCGATGATATTAGGCTAGCTAATTAGGCGACTTTGTTTAATAATAACAAATAGCGGTCGAGTGTCGTTAATCACTCGCGTTTCGCAATGAAGCAGATAATATAGCAGTATATGATAATAGTAATGATAATATTAGTAGTGGTAGTGGTAGTGGTAGCGGTAGTAGTGGTAGCCGGGTGGATGCAAGTAAATTTCAGCCGAGAGTGTAAGTAATATAATATTATTCTAGTTATAAAATTATGTTTCATAATTACTTGATCTATCATCCATCGATAACATTTAAATAATAAATAATCGACCCGTGCCCGTAGTAGCCTTTTCAATAAATACTTAATTATAATTCCAGCTCCAGCTCTGTATTAATAATGCCGCACTGAATATCTTATACGGTTTTAACGGATGAAAAAAGAAAAAGAAAAAGAAAAAGAAAAAGAAGAAAAGAGAGAGAGAGAATGGGATGGGGCTGCCCTTCTGTATTATGTGTTAAAAGAGGTGAGAGTTTTTCGAGCATCGCCATCGCGGTCGTGTTGCTCAAAGGGGATAAAAGGTCGTCGGCATACACTACGAAGAGAAAATACGCGCGAATGAAAATAGTCGTACGGGAATATAGCAAAAGATACTCACGTCCCTTTCCCTGTTTGTCCCCTTCGCCTTCCCGCCCTTCGCAATCTCCTTTTCCGCGTAACCCTTGTTGTTTTTTTTTGTTTTTTTTTGTCTTCGTCTCCCTCCCTTTTATCTTTTCTTTACACCTTATCTTATTATCATTCGTTCGTTCGCTTCTTATCCTTATTCCCCTTCCCCCTTATTATTACATTTCTAATATCTGTCTAATCTAAGTAATTGTTATTATCCCACCGGTCGCTCGCTCCCTCGTCTCTGTGTCGGCCGCTTAGTAGTAGTCCATCGTACACTCATACGCGACGGCTCCAACATTTTATTCGGACCCACTCTCCTTCATTATCATTCCGGCGAGTTTAGATAATGAGATGTAATTGCCATTTAATAACCCCAATAACCTTGGCTCGAATTTGCCATCTGTACCATCTGTAATATTCTCGATTTTGACACTTTGAATAATTGACGAGTAACTTTATGTCGAAAGTTTTCCCAACTAACAATCTATGTGTGTATATATATAGGTAATTTATTATTATTATTATTATTATTATAACTACAGCTCTTTTAGCCTTTAGCTTACGGAAAAAAAGAAAAAAATTGTAAAAGGGTGTATACGTACAATGACATTTGATTAAATATAATATGGTATTTCAATACCTTGTAATTTATGATTAAAGCTGAAAAAAAATACTTAAAAACAAAAGAAACTTCTAATCAAATATATTGTAATTAAATGAAATTAATGTAGCTTTTATCACTCTAGGACTTCAAATTTTTCCTTTACGACTTTCCAAACATGAAGTACTACTTCAAAAGCCAACATTTTATACAAGTATTTATTTACTTTATAGTAGAGGTAACATAATATATTATATATATATATATATATATATACCGGTTTAAAACATTTCAAAAGTTACTCATTTTCTTCCTTTCATGGTTTTTTTTTTTTTTTTTTTTTTTTTATTTTGTTTTTTGTAGTCTTTTGTAATTAGAATGAATATAATAATGTAAGTCTGAAAAGTCGTGGGACTATTGAAAGGGAGCTTAAATGTATTAAAGTGTTTTTATACTTTTAACGTAGACTAATGTATATATATATATATAGAGAGAGAGAGAGAGAGAGAGAGAGATTTATTGTAAAGGAAAAATTAATTATTTTCAATATTAGTATTTTATTATAAGGTTTGCATCGAGAGCGACGATTAATAAAACACAAAGTCTTGCGTTAAAATTGCCCTTACATTGTTGTGACAAATGCCGTCCATTTCCGGATGTTCCAAATTAATGTATAAATTTTCGTTGCAGTTTTTTGAAATTAAAATTATAAGCTTCTAATTCAGAAAGAAATTAGAGAATCCCGTTCCAAGTAAAATTTTACATTAAAGTTATTAATCACGTATTTAGCTACGGACAAATGAAATTTCCCGAGGCAGTGAATTTATTTAATAGATAAAAAAAATACTTTATACGGCTCTGCGGAGATTTTGATGAATTACTTCAGTTCTTAATTAAGTTCAAATAAAACCGAAAAGAAGAAGCTCCGCCATTTATCTCTTCTCTTCTCTTCTCTTCTTTTCTTTTCTTTTTTAATTCAACTTAATTTAATTTTCTTTTATTGTATCTTTTCTTTTATTTCATATATATATATATATATATTTTTTTTTTTTTTAAATACAATTCCAGTGCACATCTTTCCGATTATGGGGTAAACTTAATTAACTAATATTTTTAAATTACAAAGTTATAGTGATTGGTGGTAGAGTAGACTCCTTACTTAACCTTAGCTTACGCGGAGCATGTGCTTATAAATATTCATTAGCAGCCCGGGCGCCCAAGGCACGCAGATAAATTAAGAATATTACAAATTGGTTTCAAATTACTTGGATATTACTGCTAATGGTCATTCAATTAAATGCCCATTAGATTTTAAAGGTCTAATGATAAAATGTTGATTATTTCGCTCGATAATGTCTGTACGATGAAATACGAAAGGGATAAAGAGAGAGAGAGAGAGAGAGAGAGAGAGAGAGAGAAGAGAAAAAAATGAAAAAGGAATGGAAAAAAAAAAAAAAAAAAAAACAGACATCGATGGGTTACGGGTGTAGTTTAAGCGCCGTATCGAACGTGCAGAGGAAGAGTAGGCGTTAAAAGGGAAGAGCCGAAAGCTCTCTAAATTGTTTTCATAGCCGAGGGATACACGGGACGGACAAGAGGATCGCGCGAACACGGCCGACGAACTAGAGCCGAGGAACAACGAATAATGAACCACTGTTAAAACAAACATGTGTTTCCATGATTCACGAAAAATCGACGAAACAACAGAAGTTTTTGACGCGTCCTAATTAACGGCCTCTCCCCGACAACAATTACCCCGACAACAATTACCCCGACGATTACCCCGACGATTACCTTACCTTACGTTTAACTTGGACCCGCTAATTTTCGCGTCGTCGACGCTCAGAGATTTTCTTTGGCTCTTTGGCGCACAAATGGCCATTTATTATATTACCTTCGGAGAGCTTGAAAATCGCGAACGTAGCGACACGAGTCATAAGAAAGGAAAAGTCGGAGACAAGGCTCCGCGCGGCCTTGGAAATTATTACCATTATTACCTCTATTACCCAATGGCGATACGATTCGACATTATTTCGGGAATCATTTTATATAAAAAATAAATAAATAAATAAATAAATAAACAATACCCCGATAAACGATGGGTTGTTAAAGAGTATGTGAGATGCCATTGAGGGGACGGAATACATTGAAAATACCATGGAAAACTTCAGTTGGCTTCGGAGAAGTAAAACGTTAAGGTATATTGTAACATTTAGAAGATTAACGTTTAGGATTTCGTAGGACAAGGGAAGCAAATAAATGCCTCGTCGATGCTTCAATAATTTCATTCAACAATTTTCAACAAATAGCTTTTAAGGATTTACAATTCATTCGGATTGCGTGTTTTTTTTTTTTTTAGCATTTCTCGACTGCTTTGCAGTTTGCAGTTGTATTGAGAATCGTGATCGTTGTCATTGGATAATCGATGCAGAGACATTCAAATGAGCGCGAGAGTCGAAGGATTTCATTTTAAAAAAAAACCTTGCCGATGATATTGTTTATCGGGGCAATTCATTCCTTGCTCGTCGATAGTTCTCTCCACGTATTTATTATAATAATAATTTAATACGATAATTTACAACGACTCGTGATTGATGTTGCACTCGAGGAAGTTGAAAAGTTCGAGTCGTCCGATTTCGCGTTAATAAGTTTAACGATAATTTACGGCCCCGTGCGCGTGCGCGTGTGCGTGCGCGTGTACGTAGCAGCGCGTTTACCAAAAACCATCAAATCCGATAATAATAATAATTGTCAGGGCAAATGAAGATGAATTACATTACATTAGCCTTAGAGCGCTAATTTCCTTTTTCGAGTCGTCCTCGAGGATGTTCCGCGTCCTTGCCGCGGCGTCTTATTAGACGGGACGTCGCTACGACGTCGCGGCCACCCTCCCCGCCCAATAACCCCAATTACCGGGAAATTATACTACGTTTCCCCCCTCCTCATGGTTACGCGCTTTTCTTACCTAGCTTTCGGCAACCGTTGCAACGCCCTTAGGAGCCGCGGTCTCTCCTCGTCAGAGCTCCTGGGCACCTGCCTCTCCCTTTTTCCAATACGCGGCTACGGACAATACACGGGTTAGATACATCGGATCGGGGCGCGACATCCTGCCTCTCCCGTGTGTCCCCTCCCCCGCCACTTCCCGCGCTTCGGCTACCCGAGCTCGGCTTCCCGGAGTCGTAGCGCGACTGGCCCTTTCCTGCCCTTTACCTGCCCTTTACCTGCCCTTTACTCCGCGCGTCCCTCAACTTCTATTCTTTCTCTTCTTATCTTACCCTTTGAGCCTCCCCGCACTTCCTTCACCCCCCCCTTCACCCCTCCTTCGTACAAAAAAACTCTTCCCGCCCATTCTCAGGGCGACGCCTACCCCTCTCGCCACCACCGCCACCGCCGCCCCCCCCCCCCGCCCCACAATCAGCGCTACTTCCGCATGGAATAAATAAAGAAAAAAAAAAAAAAAAAATTATCGCGACCACGGGCTCAAAGGGTGGCAGAGTCAAAGGGAGAAGCTGTTTTGTCCGCACGCCCCGGGAAACCCTTTCGTGAAATGAAGAGTTGGTAAAAAAAGTTTCCAGAGCCAAGGGCCCGGCTAACTTACCTCTGTCCGCGACATCGCGCGGCCAATCTTTTATTTATTTTTTTTCTTCTTCTTCTTCTTCTTCTTCTTCTTCTTCTTCTTCTTCTTCTACCCTCCCCTATTTTACTGGTAAATCCGTTGAAGTATCATAAAAGCACAAGTGCAGAGCGAGTGCGGAGCGAGTGCGGAGCGAGCGTACTGAAAGCGCCTGACAATGTAAGACAGAATATACCCCGGGTATTTTCCTAAAAACGAGTACCAGTCCACTAACCCATTTCGAACTTTCCCTTTTTTTTTTTTTTTTTTTTCAACTCTCATGCCGGTTACTGAATTTTTCATTTGATCCTGGAGCCTCTCTTAGGGCAGCTCTTGTTCGTAGCCTCGGCCGCGCATACACCCGCATAATACGTAATCCGTAGATTTCGAACGGTACGATCGGTAGGCGATGATCATCGGTTATTTAGAACGTTTTGTTTTACCGTAAAAGCACTGACCGAATAGGCGCAGGCAGGCCGTATTTAGGTACTCTGGGCCAACTTGTACAACGCGGCAGCATCATCGGCCGGCTCGCGCACGTATTCGTATGCAGCTGAGGTCAGGTTGTACGATGACCGGGCAAGGGTAGCGTGACCGGGCACGCCTCGGATGGCTAAAAGCACTTAAAATGCCAGGGAGGAAAGGGTTTACGGAGTCCCCTAATCCGACTCGGCAGCGGAGAGTATCGGTTACGGGCCTCGGGACGCAGCTCTCGAGGCCGCCTTACCACGCCATTCGTACACCTACTACCGTTTAGCCAGTACTGGACGTACAGCAGCGCTAGTAGTAGTAGTGGTAGTAGTGGTAGGGGCAGCAGCAGCGGTGGCACATGTCGTGCAGCGCGTGCGTTTAATGTTGGATCGCGTGGACAATGCGTGGAGTACGACGGAACCTCTGCCGGAGCCCGAACCTCTAAACTATCCGCATGAACGTACGCGGCTCGTTCTATAGGCCTCGCCCATCATTTTTCCTCTCCTTCTATTGAGTATTTCCATTGAGGCGTGCTGTCGGTCGGTGGACAGGCTGGGCGGTGGACTGGAGGGAGTCGCGGGGCCGATGCCGAGGGCGCCCAGGGCCACCCGCCGCTACGAGTGTCGACACACGCACACGCACACGCACACCGGTGGCGAAGGGTCGGTCGGTGGCTGAGGCTGGCCGAACGGGGGTTGTTGATGGGGGCTGGCGGTGGTGGGGCGGAGGAGGAGGAGGAGGAGGAGGAGGAGGAGGAGAGCACGAGCGAGGCTCGGACGTGCATTAGTTTAGTTATCGAGACTCGTTTACCGATCTAGACTAATGGATTTATAGGAATTTCCATTCTCCGGCTGCTCGCTCTCCCGCTTTTGCTTTTGTGCTATAAATAAATTTCGCGCTCCTGCATTGACGTCACGTAGCCATACATTGTTCTTTTTTCTTCTTCTTCTTCTTCTTCTTCTTCTTCTTCTTCTTTTTTTTAATCGAAATTTTAACAGTTTTCCTAATATTACCACCGATGCACAAAGTCTCCCCTCGATCTTTCGATTATTATTCCTCCGCACAAATACTGATCTATCTTTGGCGTTTGCGTATGTTATTAATGCATTATGTAAGTACAGCTTCGTTGAAGTATTGGATATATATATACTTCATTGCTTTGCACGTTTTTACTCATGTATCTGTTTGCAATACAGTATACAGCGAACTTTGCAAAATACTTAAAAGCAAATATTGGAATAACTTATAGGAAATACTAAAGTTAATTTAACTGGGCTTACTTGAAAAGGTTGCCGGAGCAAGATTATACGATAAAAATAAAAGATCCGAGATTCAGGCAAACTTATAAAGAGGATCCGAAAGAAAAGGTACTTTTTTTTTTTAACTTTCGCTACATCCTGTGGTTAGCCTCTCACCGCCCTATATATAGATCCTTTGAAAACATTGTATTCGCGAAAGAAATTTAATTCTACGCGAACTCTACGTGCCTTAGAGGACAAGACAGGACAAGAGACACACGCGCCATAGACATTTCGTACTCGTACTTTGATCGTATTTTACAAAGCTATATAACTGCGAGTATAATTTATAAGGTGGGGGGGGGGGAGCGTTTAAATGCTCAATAATGACACCGATGCGCGTACGCTTACGAGATCATTTGCTGTATTTGTTCAGCGGTTGTTTAGCAGTACGCGGCAACAGGGCCACGGCGACACTCGAAAATAATGTAAATTTCTTTGTACCGTGGATGAGCAATGTCGATTGCGTTTATTCGAAGCTCGCGCAGCCCGAGACAAATACATCCGGAGCATCGTCATTGCCATTACGCGAAATCAAGTTGAACTCGTTGTCCTGACGGCACATAATTAATACAAGTTCCCATCGAATACGCGAATCGGAAAACTAACTCATAGATTTTTTTTTTTAATTTACAACGTAAGAAAATGGCAAATTTAAGAATCTTTACCCGATACGGCTTATACTGACTTGTGTAATATTGTGACACCGTCACAACAGCTTTGGCAAGTAGGAATGACCGGAGGCATGGTCAAAGTATACTAACGATGTCCTGTTTAGTCGGTCGGTATGGCCGATTACGTGAATAATGGGATTCATGTTAAAAAATATTTACATAAACTCTGACGATTCGTTGACAAGAAATTGACAAAAAAAAAAAAGTGCACATTTTACGTAATCATTGAAGTTCCGTCCCTTCCCTTCGGTCATTCATCATTTTGTAATACCATTCCTAATCCTAATAATCAAGACTATTAACGATTCGCCTTCGTTATATAATAAACAACACATTCGCATAATTAATATAAGCGCTCGAATGACTATGGGGAGCATAAATCTTATGGTCGTTTTACGTATTATCGGACGGTTCGGGAGAACGATTTTTTTTTTTAAAGATACTCTATTAATAGGCGAGCGCGTAAGTAATATATCGAAGAAAGTTCCCGGTTAAATGTAAGAGTTAAATGTAACGAGTTATAGGGTAGAAGGTAACCGGGGCAGTCCGAACTAATTTACTAAGGGCAATTATGTACTCCGCTGCATTCCAGTAGTGCGCTGATGTTTCTAGATTAGGATGATTAAAGCCAGGTGAAAAAGCGTTGGTAAAAAAGAAAGTTGGTAAAATAATTTGCCCGAATAAGAATAATATCCCATCTTTTGTTAAACCCGTTCGGGATTACAGAAGTTTAACGTAAAAAAAAATAAAGAAAAAAAAAAAAGAAAAAAGAGATTCATTAGTCCGCCACTTCATTTATAATTTGATCGACGAATCGAATACATCGCCATACGGTTTTACTTTATCACGTAGCTGCCAATCGCTATTTATTATATATATATACATTGTTGGCGGGGAAAAGTACGTTTTCGGTTACTCTTTACACGGACATCCCGTTTTCATTTTACCTTAACTTGTTTTTTGCCTATTCCTATGCTATTGCGCTACTTTTGCTTTTACCTCGCTTTCAAACGATCAAATGATATACTTTCATTATATATATATATATATAAACAGCTTATAGACTGTAGAGAATTTTGTAAACAAGTATTATGAAATATTAATTTTCATAACATATTTAATTCTTTTTCTTTGCCGAAGACAAGGAAATTCGGATAATGAATTTTGAATTTTCACCGGAGCAAAAATAAAATAATATTATCGCGTAAATTATATTACGAGGATAGAGGGAATAGTTTTTTTGTTTTTTTTTTATTTTATTTCTGTTTAATTCCCATGAAATTTGTTTAAAAACGGCTTAGAGCGGCGCCTTAAGTTATAATCTTTTATTTGGGCATTTTACGTAAACAAAACAAAACAAAACAAAACAAAAAAAAAAGAAGAAGAAGAAGAAAAAGGGAAATAAATTAAAATTATTGAGAAGGAAAACGACCAAGTTAGACTATTTAATAATTTACTGGACGTCGTCGAGCAACTAAGCTTAATGGACTAAAAAATATAAAATTTTAATTTTCTCAAAGATTTAATCTCATTTACGACAAATTCGCGAAACTCGGCGCGGAAATGCCCAACATGCAGATTATTTAAAAATTCACGGCTTGAGTGCAGGGAAATGGCTGCCTTTTGCATTCGCCATAAACATGCGTCTAAGCAAGTTAAATATTATTTAATTCGATTCACGAATAATACTCCGTTATAAATAATAATAACAATAATAATAATAATAACAACGATGGCAACGTCGGTACGTGTATAACGACGATAATACTAATAACAACGACAACGACAACGACAACGACAACGACAACGACAACGACAACGACAACGACAACTGCAACAAGAACAAGAACCTTGTAATAGCCGGAGTAATAAGAATCGGAACAGGAGGATGACTCGCCGATAAGCAGCTTTTGAATGAGCAATGGGATAAGAGCGAAAGAGCGACGCTGGAGTATATATAGTACAGGCGACAGGCGTCCGGAGCGCATGGGTGCGCGTGT
The DNA here is from genome assembly GCA_018883505.1 of Ceratosolen fusciceps. Taxonomy (NCBI): domain Eukaryota; kingdom Metazoa; phylum Arthropoda; class Insecta; order Hymenoptera; family Agaonidae; genus Ceratosolen; species Ceratosolen fusciceps. Next base: position 7,085,555 of record RCIC01000011.1, read on the forward strand.
ACCTGCACGGTGCCGTGTGTACTACGTACGGTCAGGCAGTGCCTCGCATCCTTCTGTCGAGGATAATCGTGAACGTGCGCGGCGGCGGCGGCGGCGGCGGCGGCGACTTGTCGAGTTCATCAATTTTTGACGTTCGCGCATCCAGCCACCGCGCGACGCCATTCCTCCCCAATAACAACCCCCTAATAACCTCCCTCGCCCCAATGACCCCCCCCCCTCGCCACAACGATCCTCGGCGCGCACCTTACGCTGCGCGTTAATGCATTCATTTTCACGTGCAAAAACAAAAACCTCTCTGCGTTTTTCCTTTTCCTTTGCCCGGCATTCATACTTTCACCGCCCCCGTTGTTTTTTTATTTGAAATTACAATATTTCTCGGACTCTGTTCGGAATGTCCAGCATGTTTGTGTGTTTGCGTGTTTGTTTGTTTGTTTGTTAGGTCGGGCGAGGGAGGGAGGGAGAGAGAGATAGGATACGTATTCGAAAGCATCGTAATACGCATAAAATGTTTTTAAATTTCTCCCGCATTAAGCCATCCCAACGTACTCCCAATAAGATTTTTACATTTTAACTCCCCTATTCGACCCCAAATATACTTAATTAACTGGTTTTTTGTTATTTTTTTTTTGTTTTTGTTATTTTTTTGTTCTCAATAAGTCCAACGGCGCTGTGGCCTTTGCCAACAAAGTAGCGTAGAAATTTTTAAGATAAGAATTATTATTCTACGGGAACCGAGAAGCCGTATTCAAATGGTTATTATCATTTCGACGGCTTAAGTAGTCGATGAGCATGAATAATTCACGTAACTTCAACATTATTGTAATTGAAAGAAATCTGCCCAATAACCATCGGCTGTTATTATTAATTAGAAAATAATTGAAGAAAAAAAAGAAAAAGAAAAAGAAAAACAATTTAATGCCTCCGTATTAGTATTTATTTTTTTTTTATTTATTTATTTATTTTTTTGTTTGTACCCTATTATGCTAATAAGTTGAGAAAAAATATTCATAAAGAGAAGTGCATGTTAAGGTCATAACATTTACATCTGAAGTATTTCCATAAATTATCATGTAACAGTTTCTGTAATAATACCGCGCGTTATTACTATTACTATTATTACTATTGTAACTATTGTAACTATTATTATTGAAAGAAAAGAACGCGTACTCAAACGAATTGCTTAAATCCGTAAATATTGTATATTATTTTAAATGAAAGTTTAAGGGGGGGAAAAACGTTATAAAGAAGATCATTCCAAGTCAGCTGTGCCGGAGCTGATATCAGCAGCTGAGTCATTGTAATCTTGAAAATGAGAATTTTATGGTAAAAGGTTAATGCGCGATTGTACGGAATGCCGGCTTTAAAGATATTAAAAGTTAATGCACATAATGAAACGTCGAGTAAAGACGTACGATGTAAGCCCATATAAGGATAATATTGGATGCGATTTGAATAATTTCCAAGTGCATTTTATCGATTTCCCCCCCCCCCCCCAATAACAATGCGGAGCCTCTTATTTCACCATATTTTCAAAGCTATTTGTATTCATTCTTCTAGGGCAAATAATTTGTAGTTATGGCGAGGAGTCTCTGTCTCTCCCGTCCCTTCTTCGTTATGTGTACGTCGTCTCTTAATCGTAGGCCGGCTATCTTATTATGAAAATTTCGCTCGACTTCTTCAACGTGCCGGAGGAATTTCAATATAATAATTTCAAATGAAAGTGAATTTTATAATAACGTTCGATATAATCCGCGACGAACGGGATACTTCTGCTCCGCTGAGAGGTAAAATAAAATAATAAAAGTAAATCCATTAAAATTTCTCTGCCTTTGGTTATTTCGTTAATAAATGCTCCGGTTAATTCAATGGGCGCAATGACGAACCATTGGGCACGAATAGCCAAACCGACAGTGGAATCGTTATTCTTTAGAGTGAGAGAGAGAGAGGGGGGAGAGAAGGTTGTTGCTCCGCGGACACTAATTGCTAAAAATATTTGGAACCCGGGCTAAATGGAACGGAAGCGAACGGGTAGCGAACGGGAAGCGAAGGGAGGCGAAGGGAGGCGAAGGGAGGCGAAGCGCGGATTTCGTCTATGTATTTAGGGAATTGCAGCCGTAAAGGAAGCAATTCTTTCTTATATTAATGTCAGCTGCACCGAGAACTAGCGATGCGCGACTCTACACGTCGCCCTGAAAATCAATTTCTATTTATTACCGAGTATTACCGGCATCTCTCAGATGTATAAGAATTTGATGTCGGGGGCCGGCGAGCGTTATCGTCTGCCGTCGCAATCGATTATTTGAATCGCTTCCAAAATTTCTCACAACTTGCATGTGGGTGTGTGCGTGTACGTGTGCGTGCGCGGCTCGGTGATGTACGGGAATCAAGGTATTGGGGGGTGGGGGAGCGGCGTCTACGTATCGCTGGAATTAAATAAAAATGAGATAATGTATTATTGTAGGAGGAGAGTCCGATGACCCGTAGGAGTACGAGGTTGAACGTTCGGGGCGGTGGGGGGGGGGAGTGGGGCAGGAGAAGAAGTAATAAAGCGCGTCAGTGCAGCGGATGAATAGTCGGGGAAGGGACGCGAAGAAGCTTTTAGTGAATCCGCGGGATGGATTGCGGAGTAACGGGTGGGGCGTGTGGGTGGGGAGGGGGTTGGGAGGAGTCTAAAGGGCGATAGTTGGCAGACGGGGTTGAGGAGAGGGTCCGAGAGGGCGACCGAAACCCGGGGTCGTCCCTACCTCATTTATTTTTCTCGCGAACCCGGCTGAGATTTATGGATTTTCGTGGAGCTCCGGCTATCCGCTTTACGACTCGGCAGATGAGCCGAACGGCCCTGATTCCCCCGGGGGAGGCTTTCTTGTCACGCGACCGGATGAAATTCCGCGCCCTGACTCTTTCCCCCTCCTCCGCCAGCGGAAGCTGCGGACCCGCGATAGTGTGGTCCTCTAGTTGGCGGTGGGCGCCGGCGACGGGGGCGACGGGGGCGACGGGGGCGTCGGGGGCGGGTGGAGGGAGGGAGGGAGGGAGGGAGGGTCCCGTCCCTGTTTTTGCCCGCGTGGGAGACGGCGGTACGGCGCGGCGAGGGGATGGTACGATGGGGCTCGGTGGTACGGAGAGGGTCGTTCGTGGGAAGAGTCGGAGGTTTAACGCAGCCGCGAGATAACATTCGTTATTCGTGGCGAGAACGCCGCGTCCGTGTGCCGCATGCATTGTGTACTTTGTTAGTAGCCTCCCTGTCCCCCGCTCGTCGACAATGGCACCCAGTGCCCAGAGTTAACCGCCCGGCGATAATCGCCTTTTCTCTCTCTCTCTCTCTCTCCCCCACCCCAATAACCGCCAGGACTCTCTTGTATTTCGATTGGAAATATAATGGGACAGCTGCCGTTGCGATCTGCGCAACTGCTAATGGCGACGACGACGGGCCTCGGACTCCCGCGGGATATACGAAAAAAGGCCACTCGACACGCCAATTCTCTTAAAACTGCAACTGGAATTCAGCGTGAAAAGCGCCCGATCGTCGTATTCGTATTCATGGCGCCGAGCACCGTTCGCTTTACTTCTTTTACTTTGCCCATATTCCGAACGGCATAATTTCCTCGTAAAAAAAAGCTCGACGCGAAACAAACAGCAGTTGTTGGGTTTGGCGGGGGGTTGGGGTTGGGTGGGGTTGGGTGGCAGGTAGGGGTGGCAGGTAGGGCTGTATGTATATATACAGCCGCGACGAACTTGTACCCGCGGTATTTTTGAGGTTAGAAAATGAGAAGGGGGATCCCTCGCCGCCCGGAGTAGGACCGAAGAATCAGATACTTTTTTTCTTTTCGGGGGTTTTTTTTTTTTTTTTTGTTTTTTTTTTTGCGAAGGATCTCAAACGGCTCGGAGGCTCGCACTTGTTGACTCTTGTGCTCAGCCGTTAGTAAAGGGCTTCATTAGCATGAAATTTATATGTAAATTGAAAGATTCAAAATTAAATAACAATATATATATATATATATATATATATAGACGACGACGGACCTTTTCCGCTTTATTCAGCTTTATTCAGCTTTATTCAGCTTTATTCAGCTTTGTTCAGCTTTGTTCAGCCAGCGGCTGGATTATTTCAGGGAGCCTCTATGCGAAAGCTTGTTTAGTTTTAGTCGAAACTTGTTAAGCAATCAGAAAACAAGAGACGATCGTTATATTTAACTGGGCTTTCCCCGCGCGACCTTTTGGAATATTCAGACCGACGGCCCGGGGAGGAGCCGCCGATGCCTTTTCTCCTATCAATGTTTTTTATATTATTTGGATTTTACGGTCCCGGCACCTGTTATTAATTCACAGCCGCAAAAATACAACCGATGGAAATCTGAGGCCAAACTTGCCGCCTCCCTTTCCTCAAGCGGCCTTATCGCACACACACACACACACACACGATACGTACAGGAGGATCTGCCTCCTGCCCAGCTCCCATCTGAAATGTTCTTTGTTTTTTTTTGTTTTTTTTTTTCTTCTTATTAAATACATACTCGATTGTAACTCCTTGTAACCATTGTCATACGGAAATCATTTTACTTGTTTATTGCGCAAGAAAATAAATTGCTCGTCATAGCAGACAATATTTCAAATATTCCATACCAAATAATACCGTCATCGAGCACATTATTATTATTTATATTTATTTATTTCTCTTTAGGCTTAAATTTAAAAATCGAAATTCCACGCGATTATCATAAATATGATTATTTAATAGAAACCTTGCAGGTCCAGTTATTTTCGTTACGTCATACCTTCTTTGACGAAGCTCAAAATACCTTAGTCGCGCTACGTCATCTATTAGGAGCTTTTATATAATTGGAAAATTTAAAAAAAAAATCACAATACCTTATAGGTAATTGTATTAATTGCAAGCGATACTAATCGAAATTCTTACGTTTCGTTTAAAAAATAAATAAAAAGAAGAACATCTTATCTCGAAGGCACGTGATCGAACGACATCAATTACGAGGTTGATTTAATTATTTGTAAAATTAAATGCCGAATAGGCATATGTATATATATATATATATATATTGGTAAGTAGTAGATGTCAATTAAATATTCTATTGCTCTTTATATTATGTATTTGGCTTTAAGCATTGGAATATAAGGGGGGGGGGGGAAACAAAAAGGGGTCTTCTTTTTTTTTTTTTTAAAAAAATGACGTCCCAGCCTCATTTATATTTCATTTACTTGTCGCGCATTAACTCCACGTAGCCGATTGAAATTTCATTTCAGACATTTAAATAAACGACGAATGACAATGTACGTTTCTTTATTGATCTTAATCTGTGTATACGGTCCTTTAAACTTTTATGTATTAATGCATGAAATTAAAAATGCAATATCCAGTTCATAAACTATACAATACATGCAGGCCGGGGGGTGGGGTGGGGTTGGGTAATAAAATTCATGCCAAGGCAAAATGAAATTGCATTAAATGCTTTTTAATCGTAATTTCACTTTAAAATTTCAAATGAAAGAAAATTTAAAGCAAATAATACTTTGAAGCGCCGGGGAGAAATGCAACTGTTGTGCTCGGAGCGGTGGTAACAAACCGCTGTAATGTGAGTAAAGCTACCTAAGAACCTCTTAGGCGAAATTAGTGAATTTATTGTGACTCCAGGCTTACAATTAGTAATATTAAAATCTCGTTAATTGAATACCTTGTGTAAAAAAAATAACTAACCCCAATAGACTTACTTCCAATCGTCGTCGTATTCGCCATAATAAAAATCTTATACATGTAATAAAAAATATTCTTACAATAATTAATGTGCTACGCATCGAGTTTCTTCTTCTTCTGCTGCTTCTATTTATAAAAGAGCCATTGGATATAACAAAGGCGTACGACAAAGGCAATACTCGGAGACAAATGAATATAAAAAAGAAAAAAAAACGTATTTGTGTCGGCGATGAATTGCATAGGTTCAGGTTCGGTGCAATTAAACGGTATAATGTTTAATTAATCACTTGGGAAAGTGTATCATGAGCGTAGAGAATTATCTGACGGTAATTTAAAACCACCACTAGCTCGGGCTACCGTGGAACTTAGTTTTGAAATATTTACCATTAACGTTCATTGTATTAGATTAGGACGTAAGTATTTCTTGAACGCATGACAATGCCCTCTATCGGCATTTTACGTGTCTTATTGTTGAAACAAGTTCGGGGCGTAAAACAAAAACTTTATGAAATACGAATAGTGCAGCTCGAGCGCGTTGGACTGGAATGCCTAGAATCACACGGGAGCTAAAATCGGGATGGGGCGATTGCAATTTTGTCTACCCTTATCTATTCGAGTAAAGGTTTACCTTTCTCTCGTGTAAATGAAAAGGCCAGGGATCTTTATGATTGGCTCGAAGGAGCGAGATCACGAACGATACGGGGATCCATTCGCGCGGAATCCCTCGGCCTTGTCGGCCGACTTGGGGATTCAATTACCGACGTCAAATAGCTTTTACTCAAACGGGATGTCTTCTTTTGATTCTCATCCGTACGTATGTAGAATTGATAGACAAAACGTGATATGCAATGCTCGTGGTGTCATACGGATTCTCTGAGGATAATGCGTAAAGATTGTCGAGCGGACCACCTGAAGGATAAGAGATGCTCGTAAAGGGATAATGGATTTATAAATCTGTCGGGAGCTATTATAGCTCGGGATATAATTTATAATGAGCCGGGTCCGCGGCACTCGGATCGGCTCACTTTGGCTTGGGGGCCAAGAGACACTCGGAAGAGTCCCGACTTCTTATTAATTGTTTTATCGTAAGTGCACCGAAAGGATAAAAAAAAACCTCCTTGTTCTCCAAATGCAATTACGGCATACGGGACTGTATGCCGGGGGTGGGGGTCGAGTGGGCAGGGGACGGCCGGGGGAAGATTGTTCGTTACAAGGGGGGCGACGGTGCGAGGAGGGTTCTCGAGAAGCCAGGTAGGTATACGGGACGGGACGGGACGGGACGGGACGGGACGGGCTTAAGTGGGCGTTAAGAAGGGCTAAACCAATTTTCAAGGCTCCAGAGTTTGGCATCGTTTGGGCAAAGCAGTAACGGCTCTGTCATGTCGGCACTAATAACTTGCCTTCCCCGGGGGCCCTTCTTCTTACATCAGCTTACTTACCCAGCCCTTTCTTACCATTGTTACTCCAGTTTGTCTTACCTAATGGCTTTACAATCATTTACAATACATTATTTGCATGTCCTACGCTCATTCCCTACTTTCTAATACCTTTTCATACAGAACGAGGAACCTCATGGCTTTTTCATTGTTAAATACATACACAGACATAGGCAGACAGACATAGACAGAGTCGCGCGTGTAGCAAGAGTGATAAAAAAAAAAACAACGTGTTGCTGTGATATATTTATTGTACGTTCGGTGGGGCTCGTTCGTATTGCCTCATTGTTCGTTACTTGTGAATTCATGCGCTCGCAAGATTTCCCCGAAATTTTTTTTAAACCGATTATAAATATTATAATGAATTGCACTGCTTGACTATAATCTTATTTAAAATCAGGGTATTGAAGATCAATAAAGGCACTTAAGTTATTATAGTCATTAAAAAAGCATGGGATTATGAAATAATTGATAATTCTTACCGATACAATAGTTTCAATGCCAAACTAATAATAATAACAACAACAACAATGATAACAACAATGATAACAATATAATATACAATAATATGAAATAATATGCAATAATGAATAAAATGCTGACGCGTATGTAAATATTATTATTGCGTGTGGATGAAAATTATGAAAATTATGAAAATCGAATGGTTAATTAAGCTGATTAAACGAGGGGAAATTACGTATACGCGACGTATTGCATTAGCGTTCAATCGAGCAAACTTTCTCCTCGTATAGAAGAAAAAAAAAAAGATTTGCTCCCGTTAATTCATTTTAATATTATAATAAACTTTATTTATCGAAACAACGTTCGTCCCTCGCTGGCATTCGTTATTACTTATAATAATAAATGTCGCGAATGGCGCAGCGAGCGCGATAAAGTAATACTTTAAACTTAAGCAGCAGCAGAAGAAATGTTCTAAATATGGGAAACAAGGAATAATAATGAAATTAAGCGTATTTGCGGACAAACGTATTTGTTACAGCGCGTGAAGCTCGCGGGGGACTCGCTCTATAGAAGTCTATTGAATGATATTTATTTATTTAAAAGCCCACACGACACGCAAGTACTTTAGCTTTTTCCTCGCTCAACGTCAAATTCATAATTCATTGTATTTGCCTTCTTGAATAAAATGAGATTTTACCTCCCCCACCCTCCGACCCCACCATCCTTACGGCCACTGTTTACGTTTTATTATGCGAGTCAGATTATGCGTAACCGCGAGCATCTGTCGTCGCCCTCCCCCCCCCATCCCCGTTCAACACTTAAACGGCTTTGTTTCAGCCTCGTGCTCCAGGAGATAAAATTTATTAGAAATTCGGTGGTCGTCCTTACTCTGTCCTTATGTCCTCGCGCAGGGCAAGCCGCCCTTACCCAACCCCAATCCAACGTATGCAATTACAAATATAAACGTACCGTGGCTTACGAGTTCGACGATCACCCGATGAATATTCAAACGCCATCTACAGATGCTCGACGATAGTTCAATAAAAAAAATATTAAAATGATTAATTATATAGTAACGGTAATTAATGGATCGGCGGGCTTGTCGGCGACCGGCCCCAACTTCAAGGAGACTCGAAGAACAATTATTATTGCAACTCACATTAGCCCCTTTTCTCAGACTTTTGGCGTTATTGGGGGTTCGCGGGGGTTCGCGGGGGTTCGCGGGGGTATGGACCAGCTCGACTTTGGCCAGACGTTTATAACGAAGTAAAGTAAAGTGCAGTGAAAGTTATTGTTAGTTAAAGTAGTCGCGAGGACATTGAGAGCGCGGTAGGTTCGAAGTTTCATTTGCAAGTTTATTAATGATGCGAGTTTTGATCGCAGCGGAGCTCGAGAATCAAGCAAACAAGCAAGCAAGCAAGCAAGCAGGCAAGCAGGCAAGCAGGCAAGCAGGCAAGCATTTATATACCTGGTCGCGTGAGTTTCGAGGGTCATAGGAGTTTCTATCTGCGCTCTCGGCAACTATAACGACGACTAACTTGAAGTACGACATTGTGTTGGCCTAGGTTTCAACGTCGAATGTTATGATGTCGGTGGAGGCGGTGGTGGAGGCGGTGGAGGCGGAGGCGGTACTGCTGCTGCTGCTACCGCTGCTACCACTACCGCTGCTACCACTACCGCTACCGCTACCTCGGCTTCCCAGTCGAATTCTCCTGTAACTAATTGGCGTCTTCCTATTGTTTATCGTTTCCTTTGGCGACCACCCACCGACCCACCCACACTTACTTTCTATTTTCCGTCGTATCGTAGCATTGAGCGATACTCGCGATATATCCCGGCAACCGCTGATTCTTTCACACTCGTTCTCTTGCTCCGCGCTACCTTCACCGTAATTACAATTACAACAATATGCCCATATACAATAACAATTACCCTTTACGTATTTACCACGTCGTCAGTCCTCTTTTCGCGATTAAAGGACTGCCCGCACTTTTAGAATATTGTTCTTGCATGGGATAATAAGAAAAACGTTCAATAAACGGAGATGAACAGTTATACACCCCGTTTGCAGGCTCAACGTCTAATTTTCAAAGTAAATAGCAGGCTACGGATTAATATTTTCTTCTTCTTCTTTTTTTATTATTATTAACATATATATATATATATATATCCGAGTTCTTGTAATTTTTCCTTCAAACACGCTGACGTGCTCGCAAAAAATACCAAAGAAAATATAATGTTTGTTTTCAGCTACCTTTTTGTTTTTTTTTTTTTAAAAATCAACGTTAAAATTAATTTTAATGCCGATGAAATATTGTTTTGCTCAACAATACGTCACTCGCACAAAGTCAATTCGAACCGTAATGTATATATATGTATATATATATGTATATAAAAGCTAAAGGTATTACGCGAGCTATTGACACATTGAAATGCGTTTTAGTGCGCCAGACGAGCTAATGATTGGCACCCGCGTTTGATAAATTTCTCTAATTATACTCAAAATGTATTAATAATTTTATACAGATTTGTTTTTTTATTTTTTTTTTTTTTTTTTTAAAAACAAATCGCCCGTTAATATCGCGCAACGTTATTAAGCCCCAATGCATTGTAATACATCAATGGGAAATTAATTAACATCGTTAACATCGGTCGTTAATACACAAGTGACAATGCCACAAGACCTCGATCACTTCATCAATACTTCAAATGCTGGATGGTTTTTTTTTTTTTTTTTTTTTTTTTTACGAACAACCTATAATGGCGAGCGAACGTGTTAAGAATATTAACGACGAGCGCAAGATTTACGCTATTAAAACGTCTACTATGTAAAACAAAAAATGCAAATAAAAAAAGATCCTCGCTAAGGAACGCTAAAGTTAATTGTTTGCCTTGTGTGCAACGAGATTGGGACGAGACTCTTTATTATACAAAAACACAAGACGTTACATGCTAATTCTTATTCCGTATCGTTACATCAAATATTAAATACTCAACATAGATATACGTAATTTAATAATAATAATAACAATAATAATAATCATTTCAACTTTATTTCTTCATTAAAATCATTAGACGTAAAATTAGTTAATGAAACACCTGCAGTTAAATAATATCAACAATTTTATTTAATTAAATATATATACTTTAATAATTAGGTTTTTCCCCCAATCAAATTATTTCGATATTGCACAGCTGAATACGTTTCATAAATATTTCATAAATATTTAGACGATTAAAGTACGCGCGCATAAATACCCATCTATATATATATATATACACGTATTATAAAAACCTAAAACTATTATATAAATATTTCACAATATTCGTAATATTCGTAATATTCGTAATATTCATTTTCTTTTTTTGTCGAAACATGACGTAGACTACGCATTCTATAAATTATACAATATTTTAATTAAAAAAAAAAAAATAAATAAAAATATGATCAATCGATTAATCCATTTAGTAGTCGATCGTTTTTATTTATTTTTTTTTTTTTTTTTAAAATAATCTTTTTTCTTAACGAAGCAAAGCATGGCTAATTGATATAAATTGAGTTGTTTTTATAGAACAAAAGGGGATGTACGCGTACACACACACACACACAGTCGTAGTTGAAGTTACGGTTTCTCTGATCGAAATGAAAGCTTAGAAGCCAAAGAGAGTTTTATTTTAAAAAATGGGCTCGGGGTGCTCTGTTGTAAGCGGTCGCTGAAACCGGTGCTGATGCACCGCTCGACTACCTTCGACGCCTTATAATTTTCGATTCGAATCATCGCGCAGGGGCACGATATCGACGCTCCGCAGGTACGTTCCTCTTTCGATTCGGATCTCTTATCTCCGCTAGCGTGGCAGCCTCGTATGTAGATAAATCCCTCTCTCTCTCTCTCACGCTATCTATCCGAGTTCAACAGGCGCGACAGCGGGATATCGTCTGAGCCGAGAGAACGATTTGACGTGGCCAAATCGTCGCGTCGCGGTTGCGTTTACGCTCGGCAGGTCGTACTGCGACTGCAGGAATTTCGCGCAGGAAGTGAGCCGAGTCATAAAACACACGTCCAGGTAAATGTCTCGGCCGCATTGTCAGTTTGCGGGGGCGCGCGTGCCCGATAGATAGATAGATAGGACTTTGAGCCAGCCATTGTTGCCATTGGAATTTCAGAGAGAGCCGATTATTATTTTACTGGCCCGAGGTGGGGGGGAGAGGGACACACACACACACACACGCACACACAATCCCCCCTCGTACTTGGTCATAATTTTTCACTCGCTCGCAATTATCTCCTGCCGGTAAATTCTAACAATTTTCCCGTCCCATCGGTTTACGGGTCACGGAACCCTCGAAGCCTTTTTTTTTTTTTTTTTTTAATCAATAGCGACAATTATTCAGCCGACTGGAGATTAAATTATATTAATGCGCTTCGAGCTATTCTTCCTTCGATCAATCCGGAATCCCCTGAAATCGCCCGAAAGTCTTTTATAAATACCATTTTGGATGGAGTAGGGGAAAAAGGGTAGAGAAATCAAACGATCAAAATAATTCCTCAACGTGAGTCGTGAGATTTAGTTGATAAATAAAAGTGACGAGTCTCGAGGCTTACGGCCAATCTATCTCTCTCGATCAGTCTCGATCAGTCTCGATCAGTCTCGATCTCGATCACATATTGCTCAAAGGATGTTATTCATTATTTCAATAGAGCCGATTATTGGATGAATATGTAATTTTAATTAATACACTTGTCGGAAAGTACGCAGCCAATCGTGAATAGAATACTCAACGAAGCAGCTCGAATGATAAATAACTCTTCCTCTCCGGGGGTAAGAATTCATTTGAAACCGCATGCTCTGTTGTTTTTTTTTTTTTTTTTTTTTTTTTTCTTAAAGCGACTTTATTAATTCCGTCGGCATTATTATTTTTAGCGTACGAAAACTGAAACAAGGCTTTAAGTAAAAATCAATGAAGTTAGTTAAAGGGGTGGGGGGGTGGTGGGGAACTTTTCGTTAAAGGCTTTTCATGTTCGAAAGTAATTTATATTTAAATGCCAGGCTCAATTAAGCCAAGAGTTAGTGTCTTTTACATTAATTAATTCATTATATCTCCAAAGTACTCTCTATTAATCTTTTAATTAACAAAACTAATTAAAATGTGATTTATAAACTATTTATTTTATGCGGCAGCGGGGAGTGGGAGGGTGTACAATAACGACGAATAACTACAGGATTTCATTGGTATTAATGATAAACGACGATCGATGGCTCGTTGTAAAATTTTTGCTTTACAAATACGTTCGGCCGCGGCTACGGATTTGGATTTTTATCGTCGGTACACTCAAAGCTCAAGCGAGTGACCGATAATGATACAAAGCTTCTAATTAATTGACTTAAAGGGTCATTTAAGAAATTTAAACGACTTCGCACGATCTGCTCGCTCGTACGTGATTTATGACGATTATGATTAATCGGAGTCGAACTAGCAGTGAAAAATATCTATCTATCTAAATAATTCGAATTCGTCGGACACATCGCGAGGGACACTCACACACTCTCGACTTATACAAATACTTGCAAATTAATGGCAATGTTTTGACGATCGCGTAAATATTTATTATAAATTTCCCATAAATTTAGCAGCTCCGGGTAAATGGAGAAGGCATTAATCACAAGGAGGGGGTGGGGGGAGGCGGGGAGGTTGCACTTTGCCGTGGAAATTAATCGTATGAAAGTTATATAATATTTTATAACGCGTACGTGTACTGTGGGCGTAAGTGCGCGTACTCTAATGTTTGACAGCTGAACTATGCGCCTGAAAGACAAACTCGATTACCGAATAATGTATTCACTTTAGGAGCCCCTTTCATAAGTAAGCCAGCCATAATTAAAGTAATTTCTACGTATTGGGCCGGAAATGACCGATCACGGGATTCCTTTTCATCTTTTACAATGACTGCGGCCCATTGACGATAGAGAATACACATTGCCATTATTTATTTGCGCCATTATCCTACGGCTATTATTTTTAAATATTTGCACTTTGACCAAGCGATCTTTTTTCTACGAAATACGATTGAATTCAAATGTTCCTATATTAGTTTTGAAACATTCGATTCTGGCACGCACCCTTTCACAAGCAGCAGCAGCAGCAGCAGCGGCTAAACGAAATTATTGCTCCGCTTGCAAAAGCCATTCCACATTTTATATAATACGAATGCCGAATAATGAATGATTGCGCATTGATGTACTTTACGAAGAGAGCGAGAGAGAGAGAGAGAGAGAGAGAGAGAGAGAACGACAACAACAGGAAAAACAGCGGCAACAAGAAAATGGAGAAATAAAGAGACAAATAAATAGAGAAAACGAAAAGTTGGAACAATACGCGATCCCGCGGGGAAGGCAAAATAAAAGAGCAGAGAGATGAAAGGGGAAGCACAGCTGAGAAGATAGATAAAAGGCTAGTTATCTGGGGGAATTCGAGGTAGAAAGAGAAATAAAAAAAAAAGAGACAAAAAATTGTAGCTTGTTGAGAGTCCATAAGATTGGAAGAGGGTGAAATGAAAGGGGTATACGTCGGCCGAGACCAAAGGAAGGATGATCGGCGTTTGAGGGTATTTATCCTAATTGTAATTGCGGAGCGGCGATCGTTTCCTCCCTCTTGTTCGACTAGCGTTACCAAAGTATCCGATGCTGTTACCTCCTGAAGAGCGAACAGAGCGAACAGAGAGAGAGAGAGAGAGAGAGCGAGTGAGGTGGGCGGACAGGGAGGCTGGATAGGGAAAGATTGATTTAGAAGGAATTCTAACGAGAGAGATTAAGGGTAGAGAGTAAAAAAAACAAAAAAAAAAAACAGTTATAAAGGGAATGAAAAGGGTGAGAGGGTAAGTAAAGAAAACGGGGACCGATAATCATACGTTTATGATTCTTAGGGGATGCGCGTCTCCATGCGTTCGATGATATTATAAAAAAAAGAACGCTGATTAAAGGAATACTGGAACGGAAATGAGAAACCGGAAGATACGGAATGACGATGGAATTCAGTAATAAGAAAGAGCGTTTGAAAGAAAATTGGAGAGATAATAATGAACGAAAACTATAAGATGGTGAAAAAAATTTCTTCCGACTATATATATATATATATAGGTATATGTGTATAAACCTCTAAGCCATAGCGTGCTTTAACGTGTTTTAAGAGAGAGAGAGAGAGAGAGAGAAAATTGCGGTCAACAATTTCTAAAAGGAAAATTAATATATAAAATGTATCAATAAGAGAAAAATATTATAAAAGTTATTAAATGTTTTTTGTATGTTTTTTTTTACTTGGTTCATAAGTACAACTATGACGTATACGTGGAATAATTTCCAATTAACTGAAGGGGATTATCTAAACGTTGAAATAGATAAATGATTAGTCTGGAAATAAAAAAGGAAATTCGGGATTGAAATTTATAATAAGAAAAAAATTATAATTATGACTGATAAGTTTCGCATAAAATGAAGAAATGAAGAAATGAAGAAATGAAAAAATTCTTCAATATTCATTTCTTCACTTTTTCATTTCTTCATTGCTTCATTTTTCATTTCCTCATTTTTTATGTCTGCATTTCTTCTTTTATT